>CM033718.1:24480013-25080013 GCA_019671005.1 Hibiscus mutabilis | reverse complement strand
ATGAGAAAGCAATACCTTACTTATGAGGGCAAAGGTGTTTAAATTATTATTCTTTTTTGTATAATTTTGGAAGACAATTTATCAACTTTGTTCCAAATTTCAACCTACGCTACTCTCTCTCTCTCTGAAATGGATATATGGTGTTGTTATTTTCATGTGAGAATGCATGATTTTAGGTTTGAATTTGAAGCGAATGACCTTAACCCCTTCCTTAATTTTAGGAATCTGTGAAGACCAGTCATCCACATCTTCAGTATGAGTCCAAATTGTATATTCTTCTTCAAGGAGGAAGTTTGTCTCTGTCTTGCTCTCCCTTTGCGTGTGTTTGGAAAAATAATTTGGTACCACATTGTAATTTTACTGTAGTCGTCTGGGTTAGCGTTTTCAACTACACTATCATTATACAATAAAACAACCTGGGAGGAAAACATTCAATCTCTGATGTGAAGGAAACCATTAATTTCCTTCTCATATTACATTTAAATCAGTCTTCAGTCAATTTAGTATTGGTCCAAGTTTTGGTAGCTGCTGGTTTTGAAAGACCATAGCAAATCTTCTTTCATTATCATGCACTATCAACTCAGTCTCTAAAAATTTGTTCATTTTATTGTTAAATAACTTGGTCGATTCACCTTGGTGCAACGGGTATTCCCCACCTCCATTGGTTTGAAGTAGGAAACCATCGTTAAAAATAGTGTTGATGCTTGCTGATCAATTGGTAAATGTTACTTTTTTGTGGTAAAGAATTAATTTTTAGGTTTTTATTATTCAATGTCCCTTTTTCTCAACCTTTTTTCCTCTCCAGGTTAATAGAGTAGAATATATGCATTTGAGGGGTTTTCTTCACCATGATATAAAGTTTGACAACTTCTTGATGGGTCTTGGACGCAAGGCAAATCAGGTACTAGTTATTGTGTTTTTCTTGTATGTTATGTTGGATATGGTACTTACTGTTTCAGCTTGTCTTCCTTTTCATCAATCCACCTTGAGATCCTGATAAGATCAACAATCCATTTTGATCAAATTAAGATGTCTGATTGAAATGGATATGGTACTTACTGTTTTAATCAAATTCAAGTACATTTCTCTTAAGTAGCTTGAATTACCAAAGTAAATTGGAGCATCAATCTCAAGTATAAGGATCTCAGGAAGACTGTTTGTAGTTGGATATTGCTCAACGTTTCTGTAGATGGTGGAATTTCTTGAGTTTCAACAGTATAGCTTTGGGGAGTAATTAGAGGACTTTCGATTCATGTGAGGAGAAGGCATATTGATTGTTAATTAACTTGTTTTAGCATTGCTAATATTGTGTTTTTTTGTTGCTGATAATATTATCGTATGCTTCGTATTTAACTTCTTTTGGTATAGGGATTCAGGATGGTGGTCGACGGTAGTGGTGATCGAGAGGTAGTGGATCGGGGAAGAAAGGCATAGGAACGAAATATGTAGATGGGATTAAATTGCAACAAAATGTACCTCTTATAATGAAATAAATATTTTAAGTTAATTGTGACAATATATTTTTGGAATAAAATAAATACTTTATTTAACAAATATTTTGTATCTGTAATTTATATTTTTTGACGAAATAGAAACAATAAAAAATTAATTTTTATTGTAATATGTATTTTATTATAATTTTATTTCCCTTACAATCACATTTAGCGGCGTTTAAAAAATGAAGCGCCACCACAAGTAATGCTCTTGCGGCGCTTGAGAAATAAAATGCCACTAAAAATCAGGATCTTGCAGCATTTTACAATAAATGTCGCTATATCCGAAAACATTTACCGACATTTTGAATATCTAATGCCGCTATAGAATACGACCTTTGGTAGCATTTTACAAGAAACGCCGCTATATCCCAAAACATTTACCGGTGCTTTATATATCAAACGCCGCTATAGAACACGACCTTTGGTGGCACTTTTTCTTCACAAATGCCACTAACTGTTGCGGCACTCGATTCAACGGCACTTCTTGTGGCTCTTTATCTAGCATCGAGAGTATTTTTTAGCGACGCTTAAAATGCCACTACAGGGCTAAAAACGCCTCTAAAAACTTATTTTGATGTACTGTTGTTAACCTTGCAAAAGGTATACATTTCATGCCCTTTTACTTAGGTTATTGTGTGGATTCAAGCCCATTTCATCTCATTTCATTGCATATAGTTGCATCTAGTTCATGTTTATGCATTTGGTGTTGTTTGGTTGGTTATTTCTATTTATTTATGTCGCGACCATTTTTAAAACCGAGTGTGAAAAATAGCCTGGCAATTAGGCTTTTGAAATTGAGTTTGGCCTTTTATTTGTTTAATCTTAAAATTAGGGTTTTCATTTTAAATCGAATTTCCCTTTTATTTATTCTTGAAAATCAATTTGGAGTTGCCACCGGTCACTTTGGTAGATCGGACACCATAAAAACAACCAGAGATTCATTTCTTTAAAATTAGGGTTTGGGAGTCGGTTACGTATGGGGAAGGATTAGCACCCCCCACAAACGCTCGTTATCGATACCTTATTAATTCCACCTGGCATTTTGGCATTTCGAACGATAATTTGAATTTAATTAATCCCTTAATCATTAATTGAATTTTCATTCCAAATGGAGATATCCTTTTGTAAAAAAAATACATTTAAAGCAATATAAGTTTTGAAACATCCAGTTACTTTAGGATACTTCAATTCATATTCAAAAATATATCTCAACACAAAAAGGTTTTTTAATGCATGACCAATTATTTTCTTGCCAATTTTAAGTTCTAACTTAATAACGGCTCTAATTAATTAAATTTGTTTAAGAATCTATGAATATTATCGAATTTAGGGGTTTATGTGATAACACCCAAATGCTTGGGCACTATCCATATTAAGCCCTGAATCAATAATATTCCTAATTATTCAATGACTCTAATTATTTAAACCTAACTCTAATTCAATTTTAATTTAATTAACTATATGTGATTACATTGTTCTAAGTTCAAACGAAATATTAAATGTTCTACTAAAAGGCCCCCTTGATTAACATCTCATTACAATGAGACACTAATCAGCTTAGGACTATAAAGTTTCCATTTAATAATTATTTATTTTCTAAAATTATCTCACCTATTTGAATTATTGGATTTAATTAAGGAACCTAATGTTAAGGCTCTAACAATTTATTAACTAAGTGATTTAATTATCTAAACAATTATACTATATGAGTGCCAAATTACAAGTTGATGGTGACCAAAATGAAAGGATTTACAAAGTTTGAGCCAAAACTAGGAGGATCCGAATTCTTGGGCACAGAACCTGGCCCTGGTTCGGGTCCACGCACGGGTCAGCCTATAAAAGGCCCTCAAACCCGAATTTGGCATATTTTCTCATTTTCATTTTACTTCCTCTCTCTAAGCTAGGCTCTCTCTCTAAAACCTTTCCCCGCAAACACATGATTTCCCAAAAAACAACCCCATCTTGGATCATAAACACTCACTTTTCCTTGGTGTTCTTCATGGTTCTTCAAGAACTTGAAGAACACCAGTATGCTAGCAATGAAACGCCGCAAGCTCCGCTGCCTAATCCTCATCCATCAAACTCTGACCACGTTCCAGTGTTCGTAAGCCACTGAACCTAAGCTCTGACCACCACCTGTCTCCGGCCGGCCACCGTGAAGTGATTTTCGACTGCCGGTCAAAACCCTAAAAAAATCCTAAAAATATGATTTTTTTAACCTAAAAACCCTAAATCCAACTAATCCGGTAGGATCTCCCAAGCTTCCCCCGGCCTAAATCTAATCTACCCATCCCAAACCCTCTCCGACTCTACCGTTATCCTTAAAAATACTCCAGCCACCAATTTCAAAGTAAACATCATCCAAAACTCATTTTGTGTACTTTTTCTATTTCGATTCAAACTAATGCTTTTAGTGTTTTTGCAGGTAAATAAAGAGTCGAGAGCATTATACCTCGATAATAGTGGTCGGCATTTTTTTCAATGTCCGTTCGTGGCTCCGACGACCTCCCGGTGACGCTTCGGCTTCATAGCAGCAACTCTTTGGCTGCTAAAGACGGTTTGGCTCCCGATGTGATTTATACTCTCTCTCCTCCATTATAGTTTTATTTTATTATTATTTAATGATTGTAATTAATGGTGATTAATTGATAATAATTGGATCTAACAGTTCTCTTTCCTCTATTTATAGGGGTCAGACTTGGATGACGTCGTAGATGACATCATTATGTCGAGGTCATCTAAAAAGAAAAATAGGATCCATGTGAAGTGGTTTCGGGCCAAGTAGGAGCTGGCACGTGGCACAAAATGGGCGGGAGAATGGGTTATCAAATGTATTTGTGTTTCTTTGCCCGGTTTAAGATGTAAATGGGTGATATATAACCAAATTTAGGCGGGAAAGCTATTGAAACTGAAAAAATGGGCCTTTAGTTATAATTTGGGCTTCTAGATATTTGTAAGGAATTTGAATATTTGTGGACACTTACTATATGTAAAATGGACACTATTTAATGGTTTTTGGTATTTTTGGACTAACTTTAGGATTTATTTATTATTTATTTGGCTTTATTTATATTGAATTACTAATATATATAGGTACCCTGACAAAATTAGGGTATTATAATTTATGAATTGGTGCTTCTTGGGAGAGGTTTATTTTGGTGTGATGATGTGCAGGAAAGTTGAGGAACATTGCAAAAAATGGAAAAAAATGTCATAGCATTTTGGACTGCATTTTTGGGCGCACTAAAGGACAAAGGAACGAAGATAGTCTATAGCCCTCACACGTGATGCCACTAGCCAGCTGTGCCCCCACATGTTAAGGGAATATTCCCTAGGAATTAAGGGCACAAAACCCTAGGAGTCCCCACTATATAAAGAAAATGACACCCACATTAAAGGGAGATCTAAAAAAGGTGTTTGGTGAGCTAAGAAAAAGGGGGAAAAGGTGGCTTATTTCCTTCATCTTCCTCACCATGGTGTCCTCCATTGTTGAAGCTCCAAGGGGTGATCTTGCTGGCCTTTGAGAGAAGCAACGAGCTTAGAGTGGTTAACGGCAGTCCAAGGCAGCCTGGGAGTTTCCCTTTCTCTTGTTGCTCTTGTTGTTTCATTTCTTTATTTTGATGGGTTTTTTAAAACGAATTATGATGGATTCTATTTCCCCAGCCATGAAGTAACTTTAAGTGGCTAGGGCTTGTTTTGGATGTTTATGCTTTAAGTTTTTAATGGATGTTTGGTTTGCTTTTCAGTTCTTACTTGCTTTGTCAATTGTTTATTTGCCTTAAGCTTGTAAGAGCTTTCGAGAGATAGCCCTTGCTTGGGTGTTTGATAGCTTAATGGTCGAGAGAGTTAGGCTTAGATCTACGTAGACAATGGGATTTGATGCTGAGAGGCAAAATCCTAAATAACCTTAGAGATAAGGATAGAGTTTCAACGACTAAAAAGAGTAGAACTTCAAGGATAGTGGCTTGCTAGGGTTCACGCTGAGATGTATTGCCATTGCATTCTAACTGTCAGGTTTCTTGCTAGATATAGTTTAGAAGCATCTTAGTAAAACTCTATCGAGCATGTTATGAGCTAGTTAGTGCTAAACATTCTTGAGGCTTAGGCATAGGAGTCACTGACAAGCCCAGCATGTAATCCCAATTAAGAGTTTCACACATGTGAGAGGATGTTTAATGTATCTTCAGCTCATCCCAGTTTCCATTACAATTGTTTGCTACAACATTTCTTAACATGTTCCCTCTTGTTATTGCATTTTTTCAGTTTGTGTTTTGTGTGCTTGAGCTTTGTTTGAAATACCTCCAATCCCTATGGAGACGATACTCACTCATCACTTTTTTAATTGTTTCGATGTGTATACTTGCACTGATTGTGTATAATATATAGTACATCACAACACGCAACAAGTTTTGGCGTCGTTACCGGGGATTGGCAATTGGCTATTTTTAAGTTTAGTTTCTAGCACCATTTTATTTCTTCTTTTGTATAGTTTTATTTATTGTCTGTGTTTATCCTTTTTCAGGTGTTGTGTTGTTGCATGACCCAAGGAATACCTAAAGAAACATTAACACATATAGTACCTGAAATCGAGCACTTGTTTCGCCAAAGAAGATGTATACAAGAAGCCTTAAGAACCATGTATAGAGGTGGCAAGCAAGGAAATCAACCAGTTGAGGATCTGGATGATCCTAATGCTGTAGCAAATCCTGGAGTGATAGTTCGACCTCGAGCTATTAGAGACCACTTGAATCCTATCTTGGATGATCTCAATCCTAGAATTGTAGCTCCAGAGATTCAAGCAGCTCATTTTAAACTTAAGCCAATGATGTTCAACATGTTTAACTCCAATGGGCAGTTTGGTAGATCACCTCATGAAGCTGCGAGACAACACATTCATGCATTTTTGGAAATATGTGACTCCTTTAAACAACAAGGTGTGCATGAAAACATACTGAAGCTCAAGTTATTTCCTTATTCACTATGTGATTGAGCACGAGCTTGGTCGAGTGGAGTACCAGCTAGTTCTATGGAGTCATAGACAGATTTGTGAAAAAAGTTTTTTAATACAGTATGATCCACCCAACATGAACACCCAATTGGGGAATGATATTGCTTTCTTTTGTCAAGTAGATGACGAGTCAATGTACAAGTGTTGGGATAGATATAAGGGACTGGTTTGCAAGTGTACAAATCATGGATTTCAAGACTGGACCCAAGTTGTAATGTTCTACAATGGTGTCAATGCTCCCACGAGGATGATGTTGGATGCTTTAGCAAATGGCACTTTTTTGGACAAGTCACCCCAAGAAGCATTTGATATCCTTGATAGGATAGCAAACAATGACTACCAATTTCCTACTTCAAGACTTGGTACGAGAAGGAGAACTCATGAGACACATGAACCTGACAACAATGAATATGTTTCAGCTCAATTATTAGCAATTACCACTATGTTAAAGAATCTCCAACGTCCTAGTGAAATAAAGGAAGTGAAGCTGGCAACCACTTGTGTTTGTTGTGATGAGAACTGTTAACCTTGCAAAAGGTTAACATTTCATGCCTTTTTACTTGAGTTATTGTATGAAATCAAGCCCATTTCATCTCATTTCGCGGCATATAGATGTATTTAGTTCATATAGTTGCATTTGGTGTTGTTGGTTTTGTTTTCTTTGATTATTTGTAAGAATGGTGCTGCTTGGGAAGGTTTTGGTTGGTGTGGAGATGTGCAGGGAAAAGAGGAGCAATGTAGGGTCATAGCATTTTGGATAGCATTTTTGGGCGCGCTAGAGGACAAAGAATTGAGGATACTTTGCAGCCCCACATGTGAACCTATCAGCCAGCTATGAGCCCACATATGAAGGGAATATTCCCTTCGAATTAACGGCATAAAACCCTAGGAGCCCCCACTATATAAAGAAAAAGACACCCATATTAAAAAAGAGCTGAAAAAGTTACTTGGTGAGCTAAGAAAGAGAGAAATTTCTTCATCTTCTCCATCGTGGTGTCCTCCATTGTTGAAGCTCTAAGGGGTGTTCTTGCTAGCCTTTGAGAAAAGCAGTGGGCTTAGAGTGGTTCACGGTAGTCCAAGGCGGCTTTGGAGTTTTTCCCGTCCTTTAGTTGCTTTTGTTGTTTCATTTCCTATTATTTGGATGGGTTGTTTTAAATGAATGATTGTGGATGATATTTGCCCAGCCATGAACTGATTTTTCCCGTCCTCAGGTTTGAATGAATGTTTCGTTGCTTTATTGTTCCTTTCATGCTTTGTCCATTGTTCTTTTATGCCTTAAGCTTGTAAGAGATTTCGAGAGTTAGCCTTTGCTTAGGTGTTTGATAGCTTAAAATTTGAGAGAGTTAGGCTTAGATCTACGTGGACAATGGGGTTTGATGCTGAGAGGCAAAACCCTAACTCACCTTAGAGATAAGGATAGGGTTTCAATGGCTAAAAAAAGTACAACTTAAAGGATAGTTGTATGTTAGGGTTTACGCTGAGAGGTATTGCCATAGCATTCTTCCTATCAGGTTTCTTGCTAGAGGTAGTGTAGGGACATATGGGTAAGCTTTCTCGAGCATGTTGTGGGCAAGGTAGTTTGAGACATTCTTTTGGCTTAGACATAGAGGTCCTTAGCAAGCCCAGCCCGTTATTCCATTAAAGAGCTTCGTACACTTGAGAGGACGTTTGAAGTATCCTTATTTCAGCTCAGATTTCATTACAGTTAATTCCTACAACATTTCTGAACTTGTTTCCTATTGCTATTGCATTTATTTTCAAGTTGCAAATTTGTGTGTTTTGACTAAGCTAGTTTGGCCTCCAATCCCTATGGAGATGATACTCACTCATCACTGTATTACTTGTTCTATGTGTATACTTGCACTATTTGCGTTTCATTTATAGTACATTACAACACGCAACAAGAACCATCATGTAAGCGAGTGCCCCGAGAACCATGAGTCTACCAACTATATGGGGAACTTTAATAGGAACAACCACAACCCCTACTCAAACACTTATAACCCGGGATGGCATCAGCATCCTAATACTTCTTGGGGGAATCAAGGAACTCACAACGCTGGCAGCTCGAATCAGAAACAAAATCAGACTGAACCCCCAGGTTTCTAGAAAAATATGCCTTGGCAAAATGACAACAAAGGTTCAGCATCTTCATCGAACAACAATTCCTTGGAAGCTACTTTCCAAGACTTTATGACAACCACTAAGGCTTTATTTCAAGACCATACAGTGTCTATTAAGAGTCAAGGTGCACTGCTACAAAGTCACAGCTTGTCTTTGAGAGCTTTGGAAACCCAAGTAGGACAAATCGCACAAGCTTTGAATGCTCAACCTCAGGGTAGTCTACGTAGTGACACTGAAGTCACTAAAAATCATGGCAATGAGCAGTGTAGTGCATTCACTTTAAGGAGTGGCACCCAAATCAACCAAAACGATAAGTTTGGGGGGAAGAAAATAGCCAACCCTAAATCTATAGTTAAAAAACCAAATTTGCAAAATGATTTAGCTCTTGAGAAGAATGAGAATGAGGGTTCGGCAAATGAACCTACTGATGGGGGACCGAATATTGCTATAGAAAAAGATAAGCCTCCACCAATAGAGGAAGAAGTTAGACCTCTACCACCCTTCCCTCAAAGATTGAAGAAGCAAAAAGACGACCTATAATTCAAGAAATTTGTAGATATTCTTGACCAACTATATATCAATGTCCCATTTATGGAGGCCATTGATCAAATGCCCACATATGCTAAGTTTCTCAAGGATATTGTTACCAAGAAAAGAAAGGTTGAGAAGTATGAGACTAGTGCTACAGCAAAAGAGTGTTATTCTATACTGAGCAATTTGCCACCTAAAATGAGTGATCTGGGCAGCTTCATCATTCCATGTTCCATAGGAAAAATTATGTAGGGAGAGCTTTGTGTGACCTTGGGTCTAGTGTCAATCTAATGCCCAAATCTTTCTTTATGTAGCTTGGAATGGGAGATGCACGACCTACCATAGTAATTCTACAACTAGAGGACCGATCTCATGTCCGTCTAGAAGGAAAGATAGAAGATATGGTTAAAGTGGGCAAATTTGTCTTCCAGTTGACTTCCTTATTCTTGATTGTGAAGTCAATGACAAAGTACCCATTATTTTGGGTGACTTTCCTAGCGATCGGTTGAATCTTAATCGATTGTGAAAAGGGTGGGTACACCATGAGAGTGGGGTGACTATAAATGTCTTCAACACCCTCAAATATGTGGATGAACATGAGTAGTGTCAATACATGGATGCTATGGCAGAAGAGGAAGCTACAAAATTATGTTGCAGCAATTTTGTGCAAATTTAATACTATGTGAAGCTCAATGAGGATGACAACAAGAAGCTTGAGGAGTTCCCATTGGAGGTGCAGCAGTCTAGCTTGCTCATTACTAGACCAGGTACGCATTTTGAACCTTTGAATTTTGCTGAATTTATCCCTCCTAAACCCTCACTTAAGCATGCACCCCCATTAAAATTGAAGCCATTACCTGCACACCTTAAATATGCTTATTTGAGTAGCAACTAGACTTTGCCTGTGATAGTTTCTTCTAATCTTACACCTAAGCAAGAATGTATCTTGATAAATGTGTTAGCTCAACATAAAAAAACTTTAGGTTGGACTATGGCTGACTTGAAGGGCATAAGCCCTACTATTTGTATGCACAAAATTGTGCTTGATGATTGTCACAACAATTCTGTTAAACCCTAAAGAAGGCTTAACCCAGACATAAAGAAGGTGTGATGAAGGAGATAATCAAGTGCTTGATGCTTGAGTTATTTATCCAATATCCAATACTTCGTGGGTCAGCCCGATACAATGTGTACCAAAAAAGGGAGGCATGACCGTGGTGAGCAATGAGGACAATGAACTTTTACCAACAAGGACCATCACGGGGTGGAGAATTTGCATGGACTATCGGAAGCTCAACAAGGCAACCAAGAATGACCATTTTCCCCTCCCATTCATTGATCAAATGCTGAATCGATTGGCGGGCAAATCTTTTATTGTTTCATCGATGGATATTTAAGGTACAACCAGATTGCTATAGCACCAGAGGATCAAGAAAAGACAACTTTCAAATGTCCTTATGGTACCTATGCATTTCGAAGGATGCCCTTTGGGCTTTGCAATGCTCCAGCCACTTTTCAAATGTGCATGTAAGCCATTTTTCGGACATGGTTGAAGAATTTCTAGAGATCTTCATGGACGATTTTTCCTTCTCCGGAGATACATTTGAATCATGCTTAGGCAACTTGGCCAAGGTACTCAAGAGATGCGAAGAAGCAAACTTAGTGCTTAATTGGGAGAAGTGTCATTTCATGGTGGCTAAAGGGACCGTTCTAGGCCATAAGATCTCGTAAAAAGGGATAGAGGTGGATAAGGCTAAGGTTGAAGTGATCGAGAAACTACCACCTCCCACCATCGTGAAGGGAATTCAGAGCTTCTTGGGACATGTTGGCTTCTATAGGGGGTTTATCAAGGATTTTTCCAAAATCTCCAAGCCATTTTGCACTTTAGTTCAGCAAAATCAGCCCTTCATATTTGATGAGAAATACTACAGGGCATTTAAGGAACTCAAGGAGATGCTTATCTCAGCACTATAGTTGTTCCCCCATATTGGACCTCGCCATTCAAATTTCTATGTGATGCTAGCGACTATGTAGTGGGGGCACACTTGGACAACGCCGAGGTAAACTTTTCCATGTTATTTATTTTGCTATCCACACTTTGAATGATGCCCAAGTTTATTACACAACCATTGAAAAAGAACTATTGGTTGTTGTGTTTGCTTTTGCTAAGTTTAGCATACTTGATAGGCACTAAGGTCATTGTACATACTGATCATTCTTCTATTAAGTACTTAGTGACTAAAAAGGATGCTACACCTAGACTTATTAGGTGGATACTTCTTTTGCAAGAGTTCGACTTGGAAGTTAAAGATAGAAAGGGTTGTGAGAATCAGGTTGCTAACCATCTTTCTAGGATAGAGAACAAAAATGAAAGAATTAATGAATTAGAAATTTTAGAGGATTTTCCTGATGAGAAAATATTATATGCTATAGCAATCTCGTGGTATGTTGATATTGTTAACTTTCTCGTTAGTGGTATTTTTCCTCTTGATTTGAATAGCCAGGGAAGAAAAAAGTTAAAGCATGATGTGCGATTCTACTTTTGGGACGAGCCCTATTTGTTCAAGCAATGTGCTGACCAAATGATTCGAAGATGTGTCCCTGAAGAAGAGCAAAATGAGTTCCCATTGCCATTCGTCTTCATGTGGGGGCCATTTTGGAGGAGCTAGGACTACTGCAAAGGTCTTACAATTAGGATTCTATTGGCCCACACTTTTCAAGGACGCAAATGAATTTGGAAAAGCATGTGATAAATTCCAAATGACATGGAATATATCTCGAAGGCATGAAATGTCATTGCAATGCATTTTGGAAGTGGAGCTCTTTGATGTATAGGGAATGTATTTCATGGGACCCTTCTTTTGGAGATATCTACATCTTATTAGTTGTTGACTATGTGTCAAAATGGGTTGAAGCAATAGCTACACCGAAGAATGACTCTAAGACTGTCTTGAAGTTCCTTCACAAGAACATCTTCACAAGGTTTGGAGCCCCAAGAGATATCATAAGTGATAAAGGAACCCACTTTAACAACAAGCTTATTGCTAAGGCATTGTAAAGGTATGGAGTGAGGCACAAAATTGCTACGGCATACCACCCCCAGACCAATGGCCAAGCCAAAATCTCGAATCGAGAAATCAAGCAGATATTGGAAAAGGTGGTTAATCCCAAGAGGAAAGATTGGTCTCCAAGACTTGATGAAGCCTTATGGGCTTATCGAACAGCTTTTAAGACACCCTTGGAAATGTCTCCTTTCAAGCTTATCTATGGCAAGGCATGCCACCTTCCCGTTGAGCTCAAACACAAAACTTATTGGGTAATCAAAAAGGTTAATATGGATGCCATTTGGCGGGAGAAAAAGGCTATTGGAGCTAAACCAGATGGAAGAGTTCAAAGCCCAAGCTTACGAGAATGCACGCCTATATAAAGAGAAGACCAAGAAGTGGCACAATAAACATCTTTTGCCACGAAATTTTTTTAAAGCCCAACAAGTTCTTCTCTACAATTCTTAACTTAACTCTTCCCTGGAAAGCTAAAATCGCGATGGTCGGGTCTTTTATTGTGCACAAAGTCTACCCTTATGGTGTTGTGGATATCAAGAAACTTGACGATAACATTGTCTTCAAGGTTAATGGTCAGATATCGAAGGTCTACAATGGAGCCCTAATCCTTTGAGACAAGTCCTTCATGCTTCTACATGATCTATAAGAGTTTGAACCCACTTACCCTTTCTATTTTGCTATAGCATTTCCCTGTTTCATGTGTTAATAAATAAATGTGTTTTCTTTTATTTGTCACTTAGTCGATTTCTTTTATGCCTTTGTTTTGTCATCATCAGAATTTGTTAGATTTGCCTCCATGGCTGCAGGTGACACACTAGGTTTACTTTGAGAGAGTCGCAGCTTTCTAATTAAGGTTAGGTTTTGTCTCATTTCAACTAAGGGAAGTTAAAAAGCCAAACTTTTCCTAGGTTTGGGGGCTTTAAAAAGGCAAAAAGGGAGGGAGTTTTATTCCTTTTCCAATTCAAAAACCCTAGCTCATCATTACCTTTCCATATCCTCTTTCGTCTTTTTTACTTTGCATTAAAAACCCGTCACATCCCTCATCTTCCCCACACCTTATAACTACCGCATAAACCCTCTATCTCCAATTACTTGTGACAGTTACCTTTCCCTTAAACTCCCCTCACTCATAATGCCTTCTTTTTACTCCTTTATCCCTTCCAACTCATTTCTTCATCTTTCCTAAAAACAAAAATCCATCAAACCAAACCCTTATTCCCAAAACGCTCCAACAATCTCTACCTCCCTTTGCAGTCATAGTCCGCTACAAGAATGTTACCTGTGCATCCAGTAGTTCACAACCTTGACCCACCTTTGAGATAAAAAATTCTTCGATGATGGAGCCAATGAGCGCTTCTAACTGATCAAAGAGTGCAAAGTCTTTTCGAAGCAAGGTCTAAAATTCCCTTCGAAAGGGGATGGAGGTTTCGACAAAGAAGTTATGGACGTCATCGCCAAACAAAACTAAGAAACCTTTGTCAAACACCCAGATTAAATTCACAGCCACGGGAATCAATAAGAATATGATGGACCAGCACATTACCTTTGCCGAAACTGTCGATGCTCAGATATACAAAGAGGTCATTGAGGACTTATTCTTTAGTGGAATGGAGTTAGATCCGGTAGGCAAGGCCGTAGAGCGTGGACGCCTCAAACCTAGGTGTAGAATCACTACTTAAAAACCCTCCTAATGCCCACTTCCCATACCTAATCCTCGATGAGGTGTATTCATGCCCGAAGAGAAAGTTGAGCCCTCTCATATTCCCTAATCTGATCATGGACCTATGTTGCAAGAAGCAAGTATTTCAAGACCCTACAGACGACGAAGCGGAGAAATGGAAGTAAGGATTGACACCAGACCAAATCCCAGTACTGAAGGGATTCGATGAGGATGCTCTAGTAAAGACTGTGGACGGAGGAGCGAAAACCATTATTGTGGTGAGAATCGTGTCCCTTATTGCTTCCACAAAGCGCATGCAATAAGAGATGAAGGAGATGCGACAACTTAACAACTTATTTGAAGTATGTCAAAGAAAGGGATGATGCAATCAATGATTCTTTTAAAGAGATGTTGTCGCATATGAACATTGACTTCCCACCCTTCCCAAATGCTTTGCCCGTGCCCAAGGAGGACAAGCCAGCCCCGCAAACAACCGCACCCCAGCAAGCACCGCTTGTTTCGAGAAGAGCCCTTTCCCCACATTCAACATTTGTACAAGAGACAACCACTACTGCCACCACAAAAAGCCCTCGGACGATGAGGCAAAATAAAGGGAAAGCTCCTAGGCACACCCTACCACCACCAGAACCTCTTGTGGATAACCCAGTCACAATTGACAGTGATGACAAAGAGATGGCTGATGATACTCCTACACTAACACCTGCCCCGACTCCAGATGCTACAACAAAGACAATGAGTCATCTCAAGTGCACGATGGGTCGTGTATTGAATACCCCCACCGAAGAGGATAATGCTAATAATGACCAACCAACACATGAGGATCTTGGTGAACAACCAGTCCAGCAAGATGAGGCCGAGGAAGCCATCTCAACACTCCAAAAAAAGAAGAGAATCAAGCACAAAGGCACCAAACCAGCAACACCAAAATAAAGTTATCAAGAGGTACCCTGATTTGCATTTACATTTTAGTTTAGTTAATTTTATTTTCATGTATTGAGGATACTGCATCCTTCAATTTTGGGGTTGTTGGTAGTTGAGCATTTGCATTTAGTGATGAACAGACTCTTGCTATGGCATTTAGTTAGTATAATGACAGTTTTATGAATAAGTTGATGATGTCCGATGATAAGTACTTAAATTTTATGGCTGTGAATGGATCGAATGTTTATGACTAATGGGATTGGTAAAACTGCCTATAGGACCTGATGTTTTGTGATGTAATTGTTACATGATTGCATTATCTATATTCTTAAGACTGTTAGATGATTTTTGGTAAAGGAGCTCTTGCATGCCTTAGCATAATTGTATCGAATAAACTTGAAAGATAAATGAAAGCATAAAGTCTTAATTAGCTTCATTTTTGTTTGTGTTGAATGACAAATAAATGCTTAAGCATAGATGAAGAGGGACACTCCTCTATGTGTTGTATTGCCTGGTTACCATGTTTAAAGAAATGGTAGCATCATCATATGAGTGAATGAAAGTTGTCACGGGATTACTCTACCTACCATCTCGGGGGTGAGATGTTTGCTCTATACTCATCTAGAGTTAGGGATGGTAGGTGTAATGAGCTGACACCCATCAAAGCCTAAAAAAAGCTAGATATGGGAGTAACTTGTGCTTAAATTAGTTAATAAAAACTAGGGCATATTAGAGAACTTAGCTAGAAATTTTCTAACATTGTTAAGCATAGGGTGGTTGTAATCGCACACATACATTAAAAGGGTCTTATCCTAAAGGAAAAGCTCTTAAAATCTCAAAGCTGTCTAACGTGCTAAAGCCTTAATTTTCTGAGGACCAAAATTTTGCCATAGCATTGTCTTAAGTTAATTTATTGCCATAGCATTTTCGTTGTTCATTTCTATTCATTGCTTGAGGACAAGCAAAAGCTTAAGTTTGGGGATGTGTTAACCTTGCAAAATGTATACATTTCATGCCCTTTTACTTAGGTTATTGTGTGGATTCAAGCCCATTGCATCTCATTTCATTGTATATAGTTGCATTTAGTTCATGTTTATGCATTTAGTGTTGCTTGGTTGGTTATTTCTATTTATTTATGAATTGGTACTGCTTGGGAGAGATTTGTTTTAGTGTGCTGATGTGCAAGAAAGTTGAGGAACATTGCAAAAAAAGGAAAATGTCATAGCATTTTGGACATCATTTCTGGGCGCACTAAAAGACAAAGGAACGAAGATAGTATGCAGCCCCCACACGTGATGCCACTAGTCAGTTGTGCCCCCTACAAGTGAAGGGAATATTCCATAAGAATTAAGGGCACAAAACCCTAAGAGTCCCCGCTATATAAAAAAGGACACCCACATTCAAGGGAGAGCTGAAAAAGGTGTTTGGTGAGCTAAAAAAAGGGGAAAAGGTGGCTTCTTTCCTTCATCTTCCTCATCGTGGTGTCCTCCATTGTTGAAGCTCTAATGGGCTATCTTGTTGGCCTTTTAGAGAAGCAGTGAGCTTAGAGTGGTTCACGGTAGTCTAAGGCGGCTTGGGAGTTTCCTTTTCTCTTGTTGCTCTTGTTGTTTCATTTCTTTATTTTGATGGCTTTTAAAACGAATGATGACGGATTATATTTGCCCAGCCATGAACTAACTTTAAGTGGCTAGGGCTTGTTTTGGATGTTTATGCTTTAAGTTTTAATGGATGTTTGGTTTGCTTTTCAGTTCCTACATGCTTTGTCCATTGTTTATTTGCCTTAAGCTTGTAAGAGCTATCGAGAGTTAGCCCTTGTTTAGGTGTTTGATAGCTTAATGGTTGAGAGAGTTAGGCTTAGATCTACATGGACAATGTTGTTTGATGCTGAGAGGCAAAATCCTAACTCACCTTAGAGATAAGGGTAGAGTTTCAACGACTAAAAAGAGTAGAACTTCAAGGATAGTGTCTTGCTAGGGTTCACATTGAGAGGTATTGCCATAGCATTCTAACTGTCAGGTTTCTTGCTAGAGATAGTTTAGATGCATCTTAGTAAAACTCTGTCGAGCATGTTATGAGCTAGTTAATGCTAAACATTCTTGAGGCTTAGGTATAGGAGTCCTTGACAAGCCCAGTCTATCATCCCAATTGAGAGTTTCACACACGTGAGAGGACGTTTAAAGTATCTTCAGCTCATCCCAGTTTCCATTATAGTTGTTTGCTACAACATTTCTTAACTTGTTCCCTCTTACTGTTGCATTTATTTTCATTTTGTCTTTTGTGTGCTTGAGTTTTGCTTGAAATACCTCCAATCCTTGTAGAGACGATACTCACTCATCACTTTATTACTTGTTTAGATGTGTATACTTGCACCGATTGCGTATAATATATAGTACATAACAACACGCAACAAGTGTCCTTCCAGAATCAACTATTAATTTTGGAAGAAAGGCTAACAGGGTCTGACACCTGTGAAATCCTCTTTGATGATGATGAGCAATCGGTTGTTCTTACCCACAGTTGGGAAACCTTCTCTAGACAACCAGTGAGAATCAGCAAAGATCGGGTAATAGAGTTTTACACTCACTTCGGCCAGCATGGAGAAGGTTGCGTGTTTATGCGATGGGTTAATGTGGACTTTACACCCCAACTGATTGTAGGTCATTACCAGCTAGATAAAGTGGATGACCTCCACACCAAGTTCGTCGCCAGCATCACCACCGAAACTGAAACTAGACTCTTACAAGACCTTTATGTTGTCGCACCACTTGGGAGAGAACATTGTCCAACGCTAGGGCAGCGAATGGTTGAACTTTACCCCCAATGCCAAATTCTGGGCGAGGTTTATAAACACCAGGCTGCTCCTGACAAATAACATGACCACCTTCCAGCCGAAGATTGTTGCTCCTCCACTTCATCCTCCGCAACCGTCAGATTGAGCCCTAAGAAATAATCTATGGGGTCATCCTAGAGAGATTCACTTCTCAAATAAAGATAAGGGTATCATCGTTCCCTCGTCTTATAACGACATTCGACTAGGAAGTAGGAGTGCCACAATGGAAAAGGGGATAAAATCTTCAAGCCACCACCACCAGACGGAGACAGTGGCCATAGACTAATGATGGCGTATCCTCCAGCCCTACCAAGAAACCCACGTCCATCCAGGACAAAGGCAAGGGCATCATTATCCGAGAACCACCACCCCGGTAACTCTCTAGGTTAGTTTTTCTTTTCTTTAATTTTATTTTGTTTTAGTTTAGTTTAATTTTACATATTTTGCATTGGGGACAATACTTCTCTCAAGTTTGGGGGAGTACATACCCATATAGATTAGGTTTAATTTATGTTAAAATTTTATATTTTATATTTTTTTAGAACTGTAATTAGCCTAATCTTCTTGATAGGCTCCCTTTGCTATGATTCCTTTAATTTTTGAAATTTTTGTTGCGTTGATTATGACTTTCTATGATGAATCTATGTTGATGCTTTGCAAGGTGTTAAGAGCTTCTGAGTTTTTGAACTTAATGATAAATCTGTTGTAGCCCTTAAAAACAACAAGTTGCATGCAATCTAACACTTAAGAAATCTTAGGGATGCTCTAGGTCGACTTTTTGATGCTTAAGCATAAAACAAAAGGAATGAACTTAAATGCTAAATGTAGCAAAACAAAGGCTTAAAACTCCCTGAAAAATCAAGAAAATAAATTAAGACTTGATAATTGAAACAAAACTATTGATGGACACTCTTCTATGCATCTTGCTACGTTAGTACACTAGGTGAGTTGTGTTTGCTCCATTTAACTTTTCATGGTAGGAATGATAGTACTAGAAAATAGTGAATAAAATCTTCATAGGATGGCACTGCTCGTAGGGCTCGGGGATGGGTTGTTTACTCCTCTCAATCTTTAGGTATTAAAGAGTTAGTGTGATAAGCTGAAGCCCCAAAGATATAGTTTTCAAAATTAAAAAAAACGAGTGAAAAAATGTGCTAAAAAGGAAAATAATATGCAAAGGCAGAAAAAGAAAGGAACCCTTAAGCTTTTCTAAGGCTATTAAGTGATGAATGCATGTAACATAGCACACACTGCACTTATAGTAGATTTAATCTTTTGAATAAAACTGTAAGCTCTAATACACTTGTTTCTCATCAACATAGCTGAGGAATGAATTACTGCTGCAGCATAATTTGGAATCACTGTAATCATAACTTAGTGGAACCTTAAGACTTATGGGTTATTTAATGTTCTTATTTTTTGCTTTCATTTTGCATCGCTTGAGGAAAAGCAACAATTCAAGTTTGGGGGTATTTGACGAGTGCTTATTTGATCTATTTTATATGCCCATATTCCTTGACTTTTGCATGTTTTCAAGCTCATTTAGGTTGCATTTAGGTTAGATTGTACATATTTGCATGTAGATAGAGAGTTACACCACATGTGCTTTAATTGTCATATATATTGGTGCTTTTCACGGGAAATGTGGTGTTTTGTGGTGCATGTATAGGATGCCTGTTGAAGCTAGAGAGGAGCAGATCGCATGGTTGAAGCTGACGAGGCATGAAGAGTTGGAGATGAATCTATTTCTACCCACATGGACTTTCTCCTATATACGCAACGTTAAATGAAGCGGGAAACCAAAGGTTTTTCTTTAATGAAGCTGATCCAAAGTTAGGGTACTGAAACCCTAGTTTCACCACCTATATAAGGAAGACTTGGACTCCACTTCAAGAGGAGAGGGCGATATAGACAACAGTCATAGTCCGAAGCTTGTAGAGAACCATCGGGGCGAAGCTACATGATTCTCCTCATCGAACGAAGCCATCGAGAGAGGCTGAAGAAGAGGAGGCATGCAGCACATTTAGAAGGCATGGAGGGAGTTTTATCGAGGACGCTCAGCTCTTTACCTATTATGTTCATGTTCTTAATGCTTAGTTAATTGTAAGAGCTATCGAGATAGGCTTGTTAACTATTGATTTGTGGCTTAATATCGAGATAGTTGGGTTATACAAATGTGAACAGTGGGGCTAAGTTGTTAACTTAGTTCTAATCTAGCTTAGACATAAGTTTAGGGTTTTAACGACTAAAAGGGATTTCTTAAACAAATAATAGATTCGTTAGGGTTAACGTAGACATGTATCACCTTAACCACAATATTATTAACTTCTAGGCATCGAGAGAGTCACTTGAAAATCCTATCGAGTAGATAAAGGATTTAAGGGTTTACGCAGACATGTATTGCCCGTTGCTATAGCATTGATATGGGTAATAGCAATAATCTCAACCTCCGTAATTAATTGTTAAGCCGTTGCAGTTGTTTGTTTTAATCTTAACTATTTTAGATTAGTTAATTTAGTTTTACTTAAACTGAGAATCACCGTTACTTGCAAACACATTCTTAAGCACAATAACTTCATAGTTATTAATCCAATCATCATGGGTTCGACACTCTACACATCACTTTAATACATGATACAATGAGTATACTTGCTCTAAAGTGCATCACTATTCGACAAGCATCATCCAGCAAATCCTGAATCGATAAATTTTGTTGGTAATTTTAATCGTAATATTAACCCACATTTCAATACTTATAATACAGATTGGAAGAAGCATACAAACTTCTCTTGGGTAAATAAGAAAGGTAATCAATTTAATTCCCAACGTCAGAACAACAAAGCACCACCAGGATTCAGCCAAAATGCGATGCCACAAAGAGCATAAAACAATTTCTATCCAGGGTAGAGATCTAATTAGGGGAACACTTTAATAGAGTACATGGAGTGAAATAATGCAAATGTCCAAAGTTTAGCAGCATCTATGTGAAATTTGGAGGTTCAGCTAGGACAAATTGCCAATGCACTCAATAACAAGATCAACATTGATAGACATACCATTAGTGGAAGCTCTCGAACAAATGCCCAACTACATCAAATTCATGAAAGACATCTTATCTAAAAAGAGGAAGCTGGGTGATTTCAAACTGTTGCTTTTACTAAAGGATGTAGTGCAATGATAACCAAAAAATTGCCACCAAAACTGTAAAAATCTGGGAAGTTTCACTATTCCCTATACGATTGGCAATAAATTCATGGGTAAAGCACTATGCGACCTAGGAGCCAGCATCAATCTGATGTTAATGCCAGTTTTTAGAAGACTTGGTATTGAAGCAAGGCCTACCATAGTAACACTCCAGCTAGCAGATCGATCATATGCACATCTCAAGGGTAAGATTAAGGATGAGTTGGTAAAGGTAGATAAATTTATATTCTTAGTTAATTTCATTATTTTAGAATATAAGGCTGATGATAATATCTCAATCATATTGGGAAGACCATTTCTTTCCACGAGTAGGACCTTAATTGATGTTCATAAAGGTGAGCTTGCTATGCGTATGAATGACCAATAGGTTACGTTTAATGTATTTCAAGCTCTTAAGTGTGCAGATGAACCTGAGGAATGCCAAGTTGTTGAGCTGATGGAGTCCATCCTTAATGTGTACATAGCGCAAATTTGCCTGAGCACAGATTTTAATGCTATTGAGCTGGACGATGAAGATATGATGAGTGAAGAATCTGAAGAACCAACCATATTAAATGAGGTCATGATTTATTTAAGGAGACCTAAGTCACTCGAGTTGGCTGGAAGAGAAATCAAGGCACCCAAACCATCTATTGAGGAGCCACCAGAGTTAGAGCTCAAACTTTTCCAAGCCACCTAAAATATGCCTACCTAGGGGACAACACTACGTTGCTAGTAATCATTGTTGCTAATTTGACTGATGACCAGGAGGAAAGAATTTTGAGACATTGGGCAATCACAAGCAAGCCTTGGGGTGGACCCTAGCTGATATTTGAGGGATAAGCCCAACCATTTGCATGCACAAAATCATTCTAGAGGATTATCATGGCAAAACAATTGAGACCTAGAGGAGACTAAACCCTAACATGAAGAAGGTAGTCAAGAAAGAATTCATCAAAAGGCTAGATACAAGGATAATTTATCTAATTTCTGATAGCTCATGGGTCAGCCTGGTGTAGTGTGTACCAAAAAAGGGTGGAATGACCATGGTTTAGAACAATAAAAATGAACTGATCCCTTTGAGGACAGTAATAGGTTGGAAGGTGTGCATGGGTTACATGAAGCTAAATAATGCCATTCAGAAAGATCACTTTCCACTGCCCTGCATCGATCAGATGTTGGACAGGTTGGTAGGGAAGGCATTCTATTGCTTCCTGGATGGCTACTCAGGCTAATCATATTGCCATCGCTCCAGAAGATCAGGAGAAAAATAAGTTCACTTGTCTATATGGAACATTTGCTTTTAAAAGAATGCCCTTTAGATTGTGTAACGCCCCAGGAACGTTTCAGCGTTACATGATGTCAATTTTCGTAGATATGATTGAGCACAACTTAGAAGTCTTCATGGATGACTTCTCTGTCTTTTGCAAAACTTTTGAGGAATGCCTTCATAGTTTGGAACTTGTTCTACAGAGATGCATAGAAACTAACATGGTCCTGAACTGGGAAAATGTCACTTTATGATGAAGAAGGGCATAGTTCTCAGACACAAGGTGACCAAGAAAGAACTAGAAGTAGACAAAGTAAACGTAGAGGTAATCAAACAATTGCCACCACCCATAAATGTCAAAGGTATCAAAAGTTTCTTGGGATATGCAGGTTTTTATCGTCTCTTTATTAAAGACTTTTCAAAGATTTCTAAACCTTTATGCTTACTTTTGGAATAGAATACCACCTATGCGTTTGATGATTCTTGTATGAAAGCTTTTCAAGAATTGAAAGACAGGTTGATCAATGCCCCAATAATCGTGGCACTAGATTGGAATAAGCCATTCAAGCTCATGTGCGATGCCAGGGATTATACCGTTGGAGCTGTGTTAGGACAGAGGCGTGGCAAAATTTTCCATACCATTTATTACGTGAGTCGTATATTGAATAAAACTCATCTTAAGTACACAACAACTGAGAAGGAATTCATTGCAGTTGTCTTTGCATTTGACAATTTCTGATTTTACCTGGTGGGTAGTAAAGTTATGGTATACACAAATCACTCAGCAATCAATTATCTCTTGGAAAAAAAAGATGCCAAGCCCTGACTGATCCGATAGACACTCTTGTTACAAGAGTTTGATCTCGAGATACGAGATAAAAATGGGAGTGAGAACCCGGTGGTCGATCATTTGTTTCGTTTAGAGCATCGTATTGAGGATGCTAATGCCACTGCCATTAGAGATGATTTCACTGATGAATATTTTTTGGCAATCACTACAGTTCCATGGTATGTTAACATAGTCAACTACCTGGTTAGTAAAATATTGCCACCAGATTTGTCAAGTAATGCCAGAAAATGATTTCTGCGAGATATCCGGCAATATTATTGGGATGAGCCATTCTTGTCCAAGCATTGTGTTAACCAAATAATTTGTCGTTCTGTGCAGTAGATGAACAACAAAATATTCTTCAACTTTCCCATGAAGCACAATATAGAGGACACTTTGCTGGAATGAAGGCAACAACCAAGGTGTTGCAGTCAAGATTCTTCTAGCCAACACTGTTCAAAGACACCTATTATTTTTCCAAGCGACACATGCCAGCATACTGGAAATCTTTCCAGCAGACATCAATTGCCACTACAAAATACCATGCATGTGGAAATTGTTTCATGTGTGGGGGATAGACTTTATGGGTCTTTTCCCCCCATATTTTGGAAATTTATATATATTTGTGGCAGTATACTACGTTTCAAAGTAGGTTGAAGTTGTTGCTCTCCCAACAAATAATGCCAAGGCAATTTCCAAGTTCCTACACAAGCACATCTTTACTAGATTCGATGCCCCCAAAGCCATCATACATGATGAAGGTACCAATTTTAAATGTCATTTAATCACTAAAGCTCTGTGTAGGTGCAGAATCCAGCAAAAAAGTGCCACTACCTACCATTCGTAAATGAATTGCCAGGCGGATATTTCAAATAATGAGATCAAGAACATTTTGGAGAAGATTGTGAACCCAGCTCAGAATGACTGATCTTTAAGGTTAGATGATTCTTTATGGGCTTATAGGATAACCTTCAAAACACCACTAGGGACCTCTCCCTACAGGTTGGTGTTTGGGAAATCATGCCATCTTCCGGTGGAGCTAGAACACCAAGCTTATTGGGCAACCAAGTAGTTGAACATGGAATGGAGGGATACATGTAAGAAGCATTTTTTAGATTTGAATAAACTAGAAGAATTCAGGGCACAAGCCTATGAAAATGCCAAACTGTATAAAGAAAGAACGAAGAGGTGGCTTGACAACAAAATTTTGCCAAGACAATTTGAAGTAGGGAAAAAATTTCTATTGTTCAATTCAAGGCTTAAGCTATTTCTAGGAAAACTTAAATCTAGATGTTCAGGACCTTTTGAGGTTGTCAAGCCTTACGCTCATGGGGCAGTTGATATCAAAGACTTGAAATCGGGGACAACATTCAAAGTAAATAGCGAGAGATTAAAGCATTATTTGGAGGGAATTCAAGGTAATGCCAATGAGACTATTCTCCTGGCAGAGATTTAGTAAATTTTGCCATTATAATCTGATGTTTGTAAATAATTAGGATATTTAGTTTCTTTTTATTATTTTTTATTTATCTTAGTTTTTCTTTTTCTGTTTTGAAAGGTTTTGTGAGTATTAGTGCAGGATATTTTTCCAGGGCAGTATGCCAGGATAGGCTGACATTCAGACAACCAACATCACAAGATGTAATAGCACGTGGATTAATTTCGAATAATGCCCAAGGGAATGGATCTTACTGAGCGGGAAACCTTAGCCGCCTAGGTTAAAATTTTCAAACTTTGAAATTTTAACCTATTTTATCCAATCTTTTTTCTCCCGCCGTCAATTCCCATTACTCATAAACCCATCATTATCCCACTCCCCCATACACGCATAACTGCCACTCTATCATTATCCCCACTAACCCCATCTTAAACCATCCCAACCATCTCCTTTATCACTTATTTAACTCTTATTTCCCCTTAAGCAAGAATTTGTTCTCTTCCCATTCTCTCGCACGGCAAGAAAAACAAGAACCAATTTTTCCTTTATCTTTTCCAATCATCACCAATTTCTCCCAATATCTTCCCATGGCATCCTAATCAGCACCGCTTCAAATCTTTTTCAATGAAGAGATCAAGAAGAAATATGAAGAAAACTTTACTACATGAACCTTCTGTTACAAGAAATAAATTGATTTCAAAAATGAACCTAACTTGGGGTTCTCGCCGGAAGTGGTTGCCATCCTCAAGATGCACAAATTGGAGACCTTTTTCCAACACCCAAGGGAGGTTGACTCCACCATTTCTCACGAATTCTATGTCCACCTCACTACCAAGGATTCACATTTTATGTTTGTACGAGGTACGTGTTTCAATTTGATGAAGGATATATTAATTGCTTGTTTAAGTTGGATGGTGTAGGAGAAGAACATTTGGCATTTGTTGAGTCCATAGATGCTATCCAAAGATAGTTGTTGCTGAAGTACTTGTGCGAACTAGTCACAAAATGGAATGTCTCTTCAAAAGGCAAGAGAACCGTGAAAATGCTGGCATTGAAACCACTACTGAGGGGATGGAACCACATCTTGAAGGCCAACCTTATGCCGACCACACATAATGAAACTGTATTAGAGGAGAGGATGATTTTTCTTCACTTAATCATGATGGGAAAGAAAATCAATGTGGGTCGTTTAATCATTGACGAGACCTATAAGTATGCCAATAAGGGTTGTGGTAGTTTGGTTTTTCCTTCACTAATTTCTAGAATTTGTAGGCAGCATAAGGTGCCAAAGCTCAATTTAGACAATGTTCAAAAATGTAAAGGAACCATCACTCCTGCTCTTGGCAGCAATTAATTGCCAGGGAGGCGAAAGAGAAGGGCAAGGAAAAGGTTGTTGAGCTTGTGTTTACTGCCAAGACACCCAACGTGGAACCTTTCACACCCATGTCATCTGACACAATGGAATTGCTTTCCCATATCTATCAACGCTAAAAGCTTATCTTGAATAAGCAAGAGAAGCCTAAGGATCAAAATTTGGTGTTCTGGCAGTATGTTAATGCCAGGGATCGAGCCCTAAAGACGACTCTTAAGGGCATCGCCACCTATCCTTTGCAAACATTTCCAGGGTTCCCACCAAAGGTTTTAGCGCCCGAAGGAATGTCATCCAGCCCAGTTTGTTCACACTCCGACCCAGCAATCTGATGCCACAATACATGTCTCACCTGTCCATGTTGAATCTGCCAAAACCGAGACTCCACATGAGTCAGAGGATGATATGCTTGCCAAGACCGGCGTACCACATATTGCTCTAGCTTCGTCTGCTGCCCTGTAGCTCCTGCCACATCTGAGCTGGCAAGGATCATTGAGGAGGTCTTGTATGACGTGAAGGCTTCCACTATTGCCTCAAAATCCTAGCTAAAAAGAAATAAGCACGTGGCTCCAAGTCGAGGGAGAATCATCAAGAGAAAAACCTGTGTCTCTCGGCCATAACACTCCAAAGGGGGGTCTTCTTCCCCTTAACTTCATAATTTTCATTTTTTGTCATTCATTACATTTGTATATATGTGTTTTCATGCATTGGGGACAATGCACACCTTTTGGTTTGGGGGCGTGTGTTATCTCTCATTTATTGTCATGACATTTATACACGTTTATGTTTTCGTTTGCATTTGGTTGCCATGTAGATTAGGTATAACCATGCATACCAAACCATTAAAAACAATTTTTGCTAATTCTTGATTTGAACTGATAATTTTGCCAACACATTTGCTAGCATAGTTAGAATTTGCACTAGTATGCCTTGTCCGATGATGAAATTTGAATCTTTAGTTAGCATGAGCTAGTAGGTTAGTAATGCCATGTTGCTTGGAAAATGATCTCTAGCTTAGGGAACTTTAGTCTTACTCAAACACGTAGTATGCTTCTAGTTCCCAAGATAAACTTAGGATTCTTGACGCAAAACTCAGAATAAATAAAAAAAATTGCATAAATGCTAGGGTAAAAATAAAGAATAAGGCAACAATGTTTTGTCAAAGGCAAAAAAAATTATTTGAACACTTCTCTACCGTAGAGACAATAAGTAACTTGGGGCTTCGTGGTTTGCTCCCTCTTAGTTCTCAGGCTAACAAAACTTTAGGGTATGAGTGTAATGGGTTAGCTAGTGATAACGTATGGATTAACGTGGGGGTTCGTGGTATGCTCCCTCTTACTTCTCATGCCAAATAGCATCGTGATGCGAACCCAAATTTAATGCCAGCAAAAGAAACCCTTGGTAAATAAATTAAAAAAATATGAGTTTGGATAGTAAAGTTTCACTAAGGGAGTTGAAGGATATGTGATGCAAACCACTCGCACTTCATGCACACTTCATGACCCTCGGTTAAAGTTATTTTGATGCACCTAAATTTGTTGATCTGTTGGCATTAATACTCTGAGATATTTGAGGACAGAATTAGGGCCAAATTTTGCTTGCTAGCCTGTGTTGTTAACATCAAAATTTTGCTGAGGTACTTTTCTTTTCTTTACTGTTTTTATAGTTTTTAGTTGCATTACTTGAGGACAAGCAATGAGCTAGGTTTGAGGGTGTTAACTCCTCAAAGGATATATTTTTCACATATATTTTGTTATGCTTGTGCTTGACTTTGGGTACATAATTGTTCATTTAGTTAGAAGATTCATGCATTCGCATCTAGGAGTTAATGAATGTTTTTATTGCCAGAGTGACGGGTATTTTCTTGATGTGGTAGGCAAGTCAAGAGAGGTTTGGCAGAACAGGAGCAAGAGAATGAGGAGCAGAAGAAAAATGTCGAGTGTCGTTGGCAAAAGCAGGACAAGGATTGCCAAGCTTGGTTGGCAAACAAAGGAAGTCTAATACCTGGTCAGTTAGCTGTTAGTCAACACAAAGTCAGCCCTAATTCAAAAAAATAGGATAAGAGGATATGCGCCTATCTTGGTGCGTAATAAACTTTCAAATCAAAATCCAACCTAGGGTTTCCACGAGTGCCTACATAAAAAAGATCATCAATTGAGCAAAGGAGGTTGCACCGTGAGGAAGAAAGAGAGTAGAGGGCTAACCGTGGTTCGAACAAAGGATCATCAATTGAACAAATGAGGTTGTGACCGAGAGCTTTGGATCCATTGAAGGGTTGCATCGATGAATTTTCTTCTTTTTCCTTTTTCTTAGTTTTATTTCTTATTTGATGGTAATGTTTAAAAACGATATTTTTTTGATGGTTTCTCCAGTCATGAACTAATTTCTTAAAGTTGGTTGGGATGTTTGCGATGAACGCGTGATTTTAGGTTTTTAATAATTGAATGCCTTGACATTTTTGTCAATTTTGCTAGCGCTTATTTTTATCATATTTATTGTCATACGACAACTGGCATTGAATGCTTATTATCTCTTAATATCTTAACATACTTAGGAGATAAGAATCAATTGCTAAGTGCTAAGGAGAGAAGCTTCGACAGAAAATGTTCAAGTAGATGAGCTTACTTCAGAACTGCATCTACCCTTTAGGAGTAAAGATTAAAACTTCTCCAAGTTAATATTATTGAATAATATCACTATAGACATATATAAGTTAATCGTAATTAACTTAGGGTAATGCCATCGACAGAGACAAAGCTATTAAGAACGTAATACCTCTCTATTTACTAAAAGAAAATAAACTTTGATGCCAAATACTCGAGCTATCTAGATAAAGGTTTAAGAGTTGGCTACTCTTTCCGTTTTTGAGGGTATATTTTTTTAAAGACGAGTTAGATAGTATTTTTAGCTCCACATTCTTCAATTTATTATTATTATTAGAGTTCTATAATAAAGGTTTAATATCAAATTAAGTTTCTAAATTATCTCATTTTCTTTTTTAGATGCCTAAATTTTTTTTGTTCATTTTAAGTGCTTAAACTATTATTTTTTGGTCAAAGTATGTGCTCAAACTATCATTTTTTGGTCAAAGTAAGTACACCAATTTAACTTTAAAGGAGGTAAAAAAAATAATAGTTTGAGCACCTGAAAGGAGTGAAAAATTTAGGCACCAAGGAAAAAATAAAATAATTTGAGCACCTAAAAACGGTAAAAAATTAGTCACCTAAAAAAACTGGATAGTTTAGATACTTATTTTTTACACGAAGCCTATAATAAATAACAACAGTTTTCTCTATGTACATTTCCTTTTTTCTTTATAACATCAGTATTATATACTATATAATAACATTTTAACTTCTTATATATATTATTTATTTTTCAAATCATAATTTATTATTATCAATGTTATATATAATACTTTTTAAATTTTAAAAACTTTATTTTTTATTAGTACTTTTATTGCCGAATACTTAAATATTTACAAAATTCTTTTAGAATTTTACGTTAGTATTTTATAAAAATTAATTTAATGATTACATGAGACAAATTTAAATGGATAATTTTAGAGATAAATATATTTTATGAGAACTATTGAAAGAAATACATCACTTCAATTTAGATATTGAAGATGTAAATAATAAAAAATACGAATAAATACTCCTGAGGTCCTATACTACAGGATTTGCAACAATTTAGCCCTTTTCAAAATAAACAGGGCTGTTAATTATTTCCTAATAAACGACACTCGTCCATCAAAGATTTGTTTGAAGAAGAAAATCAAAATTTGAAGAAAAAATGTTAGGATTCAAAATTTTAAAATTTCTTAAAATAATATAATATTCAAAAAATAAATTAAAGAAAATCCCAAAATTAAAGAAAATATAAAATATTTTAGAAAGTTATTAAGAGATTCTAAAAATTTCGGGGAAATAAATATTGGATAATTATTTCATGCGCAAGCGCTTGTGAAAATTTTGTTTACACAAGTGCTTTAATTTAAGGTTTAGAGGTTTAAGTTAAGTAGTTTTGAATTTAGGGGTTGTTGATAGAATCTTGGGTTTAATGTTAAAATTTAAGTTTTATAGGTTAAAACTTGAATCTCTGACTATATTACCTTAAAACCTAAATCCTAACCCTTGACCCTAAATTTTAACCCTAAACCCTCAATTCTAATCATAAACTCTAAATTCTAAACTCATGCACTAAAATTACTAAATTCTAAATAATACGTTAAGACCCTAAACGCTAAATTAAAATATTCATAGAAACAAAAAAAAAATCCATCACCTGTGCATGGGATAATAATCCATAATTATTAGGAATTGTTTGAAATATAGTTTGAGAGTGCGTTGACCATGTAGAGGTTCAGTTAGTTGATTTTATTCATGTGAGTATTTGACGTTCTTGTGTTGTATAAAATTTAGTTAGAATTATAAACTATATTTGTTTTAACCATTTGTATTTGACATATTGGCTTCAGATCGAGTTTTATAAAGATCCAATATAAAAACAATCATTTCAATTTAGTTTTTTCATTTACAACGTCAACATCAAAATTCAAATTATTAACTTTGTTTAAAGAACCTAATGCGTCATTCCAAATTAGAAACTATATTTAAAACTATATTATTATTTAAAATTTAGATTGATAAAAAAATACAATCGATAATTAATATTATTATAAAATATTTTTATTGTTTATATATCTTTAAATAAAATAATTTAAAAGCCAGGACACTAGATATAACCAATGAATTCATATACAATTTTTAGTTTTATCATTCGACCAATAATAAATTGTTGGTTAATTTTTATAAATAAATTTTAAAAAATCTAATAGTATAAATTAAAGAAATTTGTGCATTTATTCTTCTATGATAGGTTAACATGATAATTCAAGTAGCATTTCAGAACCGTCACATTTTTTAAATAATCTTAAAGTGATTATAAAGTAGTATATATTCATATTTTTTCTTAACCTTTGCAAACAAATCTAGTCAAACGCAAATCTCTTAAGATAACATTTGTAACACTCCTAACTCGGCTTAGGAGTAATATGAATTAGGAGGTGTTTCAAAACAAACACCAGCAACAAACAATCAACAAAGATAAACATTCAAGGCATACTAGTAAAGATAAGGTCCATTTATAACATTTTTAGGGGTTAAAATTTTCATTTAATCACAAAGATAACTTCAGATTAGGATTGTAGCAAATCAGACCAACTTAGAGATGATGTTAAATAATCATATTAATACCTTAGAAACTAAAAGTAAGCCAACTTAATATCATATCAAACATGGTTTAGCAACAAGCAACCATAAAAGGCATAAAAGGCCACTTACATAAAGTTATATTTTCTTTAAAGACTTAAATGCATATGTAATCAAAAGATCATTCGAATGCACAATGCATACTAACCATAGGAGTTCAAAAGGAGAATTGCAAACATACTTCTTGTACTTGTGATCTGGTTGAAGCTCAAAAGGTAACCACAACAAAGATTAATCCTGAAAGGTAATGAAAGGGCTTCATAAGTATATACATACTTAGTAAGGCAATTTAAAGTAGCTAAAAGTAAGATCAACCAACTTATCCTTCCACTGGTAATCCATTAAGCAAATTATGAATCTAAGCTTGGACAATAAGTTAGCAATACCAAAATAAGAAATTCGAACTAAACTTATGAATATGTTCATGGTTAACAAAAAAATCATAAGCATTTGAGTATTCAAACAATTCAAGTATGTAGGCATTTTATTAAGCATATCTAATCTCACGAAAGAACATTCAATAATCCAAGATACACTTTACTTGTTATTCAAGTCATTATCATGATTCATTAATTAACTTCTAAACTTTCTTGGTTTCTTTTAACATAGTCTTGAAAATCAAGCAACCTATTTCACTTGTATATCTTTTATTTAAATCTTCCATAGTACCTTTAATTCCTGGGTATACATTTATATGCATATACAAAACGGTCCAATATGTACTTATATATATATATATATTCAAAGCAATCCTTAAATCATGTATATACATATATAGGTTTAAAACTGTCCAATGCATACTTGAATTTAGTCAAAACAGTCTTTAAATCATGTATATACATATATAGGTTCAAAACAGTCCAATACATACTTGGATTTAGTCAAAACAGACCTTAAATTGTGTGTATACATATATATGATCAAAATAGTCCAATACATACTTGAATTTAGTCAAAACAGTCCACAATCTTTTGAATAGAACATTTCATTTATGTGTGTTTCTTATTATAAAAGTTACCAAGCATAGCCTATCATAAACATAATTTACTTATCACAATAAACATTTGACATAACATATCATAGACATGAACTATTTGTCACATAAGGTAAAAAACATAGACATGGGTTACTTGTCACATAAGATACACAAGTTCTCATGGATTAAGATATTCCAATAAGGTACGAACCCTTATCCAAAAGAATTCAAAAGATTCAATTATAAGCTTATTACTTATCATACAAGTATTTAAACAAAACGCATGTGTAAATAGGTATTCTATCAAACATATAACTTAAACCAAGAGAATGGTCAAAAACCACATAGTCTCATTTTACTTGTCATGCAAGTTTTTGCAATGATTCATTACTTTAACTTATAACTTTCATTATTTCTCTTTAACATGACCTTGAGAATCAAGTAACAGCCTAGGTATACGAATCCCCAACCAACTGTCGCCAAATAAAATGGTACTTGCAGTACCGGTCAAACCTCCTACTGTCGCCATGTGACCACAATACTTCCCTCCTACTATCGCCAAATAAGGATCGTAGTCCACCCCAAACCTGAGCTCTATGGATTTTATGGCATGCCAACTATACCTATGACTGACTCGAAACCAAGGCTTTTCAATCAAGTCTTATCTTATCAGAACCAGAGTTGAGCTTAGCTCTACATTCTTATTATCACACAAGCAAAGCGTACACTTTATCGTGTTAAACATATATAAATTCATGTATAACTTTCACTATTAACATGTATTTAACCAAGTGATGTATATCATATTTAGTACATATTCAATTCACTCATAATTCTCAATACATACTCAAGATTTAACCAAAGATGAGCTAAGTAGAGATTACTTATCAAGCAAATAAAAGCATATAAAAGAGCTCAATATGAGCATCACACAAATCAAATATTATAATTCAAAGAATACTTCACATTAGATACTTGCCTCGAATCCAAGCTTACATATTTCCATAGCTTAACTTAATGACAAATCAACACACTTAAAATAATTAAGCATGCTCGGGAAGGTTGTAAGCCTTTCCCGAGACTTTAAACTCCATTCACATTATTTCCAGGCTATTTTGGATCTCGAATCACAATCCCAGATTGCTTCTCTACCGCTCGACCCTATCTTGGACTTTATTTCCTCAATTCTCTCTTGGTCTACGCATAACAATAATGCAACCACACATTAAAACTCTTTCATTCTAGCTTTAACTAAGTTATGCAAACACTAAATAAACTAACTTTAATGTACTTCATATTTTCATGATAAATCAACCCCTAAATAATCCTTATTATAACTCAAAACAACCCTTAATCTAGATGCAATTAAATCCATCAATTATATTTATAAAACAGCCCCTCAACTTGTAAACACAGTCCGATTTTCTTTGCAAAACATTTTTTTGAAGTTTAACTTGCAAAACAGCCCTATTTTAAGTGGTAAAACAGACCTTATTCATTCTTAAACATTCCCCTGTTTTGAGTTACCAAATCAGTCCATTTTTCTTTATCAAAGCAACCCAAAACATTTCCCTATTTTTCACAAAACAGTCCCAATTTCCAGTGTTTACAAAACAGACTATGAAAACATTAAAACATCCCCTTTAGTAGCCCCTTCCCTGTCTTCATCAACAAAAACAATTTTGAAAACAATCTTCTTAAGCTCAAGTCATTCCTAGTTAAATACTAACAAGCATTGATCCTATCAAGTTCAAGCACAACCTTTACATTCAATTTCAGCTAGCAACATCTATGTGCCTCCAAAATCTCTATATATTACATAAATCATACATGTGAACAATCTTTCAAAGTTACTCAAGACTTTCAAAACAGAGCATAACTTAACCATTATCAAATTACTTCAATTGAAATCATTTTATAAGTCTAAACATTTAATTAAGCCCCTTAACAACCCTAGATCATAATTTTAATCCTTCCAGATCATAAGGGATTTTAAAACAGTCCTCAAATTGCAATTTTTTCAAACATCCATTCGGCCATAGCATTTCAATCTTCTTATATGCATCTTAGAATAGTTTCGGTTACCACAATCACATATCCTACTCTTTCTTAATATAACATTTCTAAATTATCAAGCACATGCCCATATTCGATCATGTCACTAATTATCAAAAGCTTAACAATCACGAAGATGTATAATCCATATAGGCTTAAGATTACAATAAGAAGCTTATGCCATCAATTCTTAATATCACAAATTCATAAGGAGCATACTACTTAAAATCAGGTCTAAACTCAAGCCCAATGAAGAGGAAGAAACGATCTTACCTTCAATAGCTCTTACACGAAGAATTCACCAAAAATTTCTCAAGATCAAGCTCAATTCCAACTTCCCAAATTTTTCTCTAAGCGTTTCTCTCACTAATCCTTTGTTTCGATTTTGGCTAGGGAGGAACAAGATGAATCCATTAAACCAACCCCTTACACTTGCTCTAGCTTGGGCTTGACAAGTGTGCAAGTCCCTAAACAATGGGATATTCAACATGAAATCTCAATCTTTAGATATCTTTCAATTTGAGTACCCTAGAAAATGGCTTTGCATTCTTCCTTCTCTTACAATTTAGTCCTAGATCCTTATTTTAATCTTGATTTACAAAAATGAGACATGGCATTTGAAATATATTTAAATAGTAACATCCTACTAAGCCACTCTTTGGGGTATTATAACATTATCTTCTTTTCTACTGAAACTACTCGTTAGATTCCAAATTAGGAAGGACTGAGTTGCTCATGACTCAAATAGTTTAGGGGCCATTTTGGTATGTAATCCTCAAGAAAAGGAAAATAATAAGCGCCATTAATACGACGGCGTTTCGAATGCATTCTAGTTCTACCAAAGCGGAGAAACACGTGGCAAAATGTGAAACTGTAGTAGGGAAGCAGAAGATCGTCGCTGGACACGACTCACACGAGGATAGCTCTCTCTGCTCTCCGTCTTTTCATTTTTTTTCCTCCAGTTTTAAAGCTCGCGTTCTCAGCTGGAAAAAGATCCTCTCGGTTGGATTCTGGATCCGAGAAACCGGCCAAGCCCTCGATCGCCTTGGTTGTCGCCTCCAGGGCAACTACTACTTCCAAGAACAACGTGGGTGCCCTAATTCCCCAACTCTCACTCCTTCAATTTCATAATTTTACCATCTTTTAACGAATCTGTGCTTTATTTTGAAATTCAATTATATAATTCAAATCTCAAACAGCATTACTTCTTAAATCGAAATAGGCGTAGATTTTGGTCAATTGTTTGGATTTGACTTTTGTTTCAGTGTCGAGGCATCGGACGTTGATGAACGTATTCGACAAAGCCCCGGTTGTTGATAGAGATGTCTTTGTAGCACCTAGCGCTTCCCTTATCGGCGATGTTCAGGTCGGACGGGATTCTTCTATCTGGTATGGATGTGTTTTGAGAGGTAAGCAGTCTAGTTTTTATTAATTGAGGACTGGTGAACGCCATTTATTTTGTGGATTATTTCTCTTTTGTTTTTGTGGAAGTTTAGGGTTTAAGGATGTTGTTTGTTACTTTGGATCAATATCTGAAACCAAGGTTCGGAATGCATGTTTACAATCATTATTGTCTTAGGAAAGTGAAGGTAAGGATGTTGTTTGTTACTTTGTAACAAGCATGCACCAAATGTGGTTGGTGTACAATCATAAATTGCATATCTTGTCTCAAAGATGGAACATTTTTACAACCAAAATCCATGATGGAATTTGAGAACACTGCTGATGTTTTATACGTGGAAGCAATTATGTGGCTAGGCGAAAGAATGTGTTTTAGGGCATGAGATGATAGCCACCATAGTAATGACTGTAAGGAATCAGAAATGTATTTGTATGATTTGATGATCTTAGTTCTTAGTACTTTTCTAAACATCATGGTATCTGGCGACGTAACGACAAAACTTAGAAGTTTTGAATGAGGGAGCTGGGGTTAGAAACTTGTAATGAAATTATTTTCTGCATGATTTATGGGCAAAATAGCAAAGTCCATCTATTGTTTTTTTGTACTAAAGTAGCACAAGCTGTAGGCCTGTAACTCATGTTGGAGTGTGTTACTTTTATGACAAATAAAAATATGAATCTCACAGAATAATGATTATCAAGCTCATAAAGTGATAAGAAACTTCCAAATTTCATGATCCCTCGTTGATCCATCCATTTTATGGTGTCCCTATTAAAAATGAGATTGATGTAAAACTCCTCAGCTTGTATCTTATGGAACTTGAATTACTCTCTCTATCTCTACGTCCTCCCCCTCTCTTCTGATCTTATCAATGTGTGTTGTGCCATGCTATAAACTCCATCCTGGATTTCTTCTCTGAATCTGACTTTTGATGTGTGTAGGTGATGTCAATAGCATCAGTATTGGGTCTGGAACAAATATCCAAGATAACTCCCTTGTCCATGTTGCAAAATCTAACTTAAGTGGGAAGGTTTTACCAACTATTATTGGAAGTAATGTTACTGTTGGTGAGTGACCCATCCTTGAAAGTAGCCCTTGTCTATGGTTATAATATCATGAAAAAAGTAATCACTGATTGAAACTGGGCAGGTCATAGTGCTGTTTTACATGGATGTACTGTTGAGGATGAAGCATTTGTTGGTATGGGGGCTACCCTATTAGATGGTGTTTATGTTGAGAAGCATGCCATGGTTGCTGCCGGAGCTCTTGTGAGGCAGAACACTAGGATGCCATGCGGAGAGGCCTGTGGGCAGTTTTTCACTGACATTTGGATGTTAATCTTTCTTTAAAGCATATCTATTCTATTTAACATCATAACGTTGTTATTTGTTCTTAGATGCAAATCTTTATAGTTTAAAGATACATGAAACAGGTAAAATAGATATGATAGTAGTAGTACTGAAGTCAACATTGAACGAAATACGATTCTTTTGCTAAAAGCTAGTGATTGTAGTCGTAACTGGTAATGTTTACCCCTTTTCGAAAATGAAAGCTTGATCCAACTTGCATTTCTCATATCAGATGAATGTCGAGGTATAGGAAACATGCCACTACCAAGGTCTGACAAGACACCTTGGTGGTTTTGCTCATGGCCCTTGGTGTTAAATAGGATAAGATTAACATAAGGGGAATGAACTGATCCAACTTTTTAGCTCAAAAAGCATCTTGTAAATAATTTCTAAATTTGTTAACATATATTTTCCTTTACAATTTCAGGTTTGGGGAGGTAACCCAGCCAAATTCCTAAGAAAGTTAACAGAAGAAGAGATGGCCTTCATTTCCCAGTCAGCCCTAAATTATACCAATTTGGCACAAGTTCATGCAGCTGAAAATGCAAATGGGTTTGATGAAATCGAGTTGGAGACGATGCTCCGCAAGAAATATGAACGCCGTGATGAGGAATATGATTCGATGCTTGGGGTTGTTCGGGAGACACCTCTTGAGCTTATCCTTCCTGATAACATTATGCCTGATAAAGTGCCAAAAACTGCTTAGGAGCTGATAAATCACTTAATTTTTAGATTCAACGTCACTGGGTATGTTTTTCATCAGCGGATTTACAGAGAAAGGCTGCTTTTTCAGTTGCAATAATTTTGGTGGGCCTGGTTGAGGTGTAAAAATTGGATGATAGTGCACACTCATTCGGCCTACCTTATCATCCTTTTCGGCTTTTAGAAATTGTACTTCGTTTTGCAAACAAATGGATGTTCAAGTCATCCAAGGTGGTTTCGTATGTGTTTCTAATTGAGCTCTATTGCTTTGATTGATTATGTTTACCCGCAATAAGAATGTGCGAACAATATATTTCTATTTCTCCCGTCAAAAGACAATTACAAGTAGAGGTGTTCATATGGCTTACCGGTACGGTTATTGGAATGAAAATTTTGATATTTTGATGAACTGTTACTGTCTCGTTTAAACTGGTTATTGCTTAAACGGTTAATCGATTTATTTGGTACGGTTACTCGGTTAACCATGAACCGTTTTACATCTAGTATTATAAATTTATATTTATTACTACTAATTTTAATACTTTAGAAAATTATCAACCAAATAAATTCTTTAATATTTATATTAAAAAAGTTTTTAAAGTTTAAATCAATAAAAATTTTAAAAAAATTATATTAATTACGCATATATTAGGAATAATCAATAATTTATACTATTAATTATACAAATATTAGTAATAATCAATAATTCATTATAATGTAATATCATTATAAAATGTTTTTATAATTATAATTTAATATCATTATAAAATTAATATGGTAATTACAATAATTAATAATTTAATATTATTATAAAATTAATTTTTTTTTTATTTTTTCGGTTAATCGTTTAGCCAAAAATTGTAACCGTTTTCGTCCCGTTTAATTGTTAATTTTACCGGTACGGTTACTATACCTTTTCGGCCCATTTTTATCGGTACGGTTGCCTACAATTTAGTCTAATTTTTCTGATTTTTTAGTATGGTACATCGGTTCGGATTTTTATTAACATCCTTAATTACAAGTACTTTCTTCTCTTTACCAAAGTCATCGCCGCTTAGGCTTCGTTCGGCGTTGCTTCTCCATTCAGTTTTTAGAGAATTTTACCGAACACACCATTTTCCCCATTTTGCCCAACTTTTCTACCATTTTTGGTCTCAAACGCTGCTTTTGAAGAAGTTGAAAATTTCGGCTTATTTCCGAACGCATCTTTTTCACCTAACCCCGTGTTTCAACTGTTCCGTTGAACGGCACCTTAGTCTCGTATAATTACAGATAGATCTATCGATTCTGACTTAGAAATTTCAACCGAATGACTCAAATAAAAAATTAAACTCAAACCCGAAACGTCTTAAAATTAAAAATGGCTGGATTAAAATTTTAAAATTCAAATGAACCCAATTCAAATTGACTTGACCTAAAACAAACTCAATCTACCAAGTTATTATGTCCATACAAAAGTTTTGAAGAAGCGAAGTTGAACAAAATTGGGACAGCCGATGGTAGCGATAAATGAAGGAAGCGGATAACCATTTGGGTTTAGAATAAATGGCAGCCGAGCTTCATTAGTTGGGGTTCTTGGTTCAATACCCGGTAGAAGCTTCGTCCACAAGATGTTGATAATCGACCACAGATTAATGATGAATTTGGGTTCATAAAATAATAAAATCGCAATGCCCTCTTAACAATATCTTCTAAAAGGTCGATAGCTGATGCTTGAAAAAAATGAAGCTTATATGTCGCTGCCCTCTTCATTCGGTTTACTCACTGTTGTTTTTGTTTTTTTAATTCCTGCATGATGTTATTGTTATGTATGTTGCTGCCCTTTAAATTTGCATTTGTTTTAATTTAGCTCATATTATTTGTAGTTTATGCCATTTTAGCCACTAATCCATGCATTTATGTAATCTCATCCATATTATTATCATAAATATGATTAATATAATTATTACTGCTACATATAAAATTTGACTTACTTATAGTAATATTTATATTAGTATTATTTACTTTAACTACGTTTAATGAAGCTTATATACACATATAGTGTTTCATATTTTACTATATTATATACTTAAGGGTTACATAAATGACCACTTAATTATGGGATTGATATCAATATAACCACTATATTTTTAATTGTGTCAATATGACCATATAACTATTTAATTAGTAACAATCAAGCCACATGTTGCTAAAACTAACAAATAGGGTGACGTGACAGTTAACATAAATGTGTATAATTACACAATTAATCCCTGTTACTTATACATTTATATTTTGGTCCTAATTTTAATTTAATCTAACAAATTTAATCAACCAATCAGATGATGACACGTGTCATCATATAATTCAAAGAATTTTGAATATTTTATTTAATTAATATCAATTATTTTCTACCAATAAAGTGTTGACATGTGTCACTTGATGGAAAATAGTTTAAATGTAAAAGAGAACAATGGGACTCGAACCCATGCACTCCACTCCACATTGATAAAGCACGCTTAAGCCACTGAGATGTCTCACATTGTCCTAAATTTCACATTGATTTAATGGACGAGACAGTTCGGTCAAAATATATATGGAATGTTGAAATTTAAAACAATGTGAGACATTTCTGTTAGTGGCGTAAGCGCGTTTTATTAATGTGAGTAGTCATACTAACATAATCATATCAACACCAACTACATAATTGAGTGATTATTTATGTAGTTTAACCTATACTTATTTATTTAGTAAATAGAGTATATTTATTATAGTTTTAGTTAAAATATTTATCATATACATGTCGGTAAAATTGAATGCAAAATGAAAGGTTAACACCAATAAAATAATCGGAATAAAAAAATTGCAACCATGTCGAGGTGAACCACTATCTTAAAAGCAAATTCGGCCCAATGTGTATAATCGTTGCAATTGATCGAATGTCCCCAAAATTAATAAGATCTCTCCTTGAGTTCGTACACCCGAAATTAGGAGCGAACATAAATGATATTACTCTTCTCTAAAAATTCAGAATTGAGTGAATAAAAAGCTCAATTCGTTTGGTATCTATAGGGTAGAAAACATGGGTAAAATGTCATATTACACTCTCATTTAAACCAAAAATTAAATCAGAAAATTGCTTAATTACAACAATTCAATAATTTGCAAAAACCGCTCAATTAGAGCTGGTAAATGCTGTAGAAACAGCTGTAGTAACAGCTACAATTTCAGTGGAATAAGGACTGAAAACAGTCCACATTCACTCTTAAAACACTGAAACGGATATGCTGTAGTAAACACTGGTTTAAATCAGTATCACGCTGTTAACAACAGTAATTGATGCTGTAAATGACTGTAATTAACCATTTGTTCCGGTTTAAAATATTCAGTCTCGTTCATGCTCTTTACACTTGAGCATTATCAACATTCCCCCACAAATGCCAAAGAATTTTAATTTTGATAATTGAAAATTTTGAAGTTCTTTTTAAATGCGAGAAGAGCAATAGCGAGACTAGCCGCTTAAGCACTAGTGAACATATCTAGAACTAGTAGATAGTGAAAATGAGTAACTATTCTCTTAACGAGTGAACGAATATGGAACTTATTAAGATAGGAGGGAACTCATAACACACGGCTAACCTCATTCATCTACCAAAGTCCTCGATGTGTCAGAAAATATACAAATGTATATAAATATATAGCCATCTGACCTCAGGATTCTAGTAAATGTTTTAGAAAAACAACCCAATGTTTTTCATAGAAGGTGGCTAATCCTTCTCACATACGTAGGTTATTTCATCAAGTTTATCTCAACATAAATCACTCAAATAAGAGCTATGAAATAATTAAGAGCTTTTTCCTCAAGTTCATCCTCTCAAATAAATAGGTGAATTCTTCAAGTTCATTTATAAAATGAATCGTCAAAACTCTGGAATAAGAATTCATTAAGAATAAAAACTCAACCTCTTTAATCAGTGAATTCAATAAGTTCTTATCAATAGAACAACCCAAACTCTTGGGATTAAATTCATTAAGAGTTAAGAAAACCCATCCTTTCTAGCGGCAAGTTCATTTAGTCTTTCGCGATAGGACTACCCACTCAACATTGGGCTATGAACTTATTAAGAGTAGTTATTCAACCAAAGTCGGTAAATTCATCAAGGCTTTCTCACTAAGACCACCCAAAGCCTGTGCTATGAATTTATTAAGAGTAATAAAACTCAGTCTGGGCATGTACATTGTTCGTCATAGGGATATGTAGTAAAAATGTACACTATGAGTACTCTTCATGGTTTCGTTTGACCACATTGAACTTAGATAACTAAGTTGGGTATCCACCATGAATTCCTTAACCAATGAGCTTTAGACCCACCCCCTCGACGAATCCAGAACCAATTTTCGACTTAACCTTTTGGTAAGCGGATCAGCTAAGTTCCTTTCCGACTTCACATACTCTAAAGAGAGTACTTCGTTCCTTATTAAGTGTTTCACTGATTCATGTCTTATGCGAATGTCTCTTCTTACCATTTTAAGCTTGGCTTTTAGCCACACATATCACTGCTTGTGACTCACACAACAAGGACACCAGAGGAGTCAGTTTTCCCCACAAATGAATTTTTGCTAACAAATTTCTAAGCCATTTAGCTTCTTGCCCAGCTAGGTCAAGAGCAATAAACTTTGACTCCATGGTAGAGCGAGCGATACAAGTCTGCTTAGCAAACTTCCATAAAATCGCTGCACCACCTAAGATAAAGACATACCTACTCGTTGAGCTTACTTCATCATTATTGGTAACCCACTTGGCGTCACAATATCCCTCTAAGACTGGAGTAAAGCCAACAAAATTGAGTTGCCAATCAATAGTACCTTTAAGATACTTAAGTAAGAGTCTAAGTGCAATCTAGTGCTCGCCACTAGGATTATGAGTATATATGCTTAACCTACTCACTGCATAGGCAATATCAGGCCGAGTATAGTTCATTAAGAACATAATGCTTCCAATAATTTTAGCATACTCTTCCTAAGAAACACTACTTTCTTTATTCTTAAAAAGATAGATACTAGAGTCGTAAAGAGTTCGAATAGGGATAACATCAAAACTGTCAAATTTCTTTAACACATTCTCAATATAGTGTGTTTGATTTAAAGAAAATCCATTTTCAATTTTGGTAACTTTTACTCCTAAGATCACATCAACCTCTCCCAAATTAGTCATCTCAAATTTAGCAGTCAAGAAATTTTTCGTATTGTTAATGGATTCAATGTTAGTATTGAATATCAACATGTTATCCACATATAAGCTTATGATGACACAATCAGTTCTAAATATTTTCGAATACATGCGTGCATCCGCTCTATTAACAATAAAACCAAAATTCAAAATGGTTTTATGAAATTTCTCGTACCACTGCTTTGGAGCTTGTTTAAGGCCATAGAGAGACTTTTTAAGTCTACACACTTTGCCTTCCATACTAGGTGTCTCAAAACCTAGTGGTTGCTGCATATAAATCTCCTCGTCTAGATCTCTATTCAAAAATGCAATCTTTATATCCATTTGATGTACATGCAACTTATGAATGGATGCGATCGCAAACAAGGCACGGGTCATTGAGATTTTTGTCACGGGAGAGTACGTATCAAAGAAGTCAATACCAAACTTCTGAATGAACCCTTTGACTACTAATCTTGCCTTATACTTCTAGAATGACCCATCTGTCTAAATTTCTTTCTAATGACCCATTTATTACTGATAGGTTTAAATCCTCTAGGCAAGTCAATCAACTCTCAGGTGTGATTAGACATTATTGATTCTAGTTCATCATTAATGACATTTCTCTAGAAACTAGCATTAATTGAACTTATAGCTTCATTATATGTTTTAGAATCCTCATCTAGTAGGAAATATTGAACTATAGGTTCAGATATATGGTCTATATCACCTATCTCTGTAATAAAGAAAGTTATAAAATCTGGTCCAAAGGTAGTAGCTACCTTTTGTCTTTCACTTCTTCTAGGCTCTAATTCAAACTCTAGAGTCTCCTTGGCAGAAATACTAGAAGAAGAAGGTATTTGACTCTCTCTTTGTGTTTCAACATTTAATCTAGGTTTCTTAAGAGGAAAGGAATCCTCAAAGAACACAACATCCCTAGATTCACAAATTGAGAAGTCGTGTAAAGACATAAACCTATATGCGACAACTATTTAAACCATACCCTATAAACACTACATCAACGATTTTAAGACCAATAGTGGTTTTCTTAAAGTCATGCAACCTTACTTTTACTAGACACCCCCACACTTTTAGGTAATGCAGATTTAGTGCATAACTTTTCCACAATTCGTATGGAGTACAATCTAATTTTTTATGAGGTACTCGATTCAATATGTGATTGGCCGAAATAATAGCTTCCCCCACATGTTATTAGATAACTCAGAACTTATTAACAAAGAGTTCATCATCTCTTTTAAAGATCTATTTTTCCTCTCGGCAATGTCATTCTGTTGACAAAAATATAGAGCAGAGGTCTCATGTATTATGCTATTATTCTCACACACCTCTTTAAGGAAATTAGACCCATATTCACCACCCATATCAGATTTAACATATTTTATTCTCCTATCAAGCTAATTCTCAACTTCTGCCTTATAAATAAGAAAGATGTTCTCAGCTTCATCTTTAGTTCTAAGGAGATAAAACTTTGTGTATCTAGAGTAATCATCTACAAAGGTGATGTAATAGTGTTTTCCTCTCTTACTCTCACAGTTTCTAAAGTCTCCTAGACCAGTATGTATAAGTTCTCGAATTTCATATCTAAGTTTAGAAACTGTCTTAAAAGAAGGTTTAGTATACTTAGGTTCTACACAAATTTCACATTTGTTAAAGCTTTTATCTTCTATATTAGGTATCAACTTTATTTTTATGAGTTTTTAAGTGATTGCATGTTCACGTGTCCTAATCTAGCATGCCACATATCAAGAGTCTCAACAACATAAACAGAAGTAGTGGCTCTATTCTTTTCATTAAACTGGGTTTTGATTATAAATAAACTATTTTGTAAAAAACCTTTCCCTACATAATCTCCGTTTTAGGAAAATATTAGTTTATCTGCTTCAAAAACTAGTTTAACGCCCGCCTTATTCAGTAACCCATCACTAATTAAATTTCCACGCAAGGCAGGTACATATAAGACATTATTCAATGCTAAAGTTTTACCTGATGTCAGCGTGAGCAAAACTTTCCCTCTGCCTAGCACGTCTGAGCTGCTAGAGTTTCCCATGTAAACTTGCTCTCCATTGTTTACAATTTCGAACTCGACGAATATCTCTCGTTTGGCGCAGAAATATCTTGAAGCACTAGTGTCTACGATCCACTCGCTGCTGTTCTCTACCAGATTCACTTCTGAAACCACTGCTGCAATGACGTCACTAGCATTCTCTGCAACGATGACTTGTGGATTGTTCTGGCAGTCTGACCGTTATTGACACTGGTAGGCTTTGTTTCCAGGCTGCCCACAAACATAGCAATTGACCACCTTGCCTTAGGCTTTGTCCTTTCCTGGCTTCTTGAAATTGGTAGCCTTTTGGGGTTTGATTTTCTTTTTCTGGTTTGCCTTTTTCTTTGGTTTAAATTTAGAATGAGGCAATACCAGATTCAACTAGGTTAGCTTTTAAATAAAATTGACTAGAGATGGAAACCTTATCTTTCAACCAGTTTGCCTCCTCTATCTTCTTGTAAGCCACCAACTCTTCTATTGGCATATCCTTTTTTTATGTTTGAGGAAATTGCGATAGCCAGACCAGGACTTGGGTAACTTCTCAATCAGGACATTGGCTTGCAACACCTCACGCATCTCCATTCCTTTAGAAAGGATGTCGGACACCAACTTCTCATAGTTATGAACTTGATCCATGATCGGTTTCTCGTCCGTCATCTGGAACTTCAGCCATTCGCGGACCACATACTTCTTAATTCCTTCATCGTCGGCTCCGTACTTCTTCTCGAGAGTTTCTCAAATTAGCTTGACACTTCTTTTTTTGTGGAACATGTCAAACAGTTTATTTGACATGTAACTCAACAGATGGCCTCGAACCGTCTTGTTGTCCTTCTATAACTTATAGGTGGACACTTGAACGGCTGCGAGATCTTCATTACTGATAATGGCATCAGCAGCGTCTGAGATGGGCTGAGATGGTTGTGGCTGGATCAGCATGCAGTCAAGGTCGAGTTGTTCAAAGAATATCATGATTCTTTGAGACCATCTTCGGTAATTAAACCCGTCAAGTGCATCGGGCTTGGACAAATCAGGAACTAACTTGCTCAATTGGTTCGACATTTTTGCAGTATGAATTTGCTTCTAAATTGTTGGTAAAATTGACTGCAAAATGAAACGTTAGCACTGACAGGACAATAGAATAATGTCGTGGTGAACCAATGCCTTAGGAGCAAATTCGGCCCGATGTGTGTAATCGCTGCAGTTGGTCGAATGCTCCTCGAAATTAACACGGTCTCTCATTGAGTTCGTACATCCGAAATTAATAGCGGATAAAGATGGTATTACTCTACTCTAAAAATTCAGAACTTGAAGATCGTATAAAAAACTCTTTTGGAGAAATTAAAGTGTTTTAAAACAAGTTGTTGTTTTCTGAATTGAGTGAATAAAAAGCTCGATTCGTTTGGTATTTTTAGGGTAGAAAACATGGGTAAAAACGTCATATTACACTCTCATTTAAACCAAAAATTAAATCAGAAAATTGCTTAATTACATCAATTCAATAATTTGCAAAATCCGCTCAATTAGAGCTGGTAAATGCTGTAGAAACAGCTGCTGAAACAACTGCAGTAACAGCTACAATTTTAGTCGAATATGGACTGAAAACAGTCCACATTCACTCTTAAAACAGTGAAACGGATATGTCGTACTAAACACTGATTTAAATCAGTGTAAATGACAGCAAACATCACGCTGTTAACAACTGTAATTCGTGCTGTAAATAACTGTAATTAACCATTTGTTCCGGTTCAAAATATTCAGTCTCGTTCATGCTCTTTACACTTGAGCATTACCAACAATAAATAGTTATATTTCATTATAGTAAAAATGTCTTTAATATATTTTAATATGTATATATATAGTTATATTTTTCTTTTTTGAATAGTCTAAAAGTGATTAGAAGGTAATATCTGTTCATACATATTCTTAGCCATTTGACAACGGGCATACATCTTGTAGACAAAGCGATTTGAACCTGTATCTCCTTGGATTAAAATCATCCGCTTTTCCACTGGGACACTTGTAGGGTTCTATATATAATTATATTTTAATATGTAGTGAAAAATATTTTTAATATAATATGAATGTGTTATTTAAAGTATATATTATGTATATATATAGTTATATTTTAATATGTAGTAAAAAATGTTTCTAAATGTAATATGTATGTTTATTTAAAGTATACATATTATATATTTTTATTGTTAATATTTTTTCTTGTAAAAATTATATAAATATTCTATATTATTTCATATAATATAATATAAAATAAAATAAAATACATATGTTATATTATGGTTATCATTCATATATTTGCATGTCATATTTATTTTTGTAGCATTTTCATAATCGAATCTTGTTAGGATCGAAGTAATATTAATTTATTTATTTAGGAAATTCGAGAAATTGTATCTCGGGCTTATAGGAATGTGACTTTCTCGATATTCCTAAATGAATAAATATCCTTTAGAAAATTTTAGGTTGCAATATTTAAGATGATTTTCTTTTATTTAGAAACTCGAAAAATCGTATCTCGGACTTATAGGGGTGCGGCTTTCTTGATTATTCTAAATAGAGGAACGTCCTTTAAATATTTTAGAATACATAATTATCATTTCTCATGCATTTAAGAATCATATTTTAATTTTTATCCGTATTCGCAATTCTCAATATTAAGACATTAGATAATCGACTAAGTACTAATTTCAGGCGTTGTGGGTGTGTTAATCTTTCCTCACACGCAATCAATTCACGAACCCTTCTTTTTCTATAGTTATTTTTTTCGGTGTCCAGTCTACCTAACCCAAGTGACCAGTGGCGACTCCATTTTTAATTTCAAAATCAAATTTTTTCCAAAAAATATAATCTAAAAATTTATTACTACATCTTGCAACTCTGCTAGAGACCCTTTTTTAATTGCAAATTCGGTTTAGTTTAAATTTTTCGTCTTCATTTAGTGCATCTAGTTTATGCATGTTATTTTTTGGTAATATTTTTATATTTTTTGTTAATATTTTCAAGCTTAGTATAGGTGAACCTAAAAGTTAGAGTTGTCAAAAGGTTTTGGAGTTTCTCCTCACACACAATGCACATGAATTGCATATCATGAGCTTTCTACCCGAGCTCATGTGCCTTTTTAAGTGGAAGTGAGACACTAATTTCGTGTGGGTTACCACCGTATGGGCTAGTGAATCACTTTTAAGATATATTTATTTTGCTTTCGTGTGGGTTACCACCGTATGAGAATAAGGGATGTATCCCCATAAATTGAACTTGATCCGTTTGAGCCTATAATGAATGAGGATCAGGGACCTTGCTAGCCTTAGTAGGTGACAATGAGGACAATTTGAGCCCTTACTCAGTATTGGAATTCTGCCTACAATTGTTTTACTCTTGGTAGTGTCGATCTAGCACCAACTATATTGGAATATATTGCTTTGTTCTGTTGTCCTAATTTTCAAGAAGATAAGGTCCACACTAAGGCTCCCAATGATAAGTCATTCATGAAAAAGTTGACGGCACTTACCAGAGCGACTGGGCAATGGGTTGGTGGCCAAATCCAGAAGAAATGAGAAAGTTATTGTATTTCTTGGAAGAGACTTCAGAATTTGGTTCAAACACACCCCACTATGAGGAAAAGGAGAGACACATTCGCTCTGGGCATCTATGGGTTAGTTATTATTCCTAAGGTGTTGGGGCATATAGAGGTTGTTGTTCTAGATCTTGTTGAATGATTAGACAAGAGGGTTACTCATGTTCCAACTATATTGGCTGAAACTTTCTGATCTCTAAATGCTTGTCGAGAAGAAGGTGAAGGAAGGTTTATAGTTTGCGCTCAACTCTTGACAATTTGGTTTCTTATTCACTTTCGAAAGAGGGGAGAGAATCCTTATTTAGTATGTTTTGATGACTTTTCATCCTTGAAGGATTTCTTAAAATAGAATTAGCAAAAGAATGTTTCATAGGAGAAATGGTTAGCCATATTTCAAGATTTTCAAAATAATGATGTCATATAGTGAGCACCTTGGTTGCCCTCCACTAATATTATGTTTAAGTGTGGCATCTATGACTGGGTCCCTTTGCTAGGGTTATACAGAGAAACTAGTTACACTATGTTGTTGTTGGCTTGACAATATGATTCAAGGTAGTTCATTCCAGCAACTCAAGGACTGCGTCAAACGAATTTAGAGTACAAGGGTGACCGTTACAAAGAGAAAGTCCATCAAGTTTTGGTCTTCTAGAATCAAACTTGTCAACTAAAGTCATTTGTAGCTAACCCCTGTGTCATACCTGAATATGAATTTTGGACAAGTATAAGGGTCAACGACAATGTCCCTTTGCCTAGTCAAGGAATTTCCATGTCCATCGAAGAACATTTGAGGGCCATCTTTACAAAAGTTGATATCTTAAAGCACGAATTCAATAAAAGGAGTGTTGAATTGGTAAATTTGATAGCCAAGTTGGGAAAAGAAAGGTTTCATTTGAGTCTCCATGTTGACACACAAATGAAAGAAGCCGAAAGATTGAGGAAAGGAAAAATTAAAGCCGAGTAAGATTTGAGCAGTCTACAGAATGATTACAAGAAATTTCGTGCATCAGCAAGATATGCCATTCTAGGAAAAACACCAAAAGAATGGAAGTTTGAAATTTGAGGAGAAAAGAATAAAGCTAGCCTTTGGGAAAATAAATTCAAATATGCTCTAACTTAGCAAGGCACCATTGAGGAATAATTATTTGAAAGTAGAGTTAAGAATGCGAATTTAAAAATAGAATAGCTGAATTGGAAGGTTCTCTACAGAGGCACTACAATTGAAATTATGTGGTTGAATTGAAGGCCAACAAGGAAAAGAATGATATGCTGAAGAAACAAATAGAAGAGTTGGAAATCTCTCTGCAGACCTATTAGGGGCAAATGGAAAGTATGAAGGAGATCCAAATATGGAATGATCAACATTGGGAGGCTTAAATCCAGCATTCTTAGGATCAGATTTGAGATAGGGACCATGTTATGGCCGAAACCCTTGTCCAAGTAAGATAAGTGGCAGAGCACCTGCAACCTTTAGCTATTCAAGCTGATATGCTGAGTCTACATACTGAATTGGAGTCCAACCATGACAAGAAGTTGGCTTGTATCTTTAGGAAGATTAAGATTCTAAGTATTATAGCTAATCAATATATGTGAAATGTATTCACCTTATGTAATAGAACTTTTTGTTCCTAATGAAAGGCTATTATAATGAAAGTTGCACTAGAATCATTACCTTTTGCGTATTTTCTTTATGAGTCTTTGCACTTTCATCTTGCATTAGCATTTAAACATTCATTCTCACATCATACTGCATCATCATTTTTGACCGAGATTTTAATTCCCAAAGGAATTTTAATCGTAGTAATTATGGGGCGTAGGAGTCAACAAGATCAACACTAGTTTTTTACTCGTAGCAAAGCTAATGAAATGAAAGACTGTCTGGAAAAAAGTGGAAAGATCATGTGAGGATATAAACAAAGATATATAATAGAAGATAGGAAAAGCATAGCAAGAAACTTGCGACTACATCTCGCAGTCATAAGTAGACTTGTTGGCAAAAATATTTACAATGTTAATAGGGAAGGATCCTGAAAGGGAAAAATTGAATATTGGTGCAAGCGACTAAAAGAGAAGGTTAAAGTTGTAAGAGGTATAGATGCGTTCTACGGGGTAGATGCATGAAAGTTGAGCCTGGACTTGTATCTAGTATTACCACCAAAGTTCAAGATGCCTAAATTTAAAAAACACAATGGATCCAGTTGCCTTGAGGCCTATGTTACAATGTTCTGTTAGAGGATGAGAGGATATGTTAACAATGACCAGCTGTTGATTCATTGTTTTCAGGACAGCTTGACAGGGTCTGCTGCGAAATGGTACAATCAATAGAGTTGTGCCAAAATCAATTCTTGGAAGGATTTGGCCCAAGCTTTTTTTAAGCAATACAACCATGTTAGCGACATAACACCTGATCGGGTTATGCTATAGAATATAGAGATGAAGTCCAATAAAAGCTTTAGGTAGTATGCCTAGAGGTAGAAAGATATGGCAACTTAGGTGCAACCACCAGTATTAGAGAAAGAAACAACAATGCTTTTCGTTGGTACACTAGAGAAACCTTTTCTTGTCCCCATGCTAGGAGGTGCTACAAAAAACTTCTCAAACATAGTGATGTCCGGAGAAATAATTGAAAATGCAGTATGAAGTAGAGAGATCGAGGTTGAGGAGAGCCATAAGAAATCAAACCCCAAGAGGAAACAAGCAAAATGGGTGTTTACAATATCAACTACTCAAAGCCGGTGATAGTCGAACAACCCAAAGTTGCGATCTCAAATGCTCAAACTTTCTCAAGGAAAGGATCGAATCAGAGGGCGAATAAAGAGAACATTCAATTCTCCTATCCCGGTAACCTACGAAGAGTTGTACAAGAACTTGTTTGATGCACACGTAGTCTCTCCATTTTACTTGAAGCTATTGCAGCCTCCTTACCAAAGTGGTACGTCGTCAATGCTCAGTGCGAATATCACGCAAGGATAACAAGACATTCTATTGATTGAAATGTTATTTTCTTGATTTAATTTTGTTTATTAATAAAGCTACATAGTTTAAAGTTTTTAAAAAAGTTGTAATCATATTGAATATTCACGATTAATAAACATTTATAACACTTAGGGCCGGCTATAAGGGGGAGTACCCTGAGGGACCGATTAGTGCCCCAACCAACTTAGGGCCCCTAAAATTTAATTATTCATATTTTTCAATTCTTTCTTTAAATTAACAAATAAATAAATTAATCTCATGGTAAAAAAGTTAATTATCTTTCCTAAATAAATAAATAAATTTAACAATGAAAATAATGTGTTTAAAATATTAAATTAATTTTTTAAAGTAATGAGATGAATAAAAATCATCTACCCTTTTTGGTGTTTCTTTCTATACCCAACACTAAAAAATTAAATTCTAAGCCCTAACCCTAAATTTTAATTCCTAAGTCCTAAACTCTACACATATACCTTAAACCATAAGCATAAACTCTAAACCTATTTTTTACTATTAAGGTGTTAGAGATAATTGCCAGCTCAGGCTACCAACTCAGCAAAACAACTGAATGGGAGAAGTTCCGTGCCTACTGTAACCATTTTCGGGAGGGAAATAATTCTGTTGTAACAACTTTCTTCAAGGGTTAAGAATTTTCTAGATTAGGGTTGTTCATCTAGATATAAAAAGGAAGTTGATATCAATATGTAAACACGCTCTTTGATGAATAAAATTCTGTGAAATCCTTCAACTTCTTTCACATGGTATCAGAGGTTTTGATGTTTCTTGATTTGTTTGGCTAGTTTCCTTCAAGATTTTCTCTCATTTTCTTCTCAATGTCTCTTCTGGCTAGTGGAGTGGTTTTTGAAACTCTGGCTCAAGATGATACGATGGAGTAGTCATTTTCTAAGAAGAGGATTAGCATTCAGCTAGACGATACCAACTTCTTTCTATAGGAGTAGCAGGTCATTTTCATGATCAGATGTCAAGGTCTTGAAAGCTATCTAGATGGATCGATTCGTCCTCCAGTCAAACGATAACCAATGATGGTGGAGTGCTGGTTGCAAATTCTGCTTATGTCCATTTCTTTAAGCAAGATAACTCTCTTGCTTCGTGGTTATTGTCCACAGTTGGACCAGAGATTCTGCCACAGTTGGTTGGTGCAGAAACCACAACAGACATTTGGATCACTATATCTCGTCTTCACTCTCAGCTCTCTACCATGTGAGTAATGCATCTGCATTGCAGGTTCAGATCCATTAAGAAATATGCTCTTTCGATGCGAGCATACACCATGCAGATAAAAGAAATATGCGATATGCTTGCGTCTTGCGGTAGTCCAGTCTCGGTGGTAGAGCAAATCGCGACTACTCTCAATGGGTTGCCACCTGAGTACGATCCGTTCGTAGCCGTCATCTTTTCTAGTCGTGATCCCTACACTGTCGATGGTATTGTATCTCTCCTTATAGATGCTGAATCTAGACTTTTCGATCCTCTTCACCTGCTGGTTGGATTAACACCACATATCTTGTTGATAATGGCAATATCATACCAGCACCTACCCAGGGTCAACACCCCTTTTGTAGGAACAAACCTCAATATTCAGGAAGTCGCTACAAAGGTTGCCCCAAACCCCAGTGCCAACTGTGTGGCAAACTAGGTCATTTGGTTGACTGGTGCTGGCACCAATTTGACCAGAATTACAAAGGACACTCATCCCAACAAACATGTGGTGCTCTTGATACTTAAGCTAATGCGTGTAACTTCTCACCTAATCCAATTGAAGTGTCTTATGATCCCTTTGTGGTCTTTTCTCCTCCTACTGATCTACCCCAAGCAACTCCAGGGCTGAAATCGATTCAAGTGAATTTACTCATGGGAGGCAATGTTGATCCAATTGTATGGATCCCAAATTTCGGTGCGACTCATCATGTCACAAGTGGCTCGATTGTTATTTACAATTCCACTTCCTATTATGGTAAGGGTAAAGTTCATATTGGTGATGGGTCTTCCCTTTATATATCACATATAGGGCAGTCATCCCATATTTCACCTTCGTGAAATCCTCTGCTCAATCAACTTTTGCATGTTTCATGTATTACTAAGAATCTTTTATCAGTGTCAAAATTTACACGTGATAATTCTGTCTTTATTGAATTTCATTCCAACTACGGCTCTGTGAAGGATGAGAAAACAGGTGCAACTCTTTTGCATGGATGTCAAGAGGATGGACTTTACAACATTTCAAGTGGTTTCCCTTCTAGTTCAATAAAGGGTTTCAGTGCCCTTAATAGTAGTAGTTTATTTTGGCTTTGGCATCAACGTTTAGGACATCCATCTTCAGAGGTGGTTAGCATGGTTTAAAATAGAAAATTGATGGTGATAAGAAAGTGGTTTGTAAGGCATGTCAAATGGGCAAAAGTCACACTTTGCCTTTTAGTTCTTCTTCTACAGTGTATTCCAAGCCGTTTGAGCTTGTTGAAATTGATTTTTGAGGTCCCGCTTCAGTTTATTCAAATAGTTTTCGTTACTATATCTCCTTTGTAGATATGTATTCTCGCAATACTTGGTTGTACCTACTAAAAACTAAGGATGAAGCATCAACTGCATTTTCTTTATTCTCTTCCCTTGTGCAAACTCAGTATGACTCCAAAATTCTAGCTATACAAACTGGTGGTGCCAGTGAGTTTCATTTTTTGGATGCTCTCTTGGCTCAATCAAGTGTGTAGCATCAGGTTACGTGTCCACATACGTCCCAACAAAACGGCGTTGTTGAACGTAAACATCGACATATTTGTCCAAATGGCTCTCACACTTTAAGCTCAAGATAGCCTTCCACTTAAGTTCTGGTCCTATGCAGTCCTAAGTGCCACCTTCCTCAATAATCGGTTGCCTTCTCGATCTCTTGGTAATGTGTCTCCATATCAGAAGCTCACCGGTCATGCCCTTGACTATAACTTATTACGGGTCTGGTGTGAGTGTTATCCCTATTTGCGGCCCTTTAATAGGCATAAAGTTAATTTCATATCAAAGCCCTACCTTTCCCTAGGCTACTCACCTAAGCATTGAGGATATCAGTGTCTTGATGACAATGGACGTGTTTTTATTTCACGCAATGTAATTTTTAATGAATTTGTGCTTCCTTGGGCTACTAAAAATTCTTTGACTGCAGGCCAGCAACAAGTGGAACTATCACAGCCTCTATTTGTGCATCCTCTAGTTTCTACGCAGACTCTCATGACCAACTCCTCACAACTAGCGTCAATACCTATTGGGGCAAATTCTTTTCCTGATGGTCCTTCTGCTTCCCAGCCACCCATGGCAGTCTCCTCACGGCCTGAGTTATCACCTACTGCTACACCTAGTATTCCAGCTGGGTTTAATGCTTCACCTGTAGCTAGTCCAATGACAAAATCTCCTGGCATGGTGGGGGCTACATCTGCTCAGGCATGTGACAATGGAGGTGCAACTTGTGTTGTCCCATCATCATCATGTGTTCTTACGTGTGAGCCATTTGACTATTGTGGCCATGCAGTCCATGCAGGCCCGTCTATGGAATCTACTCACCCGAATAATTCTTATTCCATTGGTTCATCAATCACTCCTGTTTCCATTAATTCTAATACTCACACCATGATTACGAGGAGTAAAGCAAGCGTTTTCAAACATAAGATTTTTCATCTTCAGTGTAGCAACACACCACTGACAGTTCACCAAGCCCTAGATCATCCAAAATGGAATTAAGCTGTGATGACTGAGTACAATGCTCTTTTGGCAAATGGGACATGGGAATTAGTAGAGCTCTCTGCTGGGAAGTAAGCCATAGGTTGCAAGTAGCTTTTCTAAATTAAATACAATGCAGATGGTAGTGTTAGTCGGTTCAAGGAGCAGTTGGTTGCAAAAGGCTTTACACAAGTTCTCGATCATGACTTCTTCGATACTTTTAGCCCAGTAGTGAGGTTCTTCACAGTCAATATTCTCATATCTCTTGCAGTCTCATACACGTGGAAGATACATCAGGTGGATGTAAACAACGCCTTCCTCAAAGGTGATTTACTTGAGGACGTTTATATGCATCAAACTACCGGTTTTGTGCACACGAACGATGATGAAAAACCTCTCATGTGTAAGATGAAAAAGGCATTGTATTGACTGCGTAAAGCCCCGAGAATTGGTTTCTGAAGCTTAAGACTTTTCTGGGAGATATTGGTTTCAAAGGCTCCTATGCTGATAACTCTTTGTTTGTTCGAATCAATGACAACTGTGTTCTTTATCTGGTTGAATATGTACATGATAATGTAATTACAAGGAACTCGGAAAACTCTAATGGAGAAGTGATTCATTCACTTAGTCAACAATTCTTGTTGAAAGACCTTGTGGAATTGCAATTTTTTCTTGGTATAGAAGTTCACAAATATGGGAATGGTTTGCTTCTAAACCAACGAAAATACATTCTTGAGCTCTTACTGAAGACTGGGTAGCTTGATGCTAAGAAGACTTCCACACCAATGGTGGTTTATCCAAAGCTCAGTCGACATGATAGAGAGCCACTGCTTGATGTTCAAGGATACCGCAATGTTGTGGGGGCGTTGCAATACATCTGTCATACGAGACCGAATGAGTCGTTCACTATAAATAGGGTGGCACAGTTCATGCAAAATCCTACTAATGTACATTGGCAAGCAGTGCTTTGAATACTACGTAATTAAAGGGCACTCTCGATCGTGGCTTATGGTTCACTCCTCAGTCTCGTGGCAACCTTCTGATCACAGCTTTCTCAGACACTGATTGGGGAAGCGATGTAGACGATCGACGGTCTGTGTTTTACTGGGAACTCATATGGTGGCTTCGAGCTCTAAAAAACAAAGAGTTGTCTCTCGATCGACCACTGGGGCTGAGTATCGGAGTCTAGCCAACGTTGCTTCCGAGGTTTCTTGTAACACCCTAGACCCGAATGTTACAATTTGGGCCTCAAAACCAAACTAAAACCATAAAATTTTGCAACTAGATTTAGCCCAAAACACATTCATTCATAAAATCCATCAAGTTTGAATAATTCAGAGTTGGTAGACCAATTTAAAACGTTACATGAGAGCTCCATTTAAAATACATAATTAAAAGCATTCAACTCACAAGTTAAAATTCCAAAATAAGAGTTACAATACAACATAGGGTCCTACAAATACATAGCCCAAATATCTAAGTATTGTACTCAAACAAAAGTCGATGCTGAAGTCATACTTCAATGATGCTCTAACGATGCGCATCAACCTATTAACTTGTGAACAGAAACAACAATTCTGAGCACCGAGCTAACGAAGCTTAGTGGATACACTTCCACTCAAGCATGCTTCATGCAAATTAAAAAAATATTAGTAAGTAGCTAAATAATGATATCATGGCTTACTAAAACAACATTGGCGCTACCTCTAGCTGCCTAAACACATAGCAAACAAAGGGAGATATTGACGTCACACACTACATACACAGCATACCAACAAACTTGGAGTGAGGCCCGGTGTCACACAACTTCGGGAACGTACACTCTTCGTTGAGGCTCGGTGCCACACAGCTTTGGGAACGTACACTCATGCTCTGAATTTCTATTTGAGCATCTTCGAATGAGACTCGGTGCCACATAGCTTCAGGATCGTATATTCGTCAAACTAGAACCGTGGTGTTGCAACATACCCTTATTCTCACTGGGTATCGGAATCTAACCAATCAAAGTAACCCAACCACACAAGTGCCCTTACTTGGTACGTAACCACATACGATCTACCGAGGACCCTATGGTTGCTATTATAAACAAGTCACCCAACATTTATCGAGTTATTACTCATTATGTTCATATATGAGGTTAAATTCTCAGTTTTTCATTTTTACTATTTATTTTACCAAATTAGAGGCCCATTAGGCCTTAGTCCTCGAATTATAGGCCCCTCAAACTCAAAATAAAATTTTCAGCCAGTTTATCCAATGAGTATCGATAGCCACTTTAAGAGTATTGATACGCTCTAGTGGGCGTACTAATACCCACTTACGCGTGTCGATGCTCGACTTGCCTTCTAAATGTGTTTAACCTAAAACCCCGTACCGATACACAAGGTCATGTATTGATACCCCAGACGTACCAATACACTCCTCAAGTGTACTGATACCCATTTTGGCTACTAGAATTTGATGGAAAATGGGTATCAATACCCCTCTTAGGTATACTGATATGCCCTTCTAATTTGGCTTGATTTCAGCCAATTTAACACAGGATACCGATACGTGTTCAACCCGTATCATTGCTTGAACCCAGAACTTGCTTTCTGGAGTCAAACCTCCAAAACCCAAAGGCAAGACCCCAAATTGAACCTATAATTTATGGAAGGTAGTTTAAGTAGCTTCCTACCATTTTTAAGCTATATTAACACCAAATTTAAGATTAACCATTAATGAAGACTCAAGCATTCAAACAACCAATTTATCAATCTAGCAACAAGACAATCACATTGATGATTTCTAGGAATACAAGGGGGTTAGTAGTGTATTAACCTTGACTCTAAGCTGGAAAAGAAGCCTTCCTCTTTCCAAGCTCCTCAAGCCTTCCTCTTTCCAAGCTCCTTGGAAGATTCTCTCACCTCTTTCACTACAAAGAGATGTTGTAAAACAAGTTACAACATTGCTGGAAACTTAATAATTCTTACCTAAAAATGTAGATCCTTAGCAGCTGATTACAACACCCTTAACTAAAATTCCAAGATTCACACTTTAAAACTCAAAGGCTGGACCTTTTAGCTTTGGTGCTTGGGAGGAAAATGTGAATGGATAAATTACAGACAAATTACAGAGCTCTCTCTTTTCTCTCTTTAAAAAGAGATAATTACTTATATACCCTTCATCAACCTCTCAACCCATAACTCAACCCTAAGATTCAAGCCCAACTACCAAGGCAAGCCCAACAAGGCCCCCAAAGGCCCAACTTTCAGCCCAAACGCGAAGCCCACACTTCAAATTAAAACAACCCTTGGATTTTAAAATTTGAGTCGTTACATGTTTTAGGTAAAGTTTGTTTTAGCTGATTTGGGGCTTACGTTGCTTGATGTTCCCAAGTTATGGTGTGATAACACTAGCACGGTTTCAATGGCTGTCAACTTGGTTCTTCATGCAAAGACTAAGCATGTAGACTTAGTTTGTATGCGAGAAGGTTGTTGCGAGTGTACTGCAAGTCAGCTATGTTCCATCGCATAGTCAACTTGTTGATATATTGACAAAGCTTGTTCTTGTTCAACACTTTCAAATGTTTCGATGTCATGTGGGAGTTCTATGTTCAGTTGAAGTTCAAGAAGAAAAAATGGGGAAATGTTAGAGATAATTGCCAACTCAGACTACCAACTCAGTAAAACAACTGAATGGGAGAAGTTTCGCACCTACTATAACCATTTTCTAGAGGGAAATAATTCTTTTGTAACAACTTTCTTTAAGGGTTATTGTTCATATGGTTATAAAAATGAAGCTGATATCAATATGTAAACATGATCTTTGATAAATAAAATTATGTGAAATCCTTCAACTTCTTTCACATAGGGGTATAAATAAAGGCACTAAAAAGGGCAGAGTATTTCTATTCGTAATAAGATATGCTTTCATTATATAAGGGTCCATTTTTAGTTTTCGCTCAAGGCCTCATAATCTCTTAGTTGGCCCTGATAACACTCACCTCTTGAAGATATTCTTAGGGAAGAAAAAAGATTTTACATATCTTTAATATGCAAAACATGTCTTATCAAGAAAAAGAATACAATGCGTATTTACTCACCTCATGAAAACATCAAATAAGATATTTGAGTATTTACAAGATTTAAATGTTGAAGTAGACAATATACTAGTGAATAGATCTTTTGAATTACATTTAAACATATTCATTTAATATAAAAATAATGATGTTGCATCCTCTCAAACATGTCTTCTAGAAAAAAGTATAATCATCCTTGACAAGAGCTTAAAGTAATATCATAGGCCAAGGGTTTCAGATGAGCTCGCAAGGTAGGGTGGTGTTGGGTCGAATGAAAATGCGTAAAGGCACTGACCAGGTGGCTAAAAATGGGTGCGTCAAACGCTGGGTCAGGTCTAGGTATAAGGCAAAGACGAGGGTGTTGGTTATATATATATATATATATAATAATGTAAAGAAGTAAATATGTTTTATTTGAATTTTAAGTTAATTAAAATTCAAATGATGAGATAATGCGAGAAGTTGAGATTTTGGGGAGATTTGTTCGCTGATTTTATCTTTACATTTTTTACCTAAATATCCTCATTTTTTAGCTATAAAAGGAGGTCATCTCCTTCATTACTTCATTCTTCTCTCTTCTTCCATATTTTCTCTCTTCACAAACATAGTGAAATTTTCCTTTTTCAATGGTCTTTGATATTTATTATTCTGGTAGTATTTACTCCAGATAAAATATTTTCCTTCTTACAGAAAAAGAGCAACACTATTCTGAGTTCCACTTCCTTATTTCAGGTGTACAAAATTTGGAAAACTATGTTAACCTTAGGGGACAACGTCCATTTTTAGGGATTGCACCAGTTCAGGGGAAATTGCTTCTAAGGTAGTGACTACATGTTACCTCCTCAAAAGTACTAGTTTTTATGCCTATTTTACAATGCCTTTGCTTGCTTTTGAGTACATTTAGTTGCATTCAGTTGTTAAATTCATACATTTATATAAGGAGTTAAGATTAGTGTCTATGCCAGTGTGAAGGGTTATTTTCTTGGCAATATTGTAGGTTTGGCATAGCAGTTGGCAGAGAAGAACAGAGCAAGGCAGCGTAGAAAGGAATGGCAGAGAGAATGTCGAGATGTTGTTGGCATAGATGGACCAAATAATGCCAACAGCATCTCGACATTCTCTCTGCATCAAATTCCTTTGTAATCCCTAAAAATGGTGAATGCCCTAAATTAACCAAATAATGTCGAGATGTTGTTGGCACAGATGCTACTTGGCCTGGCATCAAATTCATCTTCTCTGCTAACTAGAGCTTTGGCATTAATTGGTTCATCTGTGCCAACAGTATTTCGGCATTCTCTTTGGCATTCCTTCTTGCGCATCCAAATATTATGCCAAGCCTGCAATATTTCCAAGAAAATAACCATTCACACTAGCATAGACACAAATCCTAACTCCTTATGTAAATGCGTGATTTTAACACTAAATGTACTCAAAAACAAGCAAAGGCATTCTAAAATAGGCATAAATAGTACTTTTGAGGAGGTAACACTCCTTCAAACCTAGCTCATTGCTTGTCCTCAAGTAATGAAAGTAAAAATAAAAACAAAATTATGAAAATAGTACCTCGGCAAAATTTTGGTTGGAATGCCAACAAGTGCTAGCAAGCAGAATTTGGCTCTATTTCTATCCTCGGGTATCTCAGTGCAATAATGCCAAACAGGTAGTAAATTCAAGCGCATCAATATAACTCTAGTCTAAGATCATGAAGAGTGCACAATATGTAGGTAATATGCATCAAGTATTCTTTCACTCCCTTACTCCAATTTACTACCTAAACTCAATTTTTTTTATTCCTGCTAAGGGTTTCTGCTGGAAATAATTTAAGCTTGTTTTGTAACACTGTTTGGCGTGAGAAATAAGAGGGAGCATACCATGAACCCTACATTATTCCAGACATTACTAGGCTTTTACTCTTCAACTCATACCCTAAAGTTTTGGACTTGAGAACTAAGAGGGGACGAACCACGAAGCCCCAAGTAACTTATTATCTCTAGGAAGGAGAGAGTTCTATTTTCTTTTTCTTTTTTTGCCTTGGCAAAATATTGTTGCCTTATTCTTTTTTTTTCTTTTATTTACACTAGCATCAATTTTTTCTTTTTTTATTCTGAGCTTAGTTTCAACATTTCTAAGTTTGTTTGGGAACTAGATGTATACTACGTGTTAAGTGAAAGTTCAATTCCCTAAACTAGAGACCAATTGCCGAGCAGAACTAGCATTACTATTCTGCTAGCATAGGCAACTAAAGATTTAAAAATTTCTTCATCGGGCAGACTAATCTAGATCAAATTAAACTTGCCAAACAAAGTGTTAACATTCTTCAAAATTAAGTCGAGGCAATTTTTTTTTCTTGTTTAGTAGTTCGGTATGCATGGCTTTAACCTAATCTATATGGCATACATGGCATGGCAACAAAAATGTAAACATGAATGTATGGCTTAAATGTGAGGCAACGTACACCCCCAAACCAAAGATGTGCATTGTCCTCAATGCATGAAAATAACACATATATACAATTAACAGAAAAATAAAATGCATGAACATGTGAATGCAATAAAATGAAATGAAAATGAGTTTAGGAAGAAGAAGACTCTCATTCGGAGACTTCTTCTCGTGTGACATGGGTCTTTCTCTTCACAAAGGTCCCACGATAGGGGCTCATTCTTTTCCTTCCTTTCATGCTTGGCTTTGAGGCGGCAGTGGAAGCTCTAACATCTCAGAGAACTTCCTCCATAATCTTGGCAGGTTCCGACGCGACAAGAGTAGTGGTGACACCGGACTGAGCAGGTTCAACTGGTGTTGTGGCCGGCTTTGTAGTAGACTTAGCTTTGGTATACTTAGTTTTGGTTTCCTTTGATTCAACTGGGATTTAGTACTAGAAGATTCAACTTGAACTGGAGATAACGGGACTGTGACATCAGATGAGGTACGAGCTAATTGGGGACTGGCTAGCATGGCATCATCGCTGGCAAAGATCTCGACAGGGAAATTTGGGAAGTCTAGTAAGACACCTAGGGACAATCCTTCAAGAGTCTCCTTGATGGCAACATCCCTAGCATGAACATAATGCTAGAGATTAAGATTTTGCTTCTCAGCTTTCTCTAATTTCTGGAGAATAATCTTCTGGTGATGATGGATCTCAGAAAACAATGCCAGCGATTCAGCTAGCACGGGAGCGTCAGATTCTGCCTTTGACACCTTGGGCTTCAGCGTCGATTCTTTTCCCTTCCTTTTACCCTTGTTTTTTTATTCGGTGGCAGTGAGTTTCCTCCATAGGGCCGACATGATTGTGGTGCCCTTAATTTCTTGGTGTTTCTCTAAATCAATCTTGCGCACACCATGCTTCATGAAAATATTAGAAATTAATAAGGGGAAGAATAAAATGCCTTTGGGCTTGCTAGCACATTTATATATCTCATCGATGATGATTCGACCAATATTGATTTACTGGCTAACAATTATTGAATGCAATAACGCTAGTCATTCCTCCGACACCGTTTCATTGTGGTTGGTTGCCATGAGATTTGCCTTTAGAAAATGGTTCCACCCCCTTGGATGAGATTTTAGCGCCAATCTTTTGACCGTGCGGTGTTTGTTGGCGGACTCAATCCACTATGTGTCTGGTTCACATAGATTTGCCAACAATTTCTTCCTTTTGACGGCAGTCATGACTCGGCATACTCTATATGTTCATCATCTGCACCTTCCAACTCAAAAATGGTGTTAATATACCCCTAATCAAAACTCACACACGTACCTTGAATCATCAAGAACGGATTGTCTTTAGTGGTCAAATGAGCTTAGAACTCACGAACAATGTTCGCATAAACCTTCCTCTTCTACTCGCAAAAGATCTCTCATTTGTGCATGCTTATTTTTCCAGATCTCCTCATTAAAAAATATTTTGAAGGGATTCGATGAAGAAGCCATTGAAACAAGATGAAAGCTTGAGACGATTTGGACAAAGGAAGAAGAAAAGAAAAGATGAATCTTGGTTTCTTGCTTGATAAAGAAAGAAAGAGATGGAGGGTTTTGTTTCTTTGAATGGCTAGGGTAGGTAGAAAGTAAAGAGTTTGAATGTTTAATAGGGTGTAATAAAGTAGCCAAATTTAATGGGGATAATGATGGAAAAGAAAAAGATTTGATTTGATAAGGGATTAAGTGATAAGGGTGATGTGATTAGGTTATAAGTGATAGGTTTAAAGAATGAAGTGATAAGGTGTTTAAGTTAAATTTAAAATTCAACTTAATCCAATTTGGGCGGCTAGGATTAAGTTCAAAGAAAATAATCTCTCATGGGCCAAATTTAATCAAGTTAGGGTAAATCTCTTCTTCCAAAATTTTAATCTGCCACATGCCAATCTTCTGTGATGGTATTCTGCCTGGCACACAAAATTCTCTCATTATGTCATCGTCTCATGCCAAGTCCTATCGTGACATTATTCCTGGCACACTAAATATGTATATACTCAATGAAAACCTTTCAACACATTAAAGGAAAATTAAAACTAAAAGAAAAATAAACAAATAAAGAAAATACTGAAAAAGAAAAAAATATAATCCTAATATTTACAAAAAATAAGCTATGATAATGATGTTATGGTACCTCTGCAAAAAGGATAACCACTTCGGCATGCTTCTGATCACCTTCCAATTACTACTTTAAACATTGGCCATTCACCTTAAAAATATCCCTCGTCTTCAAATTCTTGATGTCCACAGCTCCATAGATATATGGCTTTACAACTTCATAAGGGTTCGGCCATCTCGATATGAGTTTACATGGAAACAATTTTAGCCGTGAGTTAAATAACAAAACACGTTGGCCTACCTCAAATTGTCTCGGCATTATCTTACTGCCATGCCAGCATTTTTTCCTCTCTTTGTAGAGTCTGGCATTCTCATAGGCTTTGTTCAGAACTGTTCCAACTCGTTTAGGTCTAGTAACCTTTTTTCTCCAGCAGCTCTCCATGCCATATCTAGCTTTTTGATAGCCTAATATGCATGATGCTCCATCTCCACTAGTAGGTGGCATGCTTTTCCAAAAATGAGTCTAAATGGTGAAGTACCCAAGGGAGTTTTAAATGTTTTCCTGTAAGCCCACAAGGATTCACCTAGTCTCAAGGACCAGTCTTTCCTTAATGGATTTACAGTTTTTTCAATGATACTCTTGATCTCTTTGTTTGAAATCTCAGCCTGCCCATTTGTTTGTGGATGGTATACCGTGGAAATCCTCTACTGAAGTCCATATCTGCACAAAGATTTAGAGAATAGATTGCCTTTAAAATGGGTACCCTCATCATGAATAATCACTCTGAGGCCACCAAATCGTGTAAAGATATGTTTGTGCAAGAATTTGGCAACATTCTTGGCATCGTTCCTTGGTAGAGCAACAACCTCTACCCATTTTGATACATAGTCAACGACCACAAGAATATATACATTACCAAATGATGGAGGAAATGAACCCATGAAGTCTATCTCCTATATATCAAATAAATCCACTGGCATAATATTTTGGAGCGATAGTTGGTGTTTGCCAGCGATGTTTCTTGTCTGTTGGCATCAATCGCATGCCTTGGCATAATTGTGGGCATCTTTGTATAGTGTGGGCCAAAATAATCCTAACTGCAACACCTTGGCAACAGTCTTCATCCCAGCAAAGTGACCTCCATACGATGCAGCATTGCATAATTGCAGTATACTATGCTACTCATCCTCTGACACACACTAGCAAATCACTTGATAGGCACACTATTTAAATAAAATCGGCTTATCCCAATAATATTGCCGAACGTCTCATAGGAAACGTTTTCTAGCATTGTATGCCAAATATGGTGGTAGAATGTTGCTTACCAGGTAGTTGACTATGTCAGCTTACTATGGCATAGCATTAACTACAAGTAAGTGCTCATTTGGAAACTCATCTCTTATGGCAGTAGTCTTACCATCTTCAAGGTGATGCTATAGGCGTGATAGGTGGTCATCAACCAAATTTTCACTGCTTACTTGTCCCGGATCTCGAGGTTAAATTCTTGTAGTAAAAACGTATATCGAATTAGTCCAGGCTTGGCATCCTTCTTTGCCAAGAGGTAGTTTAGTGTCAAATGATTTGTATACACCACAACTTTGTTACCAACTAAATAAGATCTAAATTTATCAAAAGCAAATACAACTACAAGAAATTCTTTCTCAGTTGTGGAGTAATTCAGCTGAGCTCGATTTAGTGTCCGGCTGGTATAGTAAATGGTATGAAAGACTTTGTCATGCCTTTGTCCCAACACTGCTCCGATGACATAGCCCTAGCATCACACATGAGTTCAAATGGCTTATTCCAATCTGGTGCAACGACTACAGGGGCATTAATTAATTTCTCTTTAAGTCCATGAAATGCTCTTAAACAAGAATCATCAAGTGCAAAAGCAACATTTTGTTCTAACAACAAGCATAAAGGTTTAGAAATTTTAGAAAAGTTTTTGATAAAACATTGGTAAAAAACTGCATGTCCCAAAAAACTTCTAATACCTTTTACACTAGTCGGTGGTGGCAATTTCTTGATTACCTCAACCTTTTCTTGGTCAACCTATAATCTTTTATTAGTTACCTTGTGCCCGAGAACAATGTCTTCCTTCACCATGAAGTGGCATTTCTCCCAGTTTAACATTAGGTTTGTCTCCATGCATCTCTTCAAGACTTGCTCGAAACCCTGAAGACATTCCTCAAATGTCTTGCCAAACACTGAGAAATCATCCATGAACACTTCTAAATTATGCTCAATCATATCAAAAAAATAGACATCATGTAACGTTGAAACGTTGCCGGGGCATTACACAACCTGAATGACATTTTTCTAAAGGCAAACGTCCCATATGGACACGTAAAGGTGGTCTTCTCTTGATCATCAGGTGCGATGGCAATCTGGTTATAATGTAGAGCTCGATATCTTCAACCGAATTGCTTGCCAAGTGGTGGAGAAGATGTAATTTGGGTGATGGTGGTGGAAGCAAAAAGATAGAAAAGAGACAAAGAATTTAGAGTGGTTCGAGCTTCTAACCAAGCTCTACATCTACTACCTTAGCTTCCCCACTAAGGATTTCAACAAATTCACTCTTGAATTTCTTCCCCTTTTCTAGGCTAAGGAGGCAACTCTTACACACTCAAAGCTTTCTATCCCAAAGCTTTAGTAAACCCTATTTTACAAGAGAAATAAAAGCAAACTTATAAAATCCTTACAAGGTAGATAGTTTGCACTCTTAAACACTCACCCAAATCCTAATACACTTGAGCATACATTTACAATTAAGCTCACAAGTGTTGTCTATACAAGAAATTTGACAAATTGAGCACTAAGACATTTCTTGATCAAATGATTGTTGAGTTGAGGATTATTAGTCTTCCATAGATGCTTGGAGGTCCCTTTTATACTCCCAATTAGGCTTCTAGCCATTTGAGACTGTTGGGATTGAATTGGAGCCGTTGGAGCCTTTATTTCCTACAATAAATATTGTCTGTATCGATACACGGGTAGCCGTATCGATGCAGGTTCTTCAAGAACTAGTTGTTATGCTCTTCACAACTGATGCGTATCGATACGCGTAAGAGCGTATCAGTATGGCCTGCAATTTAAAAGACCGTTGGGAAATATTCGTTGGGAAGGTTTTGGTCGTTGGGCTTTTTTCCATGTAGGCGTATCGAAACGCTAAGAGGCGTATCAAAATGACCCCTCTCCGTACCGATACAGGCAAGCTCTATATCGGTACGGGTTTTGGCAGTTTCAAATAGACTATAGCCTAAACCCTAAGGCGTATCGATACGAGGAATATTGTATCATTACGGTTACTTGAAAAACTCAGATTTGGCTACTTTAAAGACATTTAAATCATTCTAAAACCTTATAAAATCCATCAAACATATTTTTCAAGTTTTTTGGACTTAAAATTATTTTGAAATCTTTTCAATTTAGTCCAAAACTATTTCTCATTTATTATATCAAAACAAATATCCTAACAATCTCCCCATTTTTGATATAATAAAACCAACTTGAAAATTTGTTTGTGATTCTCCCCCTTTATAAAATAATTTTTGAATAAGAGATTAAAGATTCAAAAGAGATAAAGGCCCTCCTTATTCATTTGAAAAATCAATTTTTCAAACCATTTATCCCCCTTTTTGTTATATTAAAAAGAAATATGTAATTTTAAGTTCAATATAACAATGGAGGTTTAGTTTTGTTTAAAAATAGCTCCCCTTAATCAAACATCAAACACATGGTTAGTCCAACAATTTATGATTACCTAGTTGAATTAAAATAAATAAATCAAAATAAAGCAAATAAATTCAACTAAAATTTTTACCACTTGAAACAAAGGTAGGATGTAAAGCCTTCCTTCTTCAAGTGATCTTTCTTGTGTGTATGGAGCTCCCCCTTAATGTTTTACTTTGTTGATCATTCTCCATCACACCTAAAATAAGACAATCAAGTAAGTTTTGGTATCCAAATTGCTTTGGATCCATAGGCATTAGTAGCACAAAAGTTTAGTCCCCTTAGGAATCCATTTCACAATTTCATCCTTTTTATTTGAAGTAATTAGTTCTTTTGGAACCCAAATACTTCTAAAACATTTTTCATTCAAAAAACTAGGGGCACTAGATTGTATAACATAAAAATTTGATTTTCCCAAATTATTTTTCTTTTGAAGTTCATTGGGAAACAAATCTTTTTCCTTTGTAAGATCATCCAACTCATTTTGATGATCTTTTTCCATCTTTTGAAGCAAATTTTGTAAATCGACATTCTTTTGCTCAAACTCTTTGAGTTTTGCTTTAATTTCATCCTTGGTTCTAGAAATCAAATCATTTTGAATTTTCAAATTTGAAACCAATTTCTTGTTTTTCAAAATATGAGTTTTAAACTCTAAAACCAATTCATTATAGGCATCTTGTAATTCATCAAACGAATATGAATTTGAAGTAGATGAATTAGAAGTTACCTTACCCTCTTGAAGGGCCATAAGACATAGGTGGGCTACCTCATTATCGGTGGAGTCTTCTTCATCACTCCATGTTGCCACATATGCCTTCTTTGAAGATGATCCCTATTTGTTGAAGTGAGGGCAATCGTATTTGGTGTGCCTCGGCTTCTTGCATTCATGGCTACTTTGGGGATTCTTCATATTCTTTGATTCATGCTTGGATTTTTCCATTTCGCTCTTCATGAATCGGATGAAGTTCTTGAAGAGATGGTCCATCTCTTCATCTTCACTTTCCTTCTCACTTGATTCTTCATGTTGGCATTTGGAGAATTTGAGAACCATGAAATTAACATCAATGCCTTGCTCTTTGATCTTCTTTTCCTTCTCCCTCTTCAAAGGTGTAGACATCAACTCATGAGTTAGCAAGGATCCAATTATCTCATCAAGCTTAAGCTCTTTCAAGTTCTTGGCTTCAATGATAGCCATCTTCTTTCTCTACCATGATTTGGAAGTGAGTAAATCAACTTCTCAACGAGTTTGTCCGAAATCTTCTCTCTAAAGCTTTTGAGTTGATTGAAAATTATGGAGAATCGGTCGAACATCCTCTTTATGTCTTCATCTGGGTCTATCTTGAAGTTTTCATACTCAAGGTTGAGAATACCGATCTTGGTCTCTTTTACTTCATTTATTCCCTCGTATGTGACTTCAAGCTTGTCCCATACCTCATTGGCACTCTCACAATAAGAGACTTTGGCATACTCTTCCGGTCCCAATGCACAAAATAGCATTACCAACACCTTCTAGTTTAGCTCCAACATCTTTTTGTCGTTGGCATTCCAATTTGCCTTCTTTCGTTGAGGTATGAATGGTCCATCTTTAACAAGGTCCCAAAGTCGATAATCATTTGCCTTGATGAAGTACATCATTCTATTCTTCCAATAGGCATAATGGTCATCATTGAAGAATGGTGGCTTATCGATGGATTGCACCATGGAAACGGGTTGATTGTTTGGTTGATCGAGCTTGCCGAGATCATCTCAATAGGTGGTTAAACCTTCTCGATTGAGCTTCGCTCTGATACCAATTGTGAAGCTCAATTTTTTAACCGAATTGCTTGCCAAGTGCTGGAAAAGATGTAATTTGGGTGATGGTGGTGGAAGCAAAAAGATAGAAAATGGACAAAGAATTTAGAATGGTTTGAGCTTCTAAACAAGCTCTACATCCACTACCTTAGCTTCCCCACTAAGGATTTCAACAAATTTACTCTTGAATTTCTTCCCTTTTTCTAGGCTAATGAGGCAACCCTTACACACTCAAAACTTTCTATCTCAAAGCTTGAGTAAACCCTCTTTTACAAGAAAAATAAAAGCAAACTTATAAAATCCTCATAAGGTAGATAATTTTCACTCTTAAACACTCACCCAAATCCTAATACACTTGAGCATACATTTACAATTAAGCTCACAAGTGTTGTCTATACAAGAAATTTGACAAATTGAGCACTAAGATATTTCTTGATCATATGATTGTTGACTTGAGGATCATTAGTCTTCCATAGATGCTTGGAGGTCCCTTTTATACTCCCAATTGAGCTTCTAGCCGTTGGAGACCGTTGGGATTGAATTGGAGCCGTTGGGGCATTTATTTCCCTCAATAAATATAGTTCCAGAGCTATCTGTATCGATACATGGGTAGCCATATCGATACCGGTTCTTCAAGAACTAGTCGTTATGCTCTTCACAGCTGATGTGTATCGATAGCATATGAGCGTATTGGTACGGCCTGCAATTTAAAAGAACGTTGGGAAATAGTTGTTGGGAAGGTTTTGGACGTTGGGGTTTTTGCCACGTAGGCGTATCGAAACGGTAAGAGGCGTATCAAAAATGACCCTCTCCGTATCGATACAGGCAAGTCCTGTATCGGTACGGGTTTTGGCAGTTTCAAATAGACTGTAGCTAAAACCCTAAGGCGTATCGATACAGGGAATACTGTATCGGTACGATTACTTGAAAAACTCAGGTTTGGCTACTTTAATGACATTTAAATCATTCCAAAACCTTATAAAATCCATCAAACATATTTTCAAGGTGTTTGGACTTAAAATCATTTTGAAATCTTTTCAATTTAGTCCAAACTAATTTTCAATTATTATATCAAAACAAAGATCTTAACATATAACCTGAATAACCATCTAAAAAACAATAAAAGCTTTATAGGTCAGTCTGTCTAACATTTGATCGATGAAAGGTAATGGGAAGTGATCTTTCCTTGTGGCATTGTTCAGCTTCCTGTAGTCCATGCACACTCTCCATCCTATGATAGTCCTGGAGGGAATCAATTCTTCCTTGTTGTTTTGCACCACGGTCATGCCACCATTTTTTGGCACGCATTGTACCAGGCTTACCCACGAGCTATCAAAAATGGGATAGATTATCCCGGTATCTAGCCACTTGATAATCTCATTTTTAACGACTTCTTTCATGCTCAGGTTCAATCTTCTCTGACCCTCAACGGTTTTGCCATGATATTCCTCTAAGATGATTTTGTGCATGCAAATAGTTGGGCTTATTCCTCGGATATCAGCGAAGGTCAATCCCAACGCTTGCTTGTAATTGCTTAGAATTTCCAACAATCTTTCCTCCTGATCATGACTGAGACCAGCGACAATGATCAATGGCAAGGTTTAGTGTTTACCTAGATAAGCATACTTGAGATCGTCTGGCAACGGTTTCAACTCCAATTCTGGTGGTTCTTCAATTGATGGCTTGGGTGCCATAATTTCTCTGCCAGCCAACTCTAGTGGCTCAAAATAGCTCACCTTTTCAGTCTCTAAAGTTTCTTCAAGCTCCTTACTCATCTCATCATTGCCATCCAATTCCTTGGCATCATCATCTGCATCTTGGCACAACTGTGCCACATCCACTTTAGAAATGGAATCTATCATTTCATTAGCTTGGTATTCCCTCGATTCATCTACACATTTCAAAGCTTGAAATACATTAAATGTAACCTGATGATCATTCGTGCGCATTGTTAATCTTCATTTATGTACATCAATCAAAGCTCTACTAATAGCAAGAAAAGGTTTTCACAATATAATTGGGACATTAACTTTCGCCTCATAATCTAAAATGATAGAATTAGTTAGGAATATGAATTTGTCTACCTTTACCAACACATCATCAATCTTACCCTTAAGATGTACAAAAGATCGGTCTGCCAGCTAGAATGTCCACGTGGTAGGCCTTGTTTCTATGCCAAGCTTTCTGAAAATAGACATTGGCTCCCAAGTCACGGAGTGCCTTATCCATAAATCTACTGTCAATGGTACAGGTAATAGTAAAACTTCCCGAATCTTTCAGCTTTGGTGGCAACTAATTGAGTATCATTGGACTGCACCCTCAGTGAGAGCTACAGTTTCGAAATCACCCAGCTCCCTCTTTTTGGACAAGATGTCCTTCATGAATTTGACATAGTTAGGCATTTGTTTGAGAGCTTCCACCAATGGTAGATTGATTTGCAATTGTTTAAGGACTTCCAAGAAGCGCTTAAATTGTTGATCCTACTTGTGCTTTGTAGTCTTTGTGGAAAATGTAGAGGTGGATAAGCATATGTTGGTTTCACCGGCTTTGCTAAGGTTTTTCTGGCATCAGATTGCTGTATGGCATCAGTTTACGGTTTATGTCTGCTTTTTTCTTCTCTGGTTCTTTTGGTTCATCTACTGGTACTTTCTCCTTCTCCTGGAAATTATTTGGCTACTTGGAAACCGTCTCAGCCTCACTTTGTTTGCCACTCCGAAGAGTTACAACTTTGTATTGTTTGTTTCGATTTTGTTTGGCATCCTCTGTATCACTTGGTAAAGCTCTATGGGGTCTGTTGTTGAGGGCATTGGCAATTTTTCCAATCTGTACCTCCAAGTTTCGTATGGATGCTGCCATACTCTGGACAGTTGTATCATTCATCTCCATATAATCTGTCAAAGTCCCCTGGTTGTTTATTTGCCTTGCATAAAAATTATTGTGTGCCCGTTGTGGCATGACATTATGGTTGACCCCTGGCATGGCGTTGTTCTGGGCATTGTATTGACGTTGGGTGTTGTTGTTTTGATGTTGGGAATTGTATTGGTTGCCTCCTTGATTCCCCTGAGGTAAATTTGGGTGTTGCCTCCATCCTGCATTGTAAGTATTGGAATTCAAATTATAATTACGATTAAAATTACAAACGAAATTTATCGACTCAGGGTTAGCAGGGCAATCTTCTGTGTGATAATCCTCTCTACATATCATACAGAATGGGGCTAATGCCTTCATTTCTTGGACCTCATTGCTCTTTTGCAAGGTTCTCACCATATTAGTAAGGTTGGAAATTTCAGCGTGGATGGATGTAAGCTCATCTATTTGTAATTTCCCTCCAGTTTTAGTATTGATCTCAAGTCTGATAGTAGGATATTCAAAGTCGTTGATTGAAATCCTCTCAAGGATGCCAACTACCTCTGTGTAGTTTTTGTGAAGCAATAAACCATTTGCCGAAGCATCAACAACTGTTATAGTTTGCGCATTAAGTCTATTGTAAAAGGTCTCTATTTGGTTCCATTTTGGGAATCCATGCATAGGATATCTCCTCAATAGGTCTTTATATCTCTCCCAAGAATCATATAAGGTCTCATCATCAGCCTGCATAAATGTGATGATCTCACCCCTCAGCTTGGCAGTGAGTCTATGTGGCTGGAACCGTAGCAAAAATTTCTAGCATAGATCTCCCCATGAGGTGACAGAACCATATGGCAAAGAACTTAGCCATGATTTTTCTCTATCTCTCATGGAAAATGTAAACAACTTCAGTTTCACTGTATCCTCTGATACTTCATGCTGTTGAAATAGCTGGCAAACTTCCATGAATTGCTTCAAGTGTTGCCTTGGATCTCTAGTAGGTGCTCCATCAAATTGTCCTACATTCAAAAGCGTTTGTATCATTACCGATTTAAGTTCAAAATTTGGTGTATTTACCTCGGGGCCAATTACTCTTGGCATCAAATTGTTAATGTTTGGTGTCGAGTGTTCTCTAATAGGTCTATCTTCCTCTACATTAACAGCTGGGGCAACAGGAGCTGGTGGTATCCCATTGTTATTGGGTGGATTTTCATTATTTTTTAACACATCATTTCTTTCATTGCCTTGTTGAGCCATCTCTCGAATCTTTTTCTTTAACCTTCGCAATGTTCTTTCAATTTCCAGATCGTATAGCCAATCTTCCACCACAGGGCAGTTTCTAGTCATACACCGGTCAAATCAAAGAAATAAAATAAAAACAAAAAGAAAAGGAAAACAAGTAAAAATCCAAAAATAATAAATTTCATTGCAATCCCCGGCAACAGCGCCAAAAATTTGTTCGACTGTTAGAGTGCTTAGCAAAATGGGCATAAAATGTATTGGAGATTTATAAAGTAGTGTCAAGATTTAGTCTTTTGCGTGCAAGTATACACGGACGGAAAGTAATACAGCAGTAAGATGAGTATCAATCCCACAGGGATTGACCAAGAATTTGACTGCTTTGATTATTACTTGTCAAAGGAAAAAAATTGTTGTTTGAGTTGAAATTGGGTTTGAAAATAGTTTAAAAGAAAAGAAATAAAAATAAAAGGCGTTGGCAAGGAGATTGTTTAAAATGAATGATGAGCATTGGCAATGAGATTATTTAAAGTGAAAGATGAGCCTTGGCAAGTGGTACCTGGTTTTCACGCTATTCATGCCATGCTAGCCTTTAATAATGTAATGCTTTGTCATCATTTAACGAGCAGATTCAAAATTAGCACCGCCTCTCTCGATGTTCAATACCCTAAATTAACTATGTAAAAACCCATATATCTCTATAGTGATGTTTTTTCATAAATCAATTTGATTAAGTCTCAACCTTTACTCATAATGGGTAGATTCACTTTAGAAGTAAGTTCATCTACTTGAACATCTTCTTCTGAAGCATCTCGCCTTAGTATCTGGAAACATATCATTGTCTCCTAAGTCTGTTAAGATATTAAGGTTCAATAAGCCAACAATGCCAACTCTCGCTTGGCACAGTTTTGATAAAATATCGTAAAACATGTCAGATAAGGAAAACAATGTTGAAGCATTTTCATTGTTAAAAACTAAACATAAAAACAGTGTCCAACGCAAACATCCCCCACCAACTATTAAATTAGTTCATGGGCGAGAAAGGATCTCTCGATACAGCCCTTCAAGATCCAAGTTCTCGATCAAGCTGGTTGAACCACGTCTCCTTGATGTAGCTGGTCGTCGATCACTCCATCCAAAAAAATCTCCTTAAAAAATCTCTAAAAAAATCCCCCGAATTCTTGCTTGATCGTTCTTTAAATAGGAGTGTAAGGAAGACTTAGGATAAGCTCTTGAGTTTGAATTTTGAATGCTCAAGAGATAAGGGATGTGATTATCTTATCCAAAGTTTGAATGTAAGCTGATCAGGTTAGGGTTGACGTCATTTGCCGTCACTGCTTTGCCAACCAAGTTTGGCACTATTTTTTCGCTATTTTTTCAGAGGTTGATCCAATTGCTATTTTCTCGCAGCCTGATCTGGTCTTATTTTTTCGGGTTCGACAGCTACTTGGCCGGCATCAAATTCCTCATCTCCACCAATCGAAGCTTTAGCATTATTTGGTCCATCTGTGCCAATAACATCTCGGCATTCTCTCTGGCATTCCTTCCTGCGTTGCCAACTGCTATGCCAAGCCTGCAATATTGCCAAGAAAACAACCCTTCACACTGGCATAGACACAAATCCTAACTCCTTATGTAAATGCATGATTTTAACACTAAATGCAACTAAATGTACTCAAAAGCAAGCAAAGACATATAAAATAGGCATAAAAATAGTACTTTTGAGGAGGTAACAGAAACTCCAGCAGTTTATAAATACTCGTAAAGGAAAGATCTTACTTAAACTTACTTCTAGAAAACTCGAGCTCTACATAATGTTTTGTATGTTCCTGCACTTTGTAGAAATCTAATTAGTGGTAGAATCTTGAATAAGGCGATAATTAAGTTAGTATTTGAATCTGATAAGCTTGTATTATCTCGGAATGGTGATTATGTAGAGCTGGTTCACTTTGAAAAAATAAAATAAAATTTTGAGGGTAAAAAGGATGAAAAAAATTAGGGGTTGAAATGAGTGTAAGCACTAAATTTTACTCGGGCCAAGTATGTAGCCAATGTCTAATAAAATAAATAATAAAATTCAAAAAATTCAAAAAAATACAAAAAATGATAAATTACAGAATATCAAAAAAATAAAAAAATCTTAAACCGGTCAAATATTCTTCTGACGTCACTACCGACCACGAAAATCTTAGAAGATACACAGAGATTAACGAGAAAAATCGGAGCAGAAAAACTAATGAGCTTAGTGAGAAAGTTCAAACGAAATCCAGGAAGCAAGGAGGAGAAGGAGACAAACACATTAGAAACATGCGCATCTTTTGTCATTATAGATTGATAGGAATGCTTCTAAGGAGTGCTACCAATTGCCTTCAAGATGAAGTGTCGCTTTATACTTTTAAAAAAGAGTACCGTCAATTGCCTTCAAGATGAAGTGCCCCCATGTCTTCAAGATGAAGTGTCGCGATTCGTCTCCAAGATAGAATGTCACAATTCGCTATTAAGATGAAGTGCCATCATTTGCCTCCAGAACGATTTGCCTCCAAAACAGGGTGCCACCATTTTTCTTCAGGTTTAAGTGTCACAATTCGCCACCAAGATAGAGTGCCATTAACACAAGTTCAACACTCACTAAGAAAATTGTTGCTTCTAGTCTTTGTTTCATTCCTCTCATTCGAGCAATGAGCAAAGAGAGCAGCTGTAAGCACCATATTTTACTCGGAAAGTATATAGCCCATGTCCAATAAAATAAACAATAAAATTTAAAAAATTCAAAAAAAATACAAAAAATGATAAATTACAGAATACCAAAAAAATAAAAAAAAACCCTAAACCGGTTAAATATTTTTTCGCCGTCATCAGCAAACCTATCACCAAGAGGACTCTGAGTCACTTCCGCTTCTTGCGCCCCAAAGCATAACCCAAGCTTATCCCTACTAACTCCAAGATTTTCGGTGGTGAAAAAGATGGAAAAAAACCTAATCTCGGCCTATAAATACCAACCACGAAAACCTTAGAAGATACACAGAGATTAACGAGAAAAATCAGAGCAGAAAAGCTAGTGAGCTTAGTGAGAAAGTTCGAACAAAATCAAGGAAGCAAGGAGAAGGAGATTAACTCAGTTCACGGCAGCCGGAGTATTATTTGCGAGATTGGAACGGTAGAAGAGCCCATAACACCATCAAATTCAATATATGTCGAAAGCAGTCCGATTCAACAGCGAATTCACGAGTTTGAGAAAGGTGTACTCGCAGCCTGTATTTTAGATTTGTTTGATTAAATTCATACTTAGAAAAAAGTAGTTTTTGAATCTGATTAAAAAAATGAGAGAGAAAATCACAGAGAGTGAAAAGGAAACAAAGGTTTATCAGTTTTCCTTTAGTTTAAAATGGAACGAATGAAGGCTTTAACAACTCCTTTATTGAAAACGGTGATTATAAAAAAAGAACAAAGGAATTAATTTCCCTAGTTGGAATGCCGAACGACGTTAATTTAATTAAAGTGGTCGTGACAGCTCGGTTAAAGTGATTGGAAACTGACACACGCCACATCCTTGTCATGTTTTCAATTTCCTTAGGTTTTAGGGGAAAATCACACTCTAGGTCCTTTTTAGTTTTAGACTCTTTAGATCCTAGGTTTAGTTTGTTTCTTTAAATATGATCTCTATTGCTTTAGATTCTTTTAATTAGGTCCGTAAATCGCATAATTAGAGGTTAACTTATCTATCAATGGATGATTAATTATTTAATTAGTCTTAAAATTGAGTTTAATTATAGGTAACCTTAAACTTGCATGAATAAGATGATTCAGTCTTTAAAGAATATTCAATTAATAATGCGCATAGTTGGAGATTAATTATGATTCGACTTAAGGTTATGCTTTTCGATTAAAATATTAATTTTCCATTTGTTTTTAATATCATTTGTTTGTTTTTTTTAGCATGTTTAATTTTGTTTGTTGATTTATTTGCATATTTTCGTCTTTTATAATAGTGCTATTAACCCTATCTTTGAAGCTTTTTAGATAATACAACCTCTTTAGGTACCAATTTTGGGCCAATTTTGGGCGTTGTGGGGTGCTATAACCCAACCATGACTCCGGTTCAGACGCGTACCAGTTCTACATGTTTTCGGTCGTACCCAACCCAAAACGATTGATGGCGACTTCAATCCATGATGAGCCTTTGAAGGCCTAACCAATTTCGGCCTAAACAAAAACGTCGTCGACAATGAGTTCTATTAAAACGCGTGAGAGCCAAAATGTTATTAAACCCTTTATTTTTCAATCTTGGATTTCAATCTTCTTTTTTATATGGAATGAATGTAATTTGTGTGGTTGGAAAAAATTGAAATTCAATCCATTATTATTTTGTTCGTTATTTTTCGATACATTAATCATTACTGTATAGGTAGAATCCTTATATAAGTTATGTAGAACGTGTTTATGAATAATGAATTTTAGGAGTTTAGGTAATTGTTCCGTGTCAATGGCGGAACTTTGGATCATTAACGACGTTTTGTCACCTGGGGTTGTGCGATACATAAAGGATGAATTGGGATTGTGAAGGAGTCAAATATTGGCCTACACGATAAAGGTGATGCTAAAAGAGCAATGGAATGTGCAGACTACGCAGGTTGGACATTATAATAATGGAGTGGCGGATGCCTGGTGGCCAACCAATAAGAGAGTTTATCTCAGGGATGAAGTGATCGGTGTAAAAAATGTTGGAAAAATAAAATATTGCAAAATGAGACGTTAGCACCGACTGAAAAATAATAAAATAACTAAACAAAACCAAATTGTGCCGTGGTATTAATCACGGCTTTAGAAGTAAAATCGCTTTGATGTGTGTAATCGCTAAAATGGGTGAATGACCCCCTGAGGATAGCATGGCTCTCCAAATTTCGTACACCCAAAAGATGGGATCACCCAAACTCTTGTTTAGGGATATCTCAAATGAGAAAAGATGTCCACTATTTATAGGCTAAATAGTGAGGGCAAAATTATCATTTCTACAGTACAATTTAATTCTACTTATATGGCCATAATTTAAGTGTTATAATGAGTATTAACAACATTCCTCCACTAATGCGGAAAATATACTTCGTAAAAATGAGAGCATTGAAGTTAAAACACGAGAAGAGCAATAAAGAGATTAGTTGCTTAAGCACTAGTGAACGTATTTGGAACTAGAACATAGTGATGATGAGTAATTATTCTCTTAGATAAGTGAACGAATCTTGAACTTTCTAAGATTATGGTGAACTCATAACACACAACTAACCCCTTCATCCACCGAAGTTCTTGATGTGTCTACAGAGTATATATACAAATGTGTGTGTGTATATAGCTTTTTTTCCTCAGGATTCTAGTAAGTGTATTAGAAAACGGCCCAACATTTTTCATAGAAGGTGGTTAATCCTTCTCACTTAAGTAGGTTATTTCATCAGGTTTATCTCAGCATAATCCACCCGAAATCGGGCGATGAAATAATTAAGAGCTTTTACAATAGCTCAACCTCACGAAAAGAAGGTGAATTTCTTCAAGTTCATATTAATTGAACCACTCAAACTCTGGGATAAGAAATCATAAAGAATAAATATTCAACCTCTTTAACTAGTGAATTCAATGAGTCATTCTCAAACAGGATCACCCAAACTCTTGGAATTATATTCATTAAGAGTTTAAGAAAACTCATCATCTCTAGCGGCAAGTTCATCTAGTCCTTCGCGTTAGGAACACCCACTCAACACTGGGTTATGAACTTATTAAGAATAGATATTTATTCAAAATCAGTAAATTCATCAAGTCTTTCTCACTAAGACCACTCAAAGCCTGGACTATGAATTTATTAAGAGCAATAAAGCTTATCTTGTGCATGTACATTATTCGTCATAGGGATAGGTAGGTAGAAATGTACACTATGAGTCTTTCCATGGTTTCGTTTGGCCATATTGAACATAGATAACTAAGTTAAGTATCCACCATGAATTCCTCAACCAATGGGCTTTAGACACATCCCCTCGACGAATCTAGAACCAACTTCCGTCTTTAACATTTAGTAAGCGGATCAACTAGGTTCCTCTCTGATTTGATCATTGTTTTAAGACACCCTCACATTCTAACATTTTAAGATAGAAATAAATCCATAAATGTCTTGGACAATGTGTAAACAAATACTCAATCATACTATAGTAAAGTTTGCTGTGAGTTTTAACCATAAAACTATGTTTTAACAAACTCAAATATTGTTTACACATGATTATATTTTCAAAGTTCTGAGAATTTACTAATCATTAAGATTAGCATGCATAATCTCAAACTATTATGAAATTTCTTATATCTCATCAGTAGTCATTCATGACTTTTTCTCATTCAAAAGGAATTTCAGTTTTCCTAATTCTCCACAAGAAGTGTTTAGGAAAATTATAAAAATATTTATGATGAGTTTTTTTAACTTTTTCTAACAACATGAAAATTATCTTAAGTTTATTTTAAGAGAAACACAACTCCTAAGATAGACCATCTATTTTTTTCCTCTACTTAGGAAAAGAATTCAAAGAGATTTAATAGCTACAACATACTTTTAGCATCACTAATGTCTATCATAGTCTTATTCATATTATTCAATGTATTCGTCCTAAAGAGACCATCACATATATTTTTTACTATGACTAAATTTGGCATTCTACACAACCAAATTAAACTCAACTCTTTTAACTTCTACACTAAGTTTAAAGAGATCTTATTTGTCATAGTACTTTTATAAAAAGTAAGCACATTAAAAAACAATGCACCAGGTAGGTAACCATTAAAGAGAGGTGGTGCCATTAGACACGCTTAAATACCATGTCTTTCATAGAACAAATCCTAGACATACATTTTCATAATGCTTTTCGATAAGCTATTTATGAATTTTTCTCTTTCTTTAATTAAGGTCTTTTAAAGAATTATGCTTGATACTTTTACTCGCAATAGCATCTAATTAAGTATACATATTTTGGGCTCACTACTACCTTAGTTTTAGTCTTTACCATAGTCAAACATTCTCACTTAGTTTAAAAATTAGCTTACAGGCTCATTCTTTAATAATAAAGATAAATGCATGTGATATTAAAAACATGAATTAACAAACAAATAATCTAAATAACCTGACCTCACATGTAGGATCATGATTCTGTATGTAGACTTGTTCGTCCTCATTATGCCTGTAGAATAAATCTTTGAATTTTCCGCAACAGTCACTTCATTTGAATTAACATCTCTTAAAAAAATTGTCAATTCTAGAATCACAAGAAAACTAAGGTTAGAAAGATAGTAATTCTCTATCACTGTTGAAATAATTCACTAGTAGTAATAAAAATTCTTATCTTTAAATTCGTATCTCTTATTCTCAGTAGATTGCAAGAATCGAACCAGAATTTGACAACTATTTGATTTGGAGAATCTTCCATTTTAGAGTTCTCAAATTCGAATATTCTCGCTCCAAAATTGATGTTGTTTTGTTGTCTTTTCAAAATTTCTCAAAAAAAATATTAGTATGACAAGAATAATTCATAATTAATTTCTTGGAGCTAATAATTTTAGTTCACACAAGAAAATAAATGGCTTCTTATCTCCACATGAGCCAATTATTCTAACCAATACATTAGCAAGCATGCAGATGCTAGTCATTGGTAAAGATTAAAATTTGTCGAAATTTCATAATGACATACTAATTCAATATTAACATACCAAAACACATGGTTAATACATCAATTCCAATAAACTTTAACAGTATAATTCTCGACGGTTTCAATACTAAAAAATTGTGTTGCCAACACAAAAGAAAAAAACAACATTTAGTATTGGAATCTCTCAGTTTTAGAGATTATAACCATTTAATATATGACAAACAATTTAACCTTTTAATAGCGGTTCACATTTAAAGCTATTTCAATGGCTATTTAACTAACTTTTGAATAACTTATTATTCTTAAAGCCATTAAAACCAAGGTTATAATCATACTAATCATAACATACATTAAATGCATGAATTTTATCACTTTTTAAAATTCAAACGTTTAATATATATTCTTTATATTTCAATTGAAATCAATGCACCAAAAAAAGTTACACAATACATATAACAAATGTGTTATACATGCTAGATGGAGAACCGTAAAAAGTTCTCCTAAAGAGCCATTGAAAAAATAGCCATGCATTAGCCCAAAATTATATAATGCATTAACCTCGTGCAATTTTTGATCTCGAATAAAATATCTTTTGTAGACATGATTTTTCTGATAAAATCAGTCATTGACACTTTTCATGCTACATTTCCAGTCACAAGCCGAAGGTATCTTACCAATATCATGTTTAAACGACAATATAGAATTCACTTCTAAATTGTTGGAAAAATAGACTGATGTAAAACGATACATTAGCATTGACTAGAAAATAATAAAATGACTAAACCAAACCAAATCGTGTCGTGGTATTAACCACTGCCTTAGAAGTGAATTCGCCCCTGTGTGTGTAATCGCTACAATGGACGAATGGCCCCTTGAGGTTAGCACCGCTCTCCAAATTTTGTACACTCGAAAGATGGAGTGGACTCTGGTAGTACTGCTCTTCTCTCAACTAAAAACAACACTCAGGGTAGGTTTATGAAAACCAATGAGAGTGTTTCTAAAGCAAATACTTGTTTAGGGATATTGCAAATGAGAAGAGATACCCACTATTTGTAGGCTAAATAGTGAGGGCAAAATTGTCATTTCTACAGTAAAATTTAATTATATTTTATAATAGAATTAAATGGCCATAATTTAAATGTTATAATGAGTATTAACAACATTTCTCCACTAATGCGAAAAAATATCCTTCGTAAAAATGAGAGCATTGAAGTTAAAACACGAGAAGAGCAATAAAAAGATTAGTTGCTTAAGCACTAGTGAATGTATTTGGAACTAGAAAGATCAAGTGCACTTCGAGAGGAAAAATTAGTTCAATCAGCGATGATGTGGTCAGCTTGAGTATTAACTTTCATTTATACTTCAACTATTGACTCAAGAATGTAGATCGGCTTCCACTTTCGTCGTAAGTCGAATCTATAGCCCTTCAAACAAATGGACCAACTTTCGTTGTAAAAACTCGTTAATCCGAGTTAGTGGCTAGTTTAACACTCTCATGAAAAACGTAAATCAAATGTAACAATTAAAGCTTAAGAAAAAGTTAATACTGAAATATATTAAACTGAAGAAATAGATTAAATAAGTTCATAAAGCTTCAAAAAATTAAACTAACATCAAAATAAGTTCAAAATACAAAGTAAATCTCCAAAAACATCAAAATAGAAAAGAATTTAAGAAGATAACAATATATTTCCTCGATTCAGCACTTGACTCATCATTTCTTTGGATAGATCTGTCTCACTTCGCCTCGGATTTCCAGAAACAAGCTTAAGCCGCCATGGAGGTGGGGACAAATTCATAAATAAACTAAAATTTAAAAAAAATTATATAAAAAGACAAAAGTAAAAAAAAATCTTGGAGGTGGGGGGCAATTGCCCCTCCCCATCCCTATATAGTTTCATCCCTGGTTTATCTTCCTTTAGCTCTCACCACCACATGAAGTGGAGGCTTTGATACAATCTAAGGCTGATAATAGTCAACATTTTGAGAATTTTTTATCCTGTATGGTAAATTTATATTAAATTATAATAGAGGATAATTTAACCTGAAAGTAAAAAGACAATAAACAAACAAAAATTTTATGTCTCTTAAAAAATAACACTAAAAAATAAACCTAACACTTTAACTCTAAACTCTAAATCCTAAAAGTTAAATCCTATACCTTACATCCTGCCCCATAAACCTTAAACTCTAAACCTGAATCCAACACTAAAGCCTAAGTCCTAACGTTTCATTCTGTTACTCTGGTTTTTCTGTCAACGACTCTTAAAAAAATTATGTAATCCAATCAGAACATGACATGTAACCTTTTTTATATATTTTTAATTTTTGGATTTCTTTAAAAATCTCAAAGGTTTAATTTCTTTCAATCAAACCTCCAATCATATCTCTCTCACCGTCCAGCATCCCCACAAATCTGTGGTTCACCGTCCAAGCATCGTGTACCTCACTGTTCGACATCTGCCATCTTCTACCCGCCTGTGTAAACTCAATCGACTTCTCTTTTCTTCATTGTTAGGTGTTCGTCGATGGTTCATTCGTCGATTTTTAACTGCGAGATGATGTAGGTTTTAGTAATAGGGTCCAATGAAGACAAGGGTGGCCGGTGGTGGTTGAATCAGAGGTTGAAGTGAGAAAATTTAGGGATTTAGGTTAGGGTTTGGAGGTTTTAGAAAAACTAAAGATTGTTGAGTTAATTAATATTAATATTATTTTTATTTTTCTCATTTTTTAATTTTAATTTTAGAAAATGAAAAATCATGTCACGTGTTCGTATTTTATTGGATAACAAAAAATAACGTCTGTTACGATGAAACCTTAAATAGATCACAGAAGAAAACTTTAAGTACATATTTGACCTAAAATATAGTTCACGTACCTAACTAAAAAAATATAATTTAAACATTTATTTAACTGTTAAGCTTTTTTAATGTGGGGCATTAATAGAAACACTAAAAGAGATAGAAAATTTCTATTCAATGCAAAATATACTTAAAACTTTTTTTTTTCATTTTTCCATATAGCCTCCCATTCTCACTTTTCTCGTGGAGGGTTTATTGTTTTAATGAATTGGAAGTTATTGGTGACTAAAATTAAGAAATTTGGTTTGCGCTGTCGGTGCGAGCAATAAAATTGATGAGTGGTGTCCAAAAGGTCCTTTTATAGGGGAAAAGGGCGGTTGCTATTATATCACTACCCAGGGTAGTTCTACGGTACGACATAGTTGTACGATGCGGTATCGACTGAAAATATTATAAATTTTGAAATACGGAATTAAAAATTTTATATTTTTTAATAATATTTTAGTACTAATAAAATTATCAGAAGCGACAAAAGTATCTATACTCGAAGTTAAGTTTTGATACTTACCACATTTCAAAAATTATAACATTTTCAGTTGATGCCGCACAATATTCACATCGTATCATGCCGTATGTTAGACCCATCCCACTAACCTTAGTACCTGGGGAATGGTAAAAGGTGTGGTTGGGATCTGAGTCCCAAGGCCCAGGGTTGGATTCGTATAATGTGGTAGGAAGATTTGCTGCTGCACAATAATCGTATCGTACCATGCCGTATGTTAGACACACCCCACTAACTTTAGTACTTGTGGAAGGCTTATATATCATATTAGTACCTAAAGTATACCAACTTTTTCATTTTGGTATCTAAAGTATTTTTTAGTCAAAATAAGTACCTATAGTATACTTTTTTGTTGAACTAGGTACCTAAAGTATAATTTTTTTTGTTAAAATAGGTACCTAAAGTATTTTTAGTCAAAGTAAGTAGCTAAAGTATATTTTTTGGTCATAGTAGGTATCTAAAGTATTTTTTAGGTTAAAATAGGTACTTAAAGTATACATATTTTTTATATAAGTTTTTAAAAATTGTCATGTGACATTAATTAAAAGGATTATTATCTTATACACTGGTGGTGGAATCTTTTTGTTTCTACAAGCACCACAATTATAGGGTTTAGGGTTTAAAATTTATGGGTTTTAATGTAAGGATTTACAATTTAGGGATCATGGTTATAATTTATGATTTAGGGTTTAGGGTAATATGGATAAGAATTTAGGTTTTAACCTATAAACCCTAAATTTTAACCCTAAACCCAAAATTCTATCAACAACCTCTAAATTCAAAACTACTAAACTTTAAACCCTAAACAGAGTTTCTAACCAGTAAAACTAAGGCGCTTGTGTAAAAAAGTTTTCACAAGCGCTTGTGTATAGAATAATTATCCTAATTAAAAAATGCATAATGTGCCTTTTTAATTAAAAAAATATACTTTTAGTACTTATTTTGACCAAAACATATACTTTAGGTACTTACTCTGACGAAAAAATACTTTAAGCACCTATTTTGATAAAAAAATATAAGTACTAATAAGATATATAAGCCCTTGTAGAATGGTAAAAGGTGCGGTTGGGATCCGAGTCCCATGGCCCAGGGTTGGATTCGTATAATGTGGCAGGAAGATCTGCTGCCGCATGTCGGCTAAAAGTGATGAATCCGTAGGTTACGCCAATGTTTCTGGGCACTTCATCAACCGGTGTAAGATGACGCAATTAATCTGTCGGTTCCTCTAATTTATGACTACCATATGGACGCACATAATTAAATTATGAGATAATTACACATTTAGTACGTTATTTATCCTCGTCTTATTATTTTAGTACATCACCTATTTTTTTAGTAAAATAATATTTAACGTTGCATTTTATTTTTATTTTAATATTCACTATTAAAAAATTAACAATAGACTAATTTAAGAGAGAGAAAATGATGTGTCAGTATATCACCTGTGATTTTCTCTCTCTTTGTCAATATGCTACATGTACTTTTCCTTTTCCTAATAAACATACTGTTAATTTTTTAACGACGAAATACTAAAATAAAAACAAACGTAATATTAAGTATTATTTTACCAAAAATAAGTAAAATACTAAACAATAATGCGAGAATAGATGGAGTATTAAATATATAGTTACCTTTTAAATTATATATTCACATGTCACAAATTTTTTTTGTGCTTTTTGAGTTTTAAGATTTCCGTGTGTCAAAAAAATTTCCATTTAATATAAAGTTTGGATTCAAATTATTTTTGGGTATATTTTTAAAACTATATTTTAATTATAAGATTTAAACTTAAAATTTTATTTAATCACTATTGAAACTTTTTTCACTTTGATTCAATATGCATGAATGATTTTAGAAAGGCTTAAATAAAAATAAGTATTTAAAGTATTTTTTAAACTTTAAGTGTTTAAAATATTTTATGTAAAAGCAAATGTCTAAAGTTTCAACTGTTATAATTTTAAGTGTCTAATAATTAATTACTGTTTAAAAAAATTGTTAACTAATAAAAATTAGACACGTGCCATGTTTTAAGTTATAATTTCTTTTAATTAATTTTTTGTTTTTAATAATTTAAAATTCTTCGAAAAAATCTTGCAATTCTAAAAATTTATAAAACAGTCATCAAATTCTTAAATCCTAAAACCTCAAATCTTCACCGCTGCCACCACAGACCGTCGTCGTTGACCCCACCCTTCCGGTCACCTTACCCAACCAACTATTTTCACCAACGCGTCGTCGTCGGAAATCGGCGAACGGTGTGTCAGCCGAACATTAAACCTCAGATGTGAAATAGTCGTTTGGTTGGCACATCGTTCACCGATTTTCGACGATAACGAATTGGGAGAAATAGCCGTTTGGGTCCGTCTACAGTGACAACAAAAAAGATTTGAGGATTTGGAGATTTAGAGACTGATTTGAATATTTTTGAGAATTTGGAGATTTTTATAAAAATAAATAAATTTTAAAGTTTTTTTTAAAATAATTAAAAAATCAATATTCCTTCCATATGTTCATTTTGATTGGGTAATGAATTTTTAATAGCCAGGTTGAAATTTTAGGCACTTACTTTAGCAAAAAAATACTTTAAATACTTTAAATTTAAAAAATATACTTTAATACTTACTTTTTATTTAAACATTTCAGAAATGCGAACATTTTTAAATATTAACGAGTTGGGCTATTGTGGTTTAGGTAGATGTGGTTATTGATAGGTACAATAAAAGTTATTGTACATGTCTCATATCTAAAAACATATTTCAAAATGAGTTAAATACTTGTTACAGGAAAAATAAAAAATTAATGATAAAATACATGAAAAATAAAATAACGTCATACTTCATGAATTTTAATTCCTATTATTTTTTTAATAAATTCAGTTGTTACGTACACAACAAATTAACAAATTAATAAGTATTTAATATATTAAAATTAAAAGTCAATTTTAATGAATAGTAGAATTTCCCTTAATTTTTCGATCAACTGTAAGTTTAGGAAAAAGTTAGAAACAAAAATATTTTGAAGTATTTAGAAAAGTGGAGGGACAGACCTAAATGGTGTAGAACCAAACCAAAGGTGGAGTGATTGATGGAGCATTGGCACATGCAGTCCACAAAGTATTAAATGATAAAGCAGGAAATGGGTGGTGGGTGGGCCAATCAGAAAATGATAACTGGTGTGCTCAAATGCCGCGTGGTGGTTAAATACAGACATGATAAAGGTTGGTACGTTTAGAAACCACTGGTGTGTCTCCTTTGGCTTTGGACCCCAAATACTTGTTTTGACACTCTCAGTTCCCAAAGTACCCCATGTGTACGGTCCTGGTTCTCTGGGATTAGATTACCAGGTAAAAGGAAAACCCCCTCAAAAATAGTATAATTAGATTATAGTATATATTTATATATGACATTAATCTCGATTTTTGTAACATTAATGGTATCCTCTAATGCTTTCTTTTTCACTTTTCTTTGAAGCCCCACTTGTTTCCCATGTGTTTACATGCTGACAATGAAGAAATTAATTAATGATCATGTGATTAAGCATCCAACGTTTTCCTTTTTCAAGCACCATTCCAACCAAACTAACCTTAGACAGGGACACCGACCGTTCCTGTAGATTTTCTTTTTCCTTTTTAGTTTTGCAGTTATATGAAGTCAAACGGTTTTAACAGACTCATCTGCTTTTCAGCAGCTTTTAAACACCGCCCTTTCATCCATTTCTACTACAAAGATCCCCTTCTCCACTGAGAAACACACAAAATGAAACATTTGGCTTTTGCTTTTTTTCTACCTCTTCTGTTCACCCAACATCTTCTTACTGTCCATGTTGAAGCAGGGGATGGTTTCATAAGGACCCGAGGTGTCCATTTCTTTTTGAACGGCAATCCTTACTTTGCAAATGGGTTCAACGCCTACTGGTTGATGTACATGGCCTCTGACCCATCTCAGAGGCCTAAAGTCTCGGCCGCATTTCGCGATGCGGCTGCTCATGGCCTCTCAGTGGCTAGAACTTGGGCTTTCAGTGATGGTGGTTACAGACCTTTACAGTATGCCCCAGGTTCCTACAATGAACAAACGTTTAAGGTATCTTTTTCTGCAGATTTACTTCAATGTGATTTAGTTTCTTAAAACCTGATGATGTATGATTTGGGTTTTTTTTGTTCATTTAAAGGGATTGGATTTTGTTATAGCTGAAGCAAGAAAGTACAGAATCAAGCTCATCCTCAGCTTAGCTAATAACTATGAAAGCTTTGGAGGGAAGAAACAGTATGTAAACTGGGCAAGAAGCCAAGGCCAGTACCTTACATCCGATGATGATTTCTTCAGAAATCCTGTTGTTAAGGGCTACTATAAGAATCATGTCAAGGTAAGCTCACAAAATAATTTTTATTTTTCCTCCTTTGTTTATGAATTATGAATATATATTTTTCATTCTAGTTCAATTCTGCAGACTGTTCTCAGCAGATATAATAGCTTTACTGGAATTCACTACAAAGATGACCCAACAATAATGGCCTGGGAGCTTATGAATGAGCCTAGATGCACATCAGATCCTTCTGGAAGAACCATTCAGGTTTTAACAATCTTCCATGGCTAGATCTGGCTTTTATCCTAAATGTTGTTCATTTGCAATTGGTTTCACTTTTCGTTATTGTGCTTTGTTTGATAGGCTTGGATAATGGAAATGGCTTCCCATGTGAAGTCCATAGACAGGAATCACTTGCTGGAAGCTGGTTTAGAAGGATTTTATGGACCATCAACTCCTCAGAAGAAGAGACTCAATCCCAGCTTGGATATTGGGACAGATTTCATTGCAAATAATCAGATTGCTGGCATTGATTTCGCCACGGTCCACTCATATCCTGACCAATGGTACTAATATTTATGAAACTTGAACCCAATTGTCAATTAAGAAAATTGCCACAAAGCCTTGATCTTAGTTCCTCATTGTTGCATGAACGAGCAGGTTATCCACCTCAAATGAACAATATCAGCTCTCTTTCTTGAACAACTGGCTCGACGCTCACATCCGGGATGCGAAAGTCGTCCTCCGAAAGCCGATACTCCTCACTGAATTCGGGAAATCGTGGAAAGACCCCGGTTTCAGCACTTATCAGAGGGACCAACTGTTCAACACCGTCTACTACAAAATTTACTCGTCAGCTAAAACAGGAGGCCCGGCATCTGGTGGGCTGTTTTGGCAACTTCTAGCCGAAGAAATGGACTCTTTCCGGGATGGATACGAGCTAGTTTTGAGTGAGAGATCCTCCACAGCTAATGTAATTGCCCAACAATCTCACAAACTCGACCAAATCCGAAAGATATTTACTAGGATGCGAAATGTGCGGCGATGGAAGAGGGCAAGAGCCATGAGAAGGGGTCAATGGCATCGTAGAAACAGGGGCAAGCGCATTGGCAACTGAAAAAGAAAAGCATACGTTTTCTTTATTTGAGTATACGCTACATGTTTACTGTTGTTTGCTTCAAGTTTGTTTTGGAAAATGGTTTACTCTCTTAGTGATGAATGCTTTGTTCCTCCAGGAGAGTAGAGCTAAGCTAGGCTTTGGGTATTGTAATTTTTGTTTCACTTTATGAACTCAGTTGTTCAAGGAGACTCACTGTTAGCTTGGAAGGAAAAGAAAACAGAAGAGACTCGAGCTTTGTTTCATCTTATGTAACATGTTCTTGCTATATAATAGAATGGTTCTTGAAAATATAGCGACCATTTGAAAACTCAATGTAATGATTGTGCATCAATTGTAAAGGAGAAGGGCGATTTCAGAAGTAGAAGAATTAGGTTTTAAAAGAGAATTTTGTAAATTTTGTCATTCATCAAGATAGTGTGCTCAGCTCAGTACATTCTCTCATATATCTGTTGGTTGTACCGTTTACAAATTATTTGATTACAGCTAAGCAATGACAACCCTCTCTGGATCAATTGCGATTTGGGCTACATCACTCTGAGGCTCGTCTAGCATTAACACTCGTGTTGGGCTGAATCCATTCTTTAACAGATTTTTAGGCTCCTGTAAAACGACACCGTTCAGCTTTTTATCCCAATAAATTCTATTTTCTCACGTGCCCCATTTTCCTTATCAGATAAGCTTTCCTCTGCAACTAAGATTTCCCTGCGTTCCTCTGAAATCCCCAATTGCCTCAATCAAAACCCTAATTTTCCCAGATTTCTATCCAAGCTCATGACATTTCCCTCTCATTTAGTAGACCCTTGTCCCCAAGGGTCAAAGTATAGGAACTGAGACTTGAGTACATTGTAGCCTTTCCATGTAGCATTCTCAGCACCTAAATTCGACCACTATACCAGCAACTGTGTCACGGCCCGATTCTGTCGTTTGATCATCCTCTTGTCCAATACTATGGCGGGGTAAACCTTCACTTGCCCATCTCCTGTCGTTTCAGGCTGTTCTATAGATGTGACGTTTTTGTGCCCTATTTCTTCTTTAGTAAGCTAACATGAAATACATGGTGTAATTTAGATTGAGAAGGTAATTTCAATCTGTAAGCAACTAATCCAATCCGTTGTATAGCCTTGTAGGGCCCGTATAACTTCGCAACTAATTTCAATTTCTTTCGCAATGCCAAGGAGATCTGTCGGTAGGGTTGCAACTTCAGGTATACTTTATCCCCAACATCGAATTGCCTTTATGTCCTCTGTTTATCTTAGTAATGTTTCATTCTTTGATGTGCTCTTTCTAATTGTTCCCACAGTAGCTTACTCATCTGTTCTCTAGTACATTTTTCTTCTTGTACAATGTTGACCTTGGAATCCAGATTCCACATTGGGGTAGGGGGCTTGTACCCATATAATGCCTCAAAAGGGATTAGCCCAATAGCAGTGTGATAGTTGGTATTGTACCACCACTCTGCCTGAGGTAAGTACTTTGCCCAACTGTTACGCTTTCAGAAAAAACATGCTTCTGAGATACTACTTTAGACACTGATTCAACCTTTTTACTCTAGCGATCAGTCTCTAGGTGATAGGCTGTACTGAAATGAGTTGAAGTCTCTGCTTGTTCATCATTTCTTTCCAAAATAGGCTTGTGAAAACTTTGTCTCTGTCTGAGATAGCTACCTTAGGTGGCCCATGCAACTTGTATACTTGATCCAGATAGATCATAGAAATTTTCATAGCAATGTAGGGATGAGATAGGGCTAAAAAGTGAGCATACTTGGTGTACTTATCTATGATCACCGTGGCACAATTGTACTTCAGAGAAGTGGGGAGCCCTTCTTTAAAGTCCATAGTTATCACTTCCCTTGCTTGAGCGGGAATGGGGATGGATTGCAACCAGTGTATTAAAAGGCGCCACTGGGGCGCGCCTAAGTTCTAAGGCGCAGCGCAAAGAGGGTGAAGCGCTTCCTAGGGGCTTAGGCGAGGCGGTTTCGGTGAAGCCTAACTAGGCGCATAGAAGGCGCAGAAAGCGCAGGGGCAAAAAGGCGCCGCCTCTTCACTGTTCTTCTTTCTATTTTTTATATGCTGCCTCTTTACTTTTTTCTTCTTTCTATTCTTTTTATATATTTTTTATTTTATTTTTACAGCTCTAATTTGGGATAAGAGGGGCCCACAAAAAATAATATTAATTAAGAGATTTATTAGATTGGATCGAATTTATATTAAAATTATATTAAATTGGATCAAATTTATATTCAAATTAATTTGATTAAGTTTTACAATAATAAACGTGACGCACATAACACATGATATATAAAAATATATTAAATTAGATCAAATTATTATTTAAATTAATTTGATTGTGTTTTACATTAATCAATGGGGCGTGCATAACACAATATATACAAAATATATTAAATTAGATCAAATTTATATTCATATTAATTTGGTTGAGTTTTAAAACTTGAACTAAATTTAATTGTTTAATACAATAAAATGTTATTGCTTTTTAGTTAATTTAAGTTTAAATTAATCTTGAATTAAGTTATTCTATCACGATTTAATTTAAATCATTACACCTAGTTTTGAGATTTAAACTAAATTGGTCGATTTTCAAGTTCGAATTAAAATCGATTGTTTGATACATTGCAAAATTATTTCAATTCTCGGTTATTTAATTTAATTTAAGTTTGAATTAAGATCGATTTTATGAGAAGATGATTATATATGATGTCATATTATGATGTATCATTTTAAGACCGCGTAAATGACTAGCTTTGTTGAACTTATAGTCCTTTTTAAAGTGCTAAAATATCTTTCTTGTTTAGTACTATGTTTTATGTGCATTTATAATTTTCTTTTGTTGAACTTTGAAGTGATGTTTAATACATAAAATGTTGCTTATGAATACTCTTTGGTATTTACATTGCACTAATTGTTCTTCTCGCTTGATTATACAACTGAAAAAAAATTATATATCTTTAAATTTTAAAAAGTGCGCTTTACTTCAATAAGGCGCGCGCCTTACGCCTTGGCTATAAAACCTCTATCGCCTTAGTGCGCCTTGTGCCCTTTTTAACACTAGTTGCAACAACCCTGGCTTTGCAATGTGCTCCTCTTTAGTTCTTTAGCACATTTCACACTGCTGAACATGCAGTTTAACTATGTTCTTCATTCCTGGCCAATAAAAGAAACTCTTAAGCCTTTGATAAGTGGCCTAAATGCCCGAGTGCCCTCCTTGGGGGAATCATGTAGTTCCTTTAGTAACTATTTGTATTTTGTAACATAAAATTCAACGTCACGCTAAGTGTGTTACTAAATGTATAGACTGACGCTGTAATGATTTTTTTTCATGTATTGTCAAACATATAATGACGTTAATATATAATGTCACCTTATTGACATGTGGTTATGTCACTAAATAATAAAAAAATCGTCATTAGTCATTCATATCGTCACTAATAATATAATAATTTTATTGTATAGGTGACGAAAGAAAAATCGTCACATTATTAATGACATAGTATATCGTCATCTAATAGTCGTATGAATGACGATAGTATATAATGTCACTTTTTAATGTATATTCTATGGCAACTAATTACATCACCAAATTAGTTATGAATGATGTTTGCGTATAATGTCATCTTATACAATCATCGCCAACATAATTAATGACGTAAGATATCATCACTTAATATGATAAATTAATGTCATAACTCTCGTTTTAGTATCAATTTCAAATCTTCATTGATTATAAGAATCATCACCATAATTGAACAACATTTTTATCAGTGTCAATAAATATTGTCAAAATAAATCATTTTTTTGTAAAATAGTAAAAATTGAACAAATCACTAACTAAAAAACATAATCACTTCATTGCTACAAATAAAAAGAACTTAAATGTTTACAAGAACCTCAATCTTGTTGAGTATGTGGAAAATCTTGTTGGGAGAACCTCAATCTAAACCTTGTATCAGTTCTGACTCTGGTGAGGATGAGTTTGTGGTATCATTTGGAGCTGCATAAATAATTAGTGTATTAAATTATCACACTTAAAATTGTATATTTTTTTATTTGATTGACTATAAGGTTTACTTGAAAATTGTAGTGAGGACTCTTGAGTTCTGGCAGCTAACAAATCAGATCTTATGGCTCTCATTTGCGATTGAATTATTTCAAAATTAGACTTATACTCATTAAGTTCGTATTCTTTATTCTTCAAACGCTTTTTTAAGTCGTTGTATCTGCACTTAAGGGAAAAGGGCAGGGTTGTTTGAATCGAATATGATATAATGTCAATTAAAATGTATTTTATATATAATTATATAAGGTATTGTTAAACTAAATATACCAAACGAGTAGTAAAATAAACTTTTAGAATTAGGTCAAATAAAATTATGGTCACTGTGAGCAAGTACATTTAGTCGGTTGACTAAGCTGCTCATCTTTGTTCTCTCGTATTCTCTTATATCATGGGTTCTAGACTCTTTAGGAATACTCCCATTCCTTCCCTTCCTCTCTAGGTAAAATCAGGATTAGATATAAAATTTATCAAAAAAATTATGGTCCTTGTCTTTAACATTATAATCATTACTACTTTATGATAGTTTTACATAACCATGTGTTTTCTAGTTTGATTTTTTAAGAAAAAAATTACAAATATATGTAAGCAAACTAAACTTAATACAAATTAGAAACGTGACTTGCACATATACAACCTACATACATACATACATACATAAAATTCTATTATCATTGGGACAAACCCATTATTAACATGAATTATTTATTTATCTTTTATTATTATTGTTGTTGGACAATACAAGGTTAATTCAAAATAACCAATAGAATAATAAATCAAATAAAATAGTAAAATAATAAAATAAACAAAAATAATTTAATTTGAAATACAGATTCGAAATAATCAGAATCGGATGGCTGAGGCCTGTAGAAGCGCAGTTTTCTTAAGACAGATTCAACCGCTCCTCGGTGGTAGAGATCTTAGGTCGTCAATCTCCCAGGATACAACAGCGAATGATCTTCAACAACAACACTACCGGAGAGATTACGAATAGAAACTTGCCTTTGACTATTACCGAAAAAAATAATGCAGTTTTGAAAGAGAAGATTTCCAAGTTCTGTTTAAAACAAGAGAATACCATTCATAGGGGAGAATTAGGTTAAACGTGGGAAGCTAAAATATTCTAGAAAATTAATGGCCATTAATTATCTAGATATATTTTCATGAATATCGAACATTATCTTTTAATATTTGAATCTAAAATTTAAATTCGAAATATTATTAGATAAATATGCTTAAGGAAAAATAATTCAAAGTGGGTAAAATATCCACAGGCTCAATCGGTCTAGACATTCGCGTCACCCACGTCGTGCGGGTGTACCCCAACCCGAATGAGATTGATTCGCACCTCCTGCGCGCGAGGCATAGTTTCCATCCAAGTCATTCAATGACCATAAATTGAGTAAGTGTATATAAACACTTCCCATTCCATTTATCTCATTAAAGTGGGATTAGGGTTTCCATTTCCTTATTTAATTCACAACTACCTTACTTTGAGCATCAATTTCTTATTCATTACTCAACCGTTTTGAGCTTATGAAATACCTTTGTAAATGTCTTATAGAGTAGAATAAGACCCAAATGAGTTCTTATTCGAAACTCTACCTTTACACATTCGAAATATGGCTCAAAGTTACCATTCCCTCATATTTTTTTCTAACAATCCCTCACATGAATGAAATTGATGATTTTTATCAAAACATTTTGACTCAATGTGGTAATAGCTTCAATGATTGATAGTTGCATAGGATAGATAGGTTTCCTCCTTTGAACCTTCCCTTGTGAAAGTATATTTACTTTGCTGGCTTTCTAGTACATGTGATGTCTTTAAACTATTCAGCTGTTTGTGTAAACGATGATATACCCCACACAAGTACCTCTCTAACAAGAGTATTTGTTCTCATGGTTATGTCCATATGGCCGTGGACATCGCTTGGTTCTGTGAGAGTTTGAGAGAACTATGCCCAATAGCTTTCTTGAAGCGGTTCCACTTCACTCTCACATAGGTGACTTATGTTGCTTGGCTCTCCAAAGCACACAATGGTCATTAAAAGCTTTTGCTTAGCCTAGTCCATTTTAGTCACTTTTTACATCATAGGAACAGACTTGGGAGAGGAACCCCTAGTGACCGCACAAGTCTAAGCAATTAGGTTGACCATTTGAACTTAGATCTTATGATCTCCAGTTAACTAGGTAGGGTTTTCCTTCACATAGCGCTTTTATTTTTCATGGGCTTCAGTTCTATTCCTTTAGATGTTTTGTCAACTTGATCTCGATGTAACCCTTTGGTTAGCGGATATGTAATGTTATCATTTGATTTTACATAATCAACAGATATAACTCTATTTGAGATCAGTTGTCTAATGGTATTATGTTAGCGACGCATATGTCTCGACTTATAGTTGTACATACAATTCTGTGCCTTAGCAATCGTTGCTTGGTTATCATAATATATGCATACTGTGGGCACAGGTTTTGGCCATTCAGGAATATCCTCAAGAAATTGCCTAAGCCATTCTGCTTCTTCTCCGGATTTATCCAAAGCAACAAACTTAAATTCCATTATGGATCTGGTTATGATTGTTTGTCTTAAGGATTTCCACGACACGACTCATCCTCCCAAATTGAAGACATATTCACTTGTGCCCTTGGTATCTTGAATATCAGATATCCAACTAGCATCAGAGTATCATTCTAAAACAACAAGTTCTCTAGAATAATGCAATCCGTAATCTCGAGTATATTTGAGATATCTCAGTATCCTCACAATAGCTTTTCAGTGGTTTTCACCTAGATTGCTTGTGAATCTGCTTAGACTGCTCACAGTAAAAACAATATTTGGTCTAGTGCAACTCATGGGATACATCAAACTGCCTATGACCCTTTCATATTCCACTTGGTCAACAACTTTGGCCTTTATTTTTGGACATGTTGGCATGTCTATTGGAGTTTTGGCTATACCAAAATCATCCTTGCCAAATTTCTCAAGGATCTTGTTCACATAGTGTAATTGAGCCAATATGAGACCTTTAGATGACCGTTTGATTTGGATCCTCAAAATCGTATCGGCCAGTCCCATATCCTTCATGTAAAATCTTGAATTTAACATGTTTTTGGTATGTTTTACCATCTCATTTTCGCTTCCAACAATGAGTATGTCATTAACATATAAACCGTTAAAGTATGCCCAAAGACCAATAATGAGATGGTTGTAAAAGATATACTTATTTTATCTTGTTTATTAATATAATCATTATTATTTCAGTCTTATTCTGTGTATCTATAAATAAACTGAATTATAATAAAGTCCTTAGAATAATATAGTTATTCTTGAATGTCTTTAGTCAAGAATTATTGTGGGCTTGGACAACAATAATGTATTAAGACTAATATGTAGTTGATTGATAACAAAGTGTTGTCATTGACTTGGAGATGTCAAAACCAATACATAAGTATGTGTTAGGAAACAACATACTGGACTGACCCGCTATGAGCATGTTTCTTGGATTATTATGCGACAATCATAATATTGCTTATGTTTCTTGGATTATTATGATCCTCAGACTTGAGATCATTATTATTTCAACATCGTGACATATTTTGATACGGTCAAACGTGCGTTGTAACTGACTACACTATAAAGACTGATATTGGATATGTCATAATCCATATAACGAAATATGGTTGATCAAGATAGGATTTGTCCCTCCCACATAATAGGAGTAATATCATGGGCCACTTAATTGAGTGAGACTAGAAAATGCATGGCCATGCTCGAATAAATTGATATGGGATATAATAGTTATTCGTTTATAATATTCTACTCAAGATATCAAGAAACATTAGATGGACTATACAAGTGTGACTAATCCATGACTTGTGTCCGATCTAGATATGAGGACAAAAGGATGAAATACATAAAAGAAGTTAATCACGAAAAAAGGTTAAATCGAACCAAGATTTCATGTAACTTAAGTAGCAATGATGTATTGCTAGATGCCACTCATTGCTTGTAATATTAGAATTGTTTTGGATATTACTGCGAATGTTACATGAACCTACAAAGGTCACACCATATGATTGAAACGAACAAATATCGACTAGATAACATGTGTACAAACTTGTTGTACACGTAATTAGTGAGAAACCGAAATTGTTATAATTATTGTAATTATAGATAATTTCATTTATATATATATATATATGTTAATATTTGATAAGTTATTGTAATTATCAAATATTATTAAAGTATATATATACCTAAAAGAAATATAATTAAAGTAGAATCAAATTCTACATATTTAATTATATTCGGTTAAATATATTGTATATTTAAAGAATCCAAATTTAATTAGAATTAGGTTTTTAAATGCTATATAAAGGCATAAGGTCTAGCATCCATTTATCCATCTTTTTTGAAATCCTCTCTAAACAACTAGAGAAGAGAAATTTGTTCGTTTTATTCCGGTGGATTGCGTAGAGGTCGGAACGCTGTTGTGACAACTCGAATTCGATTTGGATTCTCCTATACTCATTGCAGAATTCTAAATTACTTGAGGTAATGTTTTTTATCCTTTATCACCCCGAATTTGTCCTTTGTACAAGGATTACTAATGGATTACGCCGGATAATTTTTCTGCTGCGACATGAGGTGTACCAGCGTTTTTCAACAGTGGTATCAGAGCCACTTGTACGACACAAATTCAGACTTAAATACCTGGATGATGCTTTTGTATGAGATGCATGTTATTAGATTAGGGTTTATTCGATTTTTGACAAATATATAATATTTTCATGCTTTAGGTCGATTCATGCCTAATCTGAATAAATTAAATTGATTGTTTCTAGAGACTAAAGAGTTAATCACAGTTTTTTTTGGGGTTTCAGATGTTAAGCGTTAACATATGTGGGTGATAATTATATTTTAGACTAATAGTTAGTCTATGGATCACGTGCGGAGAAAGTAACAAAGAGTTCAAGTAAAAACCTCGTGGATTTTAAAATCATGAAAAACGTGATAATGTTGATAAAAATTATCAAATCGTGAGGTTTTTACACAACAATTAAGAAGATAATCTTTAAAAATTTCCCTATAGTTGCGGGCCGCCAGACCCTTAAATCGAATAAACCTTAATCTAATAAACCGCGCAAGAACAATCTCATAAGACCTCAATAATAAACGGCGCCGTTGTTATGTTTGATATGCATTGTATTTGAAATGCATGGTTATAGCCCAAATAGCCTATTTACTTTGGTTTTATATAAATACGGCCTGCGTACCGTACCTTTCTTTCTTTTATTGTAATTCTTTTCTCATTTTACTCATTCGTATGTAAAACGAGTTTCTGAAAAATTGTAATATTTGCAGAGAAAAGCGTGGACCTAAGGAGCAGAATGATGGGCCAATCAAATGTGGATTAGATGCTTGAGAAGTAAGTTCTATCTTTAGTATTTTAGTTCTCCCATTGGCGTGAGATGGGTCACCTTAGTTTTAAGGGCTATAACCATTGCATTTATATTTACTGCTTTACATGTATGTGATACAATATATTTTTTAGCATGATGGTAACTGATTAGATCATAATAAAATGGTCAGATTAATATAACAAAAGCCCTCTATATTTAATTAAAATTAGTCATCCACTATTAGCCATTGTTAAAACCTCAATCGGTACTCTGTAGGTTTTGCCGAAGCAAAATACTTAAATCTATCTTGGTTAAACGCGAAGAATAAGCAAGTGATATTCATTGGTAGTAATATTGGTTAAACTAGGTTATTCTAATAAGATTGGAAACCTAAAGACTAATGATTGTTCAAGAACTTGGGTGATTGAAAAATAATACGAAAGTGCATTTATAAGATTGGTTCTTTGAAAGATTTGGTATTTAAGCGTGCTCAGTACACCACATTTCTTTCATAAGTTACATACCTGGTGCACTGTTCATTATTGTTCTTTCTATTAGACAATATGAACTTTTGTTTTGGACAAATAGTTGTTCATCAAATATAGGAATTACATGATATGTAATTAGCAAGTATTGCTCACCTAAAAAATTGAATTCTAGGAGTAAAGCCAAAACTGACTTAGAATGAAATGAGATATGGATCCATACCAACTAGAAATACTTTTAGCAAGTTTTTTGATTTTGAGGGTTTTTAATAGTGGGAATGTTATTACTTTATAAACATTATAAATAGGTACTTATAAAACATATTTTATCGTTGTAGATTTATGGAAAACACATTATCATTGTGATCCGTCCTTGAAAAGGATAAATTAAATGGCTTGAACTTCCTTGACTGGTTCCGCAATTTGAAGATTGTCCTCAAACAAGATGAGTGGGGAATCAGAGTCTCTATAGCTTGTAAAATTAGGAGCAAAATGGTAGCCATGGTTAGCCAAGAAGTTGATCTGGTGGCGCCATGAATGCCATATTTCTGGGAACCCATGAAGCAATAGAACTAGAGGGCCTGTCCCTTGCTCCGTTATGTGTAGCCATAAGATGAGGCAGAAGCCAATCAAGTTGATTTGTTTCTATGAGAATAAATTAATAAGAAAGGTGGGTGAGTTTGAACTTTGAATGGGAAAGCTAAAGATGGCAAACTTTGAAACTAGATGAGAAGGAAAAAGATTGATTAGAATTTTCCTGAACTTTTTTTTTCAAAAAAAGAAAAGACCAATGGGAAGTTCACGTATGTTGGTTGGTTGCAGGGCAAGAACGCCTAGCAGTCAATCTTGAAGTCATCATCTAACGTAGCCATTGACTTTCTCGATACATTGCACCGAGTCCTGGCTATGGAAGCAATTAAAATTCAAAGAATTTTTTCGAAAGGGATGGGGTAGGTCTCTCGACGGGTTAAAATGCGGCAAATATATAGTGTGACTGCTACTTTTTTTTACTCGGTTACGAATTTAAAATGTTATATATTGGTAACAATTTCAGTTGCAACTTAAATTGTTATGATTTTGGGTAATATTTTAGGTTTAGGTTTCCAAACTAAAATGTTACATGTATTGGTAATATTTTAAGTTGAAACTTAAATTGGTAATATTTTAGGTTGCAACTTAAATTGTTGTGATTTTTTATAACATTTTAAGTTGAAATTTAAAATTTCACTAAATTGTTATGATTTTGGATAATATTTCAAGTTTAGCTTTCAAAACTAAAATGTTATACGCATTGATAACATTTTAGGTTGAAACCTAAATTAATAACATTTTAAGTTGCAACTTAAATTGTTTTGATTTTTTATAACATTTTAGGTTGGAACTTAAAGTTTTACTCACTTCAACCTAAATTGTTATATGAGATTTTATCGTCCATGAATAGAAATATTTCACGACAAGTATCGAAACTTTTCTCTAAGTTTTACTGAAAATCAATAATTGTAGCTTAAAAGCAATATTACAATCTTTATCAATTACCAAATTTTGGATTTAAATTGTTAAAATCAAGTTTAGATTACTCACATACTCTAAGAATTCTTCATTACCCAATATAAAATCTTAGTTTTAGGTTGAAATTAACAAAATCACCATTAAAGAGTTAAAAAAACTTAAACATAAGCTATTTTTTCATGAATTGCCTAATTCTGAGTTTAATTTATTAAAATCAAGTTTAGATTACTCATATACTCTAAAAAATTTACATTACCCAATAGAAAATCTTAGCTTTAGTTCGGAATTAACAAGATCATCATTAACAAGTTAAAGAAATTGAAAATAAGTTATTTCTTTAAATACATATTTTTGAGTTTAATTTGTTAAAATCAAGTTTAGATTACTAATATACTCTAAAAAATCTTCATTACTCAATAGAAAATTTTAGCTTTAATTTGGAATTAACAAAATCATCATTAAAGAGTTAAAGAACTTGAAACTCGGCTCGACTCTGACTTAAATATTTGGTAATATTTTAGGTTACAATTGGAAGTTTCGAAACTTAAAAAAGACTGTCATTCTAATATAAAATGTTATATGTATTGGTTACATTTTAGGTTTCAAGACAAATATCGAAACTTAGTCGGAAGTTCTGAAACTCATAAAAAAATTATTTCATTCCAACCTAAAATGTTATACATATTGTTACAATTTAGGTTTCACGACAAGTATCGAAACTTAGTCGGAAGTTTCGAACTTACAAAATTAGCATTCCAACCTAAAATGTTATACATATAAGTTTGGTAACATTTAGGTTGGTAGGTACATATTATAGTAAGTTTCGATACTTGTTAGTAAGTTTCTAAACCTACCATGTTAACTTAAAATGTTATATCTTTTGGTAACATTTAGGTTGGTGGGTAACATTTTAAGTTTTGTGTTTTTTAAATTTTAGGTTGCAACAAAAAATGTTACATATTATGATAAGTTTTCATACTTGTTAGTAAGTTTCGAAACTTACCATATCAACTTAAAATGTTATATCTTTTGGTAACATTTAAGTTGGTGAGTACATATTATAATAAGTTTCGATACTTGTTAGTAAGTTTCTAAACTTACAATGTCAACTTAAAATGTTATATCTTTTGGTAACATTTAGGTTGGTGGATAACATTTTAAGTGCCGTGTTTTTTAACTTACCGGTTACACACACTTTCGGTTATCAGAAGCAATGAAAGCATCCATACTCGAAGTTAAGTTTCGATACTTACCACGAACTAAAAATGTTTCTAACATTTTCAGTTCCATGTATAACATTTTCAGTTGGTGCCGCACCGTATCCGCACCGTACCCTGCCGTATGTTAGACACGACCAGAGGGACGAGGCAAAACAAGAACCCTACTTCTAGTAGTAGTAGATTCCCACTGAATAATAGGTAAATTACACTAGAGGTAACTTAGTTATAGGTTTAGTAAAAAACAAGTCATTCTTCTTCTAAAAGTAACAATTTAGTCACTCAATTATAGGTTTAGGAACAAACAAATTAATCTTTTCTAAAAGTAACAATTCAATCACTCAATTATAGATTTAGGAACAAACAAGTCACTCAATTAAGATTTTATAACAAACAAGTCACCTTGTTATTAAAATTGAAATAAGAGTTTGGTATAGTAACAATTTTAGTCCTTCAAACTTATGCATTCTATTAATTTGGTTATAATTCAAAATAATTCAATAAACTTAATCATTCGTATTTAAAATTTTCATTAGTGAAGTGATTGTGTCTACTAGCAGACAACGTTAAGGTCATAATGTGTATATTCCATTAGTCTATCAAGTATCCAATAGTGTATTGACTGTGTATGTCGAGTTTTCGCATCTGTTGATTATCAGACTAATGAACATTGACACGGAGTGTGGTAAGTGGTCTAAAGGTGAGTCAAGATGGTGAAGTGCCGAAAATTTTAAATATAAAGAGTTAAATTTATTGAATTATGACTAAAATAATAGAATGTATAAGTTTTGAGAACTAAAATTATTACTATTCCATGCTCTTCTTTCAATTTTAATGACATGATGATTTGTTTGTCACAAAATTTTAATTGAGTAACTTATTTGTTCATAAACCTATATTTGAGTGACTGGATGGTTAATTTTAAGAAAAGTTACTTTTTTAGAAGAAGGGTGACATTTATTTTTAAACTTATAATTAAGTGACTCAATTGTTACTTTATAAAATAAGAGTGGCTTATATGTTACTAAACATTTTAACTAAATGACCGCTGGTGTATTTTAGGTTTGAATCATTTATCTTGGGGGAAAATGGGTGTGTTGGATTTTCAAAGTTTCGAGAGCAACGAGGATCTGGTTCTTGTACAATAGAATATGAGTTATTTAAAACTTTGATCAAACTATTTTATGAGGGAGGGACACATGATTTTATGTTAAGGGCGAACCTATAAAATTTTAGAGAGCAAACAGAGATTTTTAATAAAATATATATAAAAAAAATTATAAAATTTTTAAATTATTATAAATTTCAAAATTTTAAAGAGATGACTGCCCTGTGCACATCTCGTTTGCAATTACTACTAAAAAAATGATTTCAAATTGTAGTCTCTATCACCTGCTGCCAAATTATAACCATAAAACCTAGAATGTTGAGAAAATAGTTTCACATGGTAATTCAAGAGCTTATTTAATCATCAAGTAAAAATGGATTAAAAATCAATATTATATAAAATTAAAAATATATTTCAAATTATAAAAATATTTTAAAGCATTTAAAATAAGAGAAAATATATGATGTACTGGCGGTGGAAACATTTTATTTCCACAAGCGCCTTAATTTTAGGGGTTAAGGATCTATTTTAGGGTTTATAGTTTAGGAGTTTAGGTTTTGGAGTTTAGAATTTAGAGTTTGTGGTTAAATTTTAGGGTTTAGTGTTAGGGTATAGGGTTTAGGTTTTAGGGTAATATGGTTGAGATTTATGTTTTTACCTATAACTCCTAAATTATAACACTAAACTCTAAATTCAAACCACGATCCCTAAATTTTAAGCACATAAACCTAAACCCTTAAACTATGAAGCCTAAACTAAATTCCCAACCCTTAAAATTAGAGCGCTTGTGAAAGCAAAATATTTCCACTGCCAATGCATGATATAATTACCCTTAAAATAGTTAAGATTTGAAAATATTAAAAGTTGTTCTTAGAAATACCGCAAGTTCAGCGCAGTGTAATAAAACTAGACATTAAGGCTTTGCTTGGTAGAGAGAAAAAATTGAAAAGATATAAAATTAAAGTGATGAAAAATTAGAATGATAAAAAATACATTTTTTTTCTTTCTAACGGTGTGGCTTAGTTTAGATGATGGAAAATTATAAGGAAAATAAGTTTATTTTCTCTCTCTATTGCTTGGTGAAATGAGAAAGTGAAAGAAAAAAAATTAAGCTTTAAAAATGATAATTTATTTTTAATTTTTATAATTTAATTTAATATTTTAATATGATTATTTTTATTCAATTTAGTCTCTAAAATTTTTATTTAATCAAAAATGGGTGATGTATGGATCTATTTATGGATGTTGTGTGGTTGCTATAGATTGATAGCTTATTTACCCTATGGCTAAGTGATCAAGGTACGACATGTATTAATTCGATGGGCTGTGTGAGCTCGATTATCTCGATAGACTATGTGACCTCGAGTATGGTAAAGCTTGTAGAGTCTTGTAAGACTTGTTGTAAGCTTGTTGATGCCTTGAGATGGGTGATCTAAGAAATCTAGCTAGAGTAGGCTAGATGATATGTCATAGACAGTGGAAGCTTTATCTATGCTCTCTTGACTATAATTATCTTTGCATGCTTATTTTATGATATTCATGAATTGTGGTAGAGTAGAAATATACCATTGAGCTTTGTTAGCCCATCACGCGGATGTGTTGTTTTTCTGTGCGTAGGTTGACAGGTCGTTTATTGGAGGATCACATCGAGGAGGATTTCCTAGCACCGCGTTCGCTTCAGAGTACAATACTTTTTATTTTAGTTTAGCTAATGTATTCATAGGACCTTACCACTGTTGATTCTGTAACTCTATTTGAAATATTATTTTGGATTACGGTGTTTTAAACTCGGAGATCCTATTTGTAAACTTATTTAAATGTTTATTTATTTTAATAAATTTATGGATGTTTAATGCTTTCAAATGATGGCTAAACTTATTGTTTTAAATTGGAAATTTAATGTGTCTGTTTTTGGGTGACCCAAATGCAGTACTTTAGATCTGAATCCGAATCTGAATCGGGGTGTTACAACAGTGGTATCAGAGATTAGGTTTAGTCGGTTATAGGAAACTCCAAAATAGTTTAGAGGTCGTGGTAAGGTGTCTAGTGAGTACAAGCCTCTAAAATTAAGTTGTACTCTTTCAAGATTGAGAATCCTGATGATGTTTCCTTGTTCCTTGTGTTTTAGAAAAAGTTCGATGGCGAGTGATGCCAAACGCGACCGAGAGAGTCGTGAAGAGAGTTATATCTCTCAAGCGAAAGATTCCGGTAAGGATTTTGTCTTGGATGTTGGGGATGCAAGCCTTTCGGGAGGTCCCCAAAGTGGAGGGACGAGCCACCTCCATGATCTTACCTCTACTCTCTTGCAAGTGGTGCAAGCTATCTTGAGGCAATCTGAGACACCTCGGAAGACCCATGTTGAGAGACTTCATCGTTTTGGGCAGAAATAATTTGAAGGTTTGTGTGAGAATTACTCGATCATGGCCGACCAGTGGTTAAGAGACACTCAGAGGATTCTGAGACAAATGAGGAGTAGTCCGGAGGACAACCTTGATATTGCATTGTCTCCCTTCTTAAGGGCAATGCACATGAGTGGTGGGAGACTATTGAGTTGGGAGTACAGCCTGCACTTCCTACATGGGATGTCTTCTTGGATGAGTTCAAGAAGAAGTACATCAATGAGGTTCACATAGATGTGATGAGAGTTCAATTCCTGCATCTAGTTTAGGGGGATCAGACAGTGTTTGACTATGAGCTAGATTTTCTATGGTTAAGCCGTTATGCCCTAGAGTTAGTTTCCACCGAGGAGTTAAGGTGTAAGAGGTTCAAACATGGGTTGAAGGTTGACCTTCAGTTGCACGTGACAACGGGTCCACTTGGAATATTCTCTGAACTTTCCAATAATGTGAAGGCACTTGAGCGACTTCAGGGTTTGACACCGAGTCAGGTTGATGACTCTAAAGTAGGGATGCAAGCCTTTCGGGAGGTCCCCAAAGTGGAGGGACGAGCCACCTCCATGATCTTACCTATACTCTCTTGCAAGTGGTGCTTGCTATCTCGAGGCAATCTGAGACACCTCAAAAGACCCATGTTGAGAGACTTCATCGTTTTGGGCAGAAATACTTCGAAGGTTTGTGTGAGGATGACTCGATCAAGGTCGACCAGTGGTTAAGAGACACTCAGAGGATTCTGAGACAAATGAGGAATAGTCCGGAGGACAACCTTGATTGCATTGTCTCCCTTCTTAAGGGCAATGTACATGAGCGGTGGGAGACTATTGAGTTGGGAGTACAACCTGCACTTCTTACATAGGATGTCTTATTGGATGAGTTCAAGAAGAAGTACATCAATGAGGTTCACATAGATGTGATGAGAGATCAGTTCCTGCATCTAGTTTAGGGGGATCGGACAGTGTTTGAGTATGAGCTAGATTTTATACGGTTAAGTTGTTATGCCCAGAGTTAGTTTCCATCGAGGAGTTAAGGTGTAAGAGGTTCACACATGGGTTGAAGGTTGACCTTCAGTTGCACGTGACAACGGGTCCACTTTGAACATTCTCTGAACTTTCCAATAATGCGAAGGCACTTGAGCGACTTCAGGGTTCGACACTGAGTCAGGTTGATGACTCTAAAGGCCATATGGTGGGGACCCAAGACATCATAGGTTCTTTTCAGGCTCTGTCTAGGAGTTTTCATGCTTCAAGGGATTCGAAGAGAATTGCTTCAGATCAGCTACCTAGGGACAGTCAAAGATCTAGATTGAGGGTTCGTAGGGGTTCTTTGATGTCTGCTCCTACGGGGAGTACTGATGGTTCAGCTGGAGTGTCGCTCCTACCAGCTTGTGAGCATTATAGGCGACATCATTTTGATGTGTGCTTTTTGTTACGGAGAGTTTGCTACAGGTGCCATGCTCCAGGTCATATGGCGAAAGACTGCTCAGTTATGGATGATGGTACATGTGTTCAGTCTCAGAGGTTGACTTCTTCAGAGCATTGTCAAAGCTTTCCTAGAGGCGGTGCTAGAGCATCGTCAGGGCGTTAGGGTGGAGGTCATGTGAAATCCACCGTCAGAGTTAACGATCGAGATGTTGCTAGACAGTCTGTCGATTAGGCTATTGGGTTACGCTGGTACACCCCATGACACAACATAAAAATTATCTGGCGATTACCACTAGAGATCCATGTACGAAGAACGAATCAGGGTGAATAAGGGTGAAGAATTACCTATTTAAAATCTGGAATTCTGAATTTGGAAGAGATAGATATCCAATCACGATTTCATGATGTCGATTCCTAAGCTGCAACGATAACGCTCTGACCTCTACGTAGTTCACCCAATTGAAATGAGCATATAAAACTCTCTAAACTATTTAGAGGGTTTTTCCAAAAGCATTAATGATTGCTAGATCTCGCATGCCTTTATATAGTCTTGGAAATCCTAATTCAACTCATATTAGAATTTCAATATATATATATATATATATTAATATATATAATTCCAATTTAACTTTAATTAGGATTTCAATATATATATATTAAATATATATATTCCTAATTCAACTTAATTAGGATTTTAATATATATATTAAATATATATAATCCCAATTCAACTTTAATTAGGATTTCAATATATATATATTAAATATATATAATCCCAATTTAACTTAATTAGAATTTCAATATATATTAATATATATAATCCCAATTCAACTAATTAGGATTTTAATATATATAATAGTTTAAATCAAATTATATTATTTATATATATTAAAAGAGTCATAATTACAATAATTATTTTCTTTTAATATTTATCCAATAGTTAAATTATATATATCAAATATATATTAATTTAACTAAATACGTGTACAACAAATTTGTACACATATAATTCGTTTAATATATGCTCATTTCAACCGTGAGTGTGACCCTGTAGGTTCATGTAACGTTAGTAGTAAATATTATAACATTTCTAATATTACAAATAACATCTAGCAATATGTCATTGCAACCTAAGTTACAAGAAATCATGATTCGACATAACTTTTTCGTGCTTAACTTTTTTTTATGTATTACATCCTTTTGTCCTTTATAATTAGATTGGACACAAGTCATGGAACAATCACACTTGTATAGTCCATCTAATATTTCTAGATATCTTGGGTAGACTATTATAAACGAATAACTATGATATCTCATATCAACTTATTCGAGCATGGCCATGCATTTCTAGTCTCACTCAATCAAGTGACCTACGATATTACTCATATTATGTAGGAGGGACAAATCCTATCTTGATCAACCATATCCCACTATATAGATTGTGATATATCCAATATTAGTCTTTATAGAGTAGTTAGTTATGACACACGTTTGACTGTAGCAAAATATGTCACTCGTGATGTTGAAATAATAATGATATCAAGTATGAGGATCATATTTGTAGCTATCACTCTAAGCAATATTGTGACTGTCACATAATAATCCAAGAAACATGCTCATAGCGGGTCAGTCCAGTATGTCGTTCTCTAACACATACTTATGTATTAATTTTGACATCTCCATGTCAATGACAACACTTTGTCATCAATAAACTACATATTAGTCTTAATGCATTATTTTTGTGCATTCCCACAATAATACTTGACTAACAACATTTATGAATAATCATATTATTCTAAGGACTTTATTATAATTCAATTTATTTATGCACGCAGAATTGTAACTAAAAATAATAATGACAATGCCTCTTTATGAATGAACAAGGTAAAAACAAATGTCATTTACAATCATCTTATGATTGGTCTTTGGGCATACTCTAACAATCTCCCACTAGCACTATGACCAATCACCCATGTATCTAATACCATACGACTTAGTGTGACGATCGCTTCTACTGCGTTAGAGGCTTTGTTAGTGGATCGACAATGTTATCATCTGTTGGTATTGTACATATTTCCACATCTCTTCGATCTATAATTTCTCGAATTAGATGGTAACGCCTAAGTATGTGTTTAGATCGTTCGTGAGATCTTGGTTATTTTGCTTGTGCGATGGCTCCGTTGTTATCACAACATAGATCTATAGCATTCAAAATGCTTGGCACAACCCCTAGTTTAGATATGAACTTCTTGATCTTAACACATTTTTTGCAGCATCGCATGCTACAATATACTCAACTTTTGTTGTAGAATTAGCTATTGTATCTTGCTTTGAACCTTTCCAACTCACATCGCCTCTATTAAGGTAGAACACAAAACCCGATTGCGATCGTGAATCATCCTTATCAGTTTGAAAGCTGACATCAGTATAACCTTTTATACTTAGCTTTTCCTCATCTCCTTATATAAGGAATGCATCATTAGTTCTTCTTAAGTACTTAAGGATGTTTTTAACCGCGACCCAATGACCTTCACCGAGATCTACCTGGTATTGACTTGTCATACTTAAAGCGTATGATACATTCGGACGAGTACATAACATGAGATACATGATAAATCCAATTGTTGAAGCATATGGAATCTTACTCATTTGCTTTCTTTTTTTGAGGTATTGAAGGATACATTTCCTTCGAGAGTGAAATTTCATGTCTCATAGGTAAGAACCTCATTTTAGATTCTTTCATACTGAATCTTTTCAGTACTTCTTCTATGTATGTATTTTGACTCAGTCCTAGAAGTCATCTTAATCTATGTCTATAGATCTTGACTCCTAATATGTATGTTACCTCACCCAAGTCTTTCATGGAAAAATATTTTTCCTAACCAAGTTTTCATAGACTGTAAGCTAGATATGTCATTTCGTATTATCAGTATGTCATCCACATACAATACCAAGAATATGAAAGTGCTCCCACTAATTTTCTTGAAAACACATGACTCATCTTCATTTTTGATAAAATCAAACTCTTTGATTGCATCATTAAAACGAAGATTCCAACTTCGAGAAGCTTGTTTCAATCCATAAATGGACCTTTATAGCTTGCATATTTTTGGCATCTTTTGGATCGACAAAACCTTCAGGTTGTGTCATGTACACATTCTCATCTAGTTTTCCATTAAGGAAAGCGGTTTTAACATCCATTTGCCTTATCTCATAATCATAAAATGCAGCCATCGCAAGTAAGATCCGGATGGATTTAAACATAACAAGTGAAAAGGTTTCATCATAGTCTATGCCATGAATTTGACCAAAACCCTTAGCGATTAATCGCACTTTGTATGTTTGTACATTACCATCCATGTCGGTTTTCTTTTTGAAAACCCATTTTCACCCTATGGGCTTAATCCCTAGAGGTGGGTCAACCAAGGTCCAAACTTATTTTTTTGACATGGAATCCATTTTGAATTTCATGGCCTCTAGCCATTTCTCAAAGTCTGGTCCCGTCACTGCTTCTTGATAATTCCTAGGCTCATCTTGATCCATGAAGAGAACATCACCATGCAAAGTGACAAGATATCCATATTTCTCAGGCGTATTGCATTCTCTCAAAGATCTTCGCAGTGGTTGTGTTTCCAAAACTGTTAAATGTTCATCAACAATTTGTGGAACTTGTTTTTGTTCAATCTCTTGTTCAATAATATATGGTTGATCTCGAATTAAGTTTAATATTTCTCTCACTTCCTTTTTGGAAAACAAATTATCTCTCTAGGAAGATTCATGTTTGAGCAACAAACATTTTTTTCGGTAGGATTGAAGAAATAATATCCTTTAGTTTCTTTAGGATAACCCACAAAATTGTATTTGTGAGATTTGGGTTCGAGCTTTGTAGACATCTTAAGTTTAACATAAGCTTCACATCACCAAATTTTCATAAAAGACATACTATGACGTTTCCCAGACCATATCTCATATGCTGTCTTTTGAACTGATTTAGATGGAAAACCATTTTGTGTGAAAGCAATTATTTTTAGCGCATGTCCCCAAAAAAACTGGAAAATCAGCGTGACTCATCTTTAACCGAACTATGTCTAACAGTGTTCGTTTCTTCTTTTCGAAAACTCCATTCCATTACAGAGTACCAGGAGGTGTGAGACAATCCCATATTACTTAAGAATGTCACCAAACTCTAAGCTTAAGTATTCTCCTCCTCGATCTTATCGAAGAAACTTAATGCTTTTTCGTAGTCATTTTTGTACTTTATTTTTAAATTCCTTGAACTTTTCAAGGGCTTCAGATTTATGATGCATTAGGTAAATGTACCCATATCTACCGAAGTCATCTGTGAAAGTAATGAAGTATTGAAAACCTTCTTCTGTCTTGTGTATTTATTGGTCCACATACATCATTATGTATTAATCCCAATAAATCACTTGCTCGCTCACTTTTACCATTAGAAGGAGCTTTGGTCATCTTTCCCAATAAGAAAGGCTCACATACATCAAGTTGTTCGAAAACAATGCATTTTTCACTTATGTGACCCAAGTGACAATGCCAAAGATGAGTTTGATTAGATTCATTTGTTTTGATCTTATCATATTTATGTTGTAAATGTAATTCTCTTGATCCAAAATATAGAGGCCATTTATTAATTGTGTCACACCATAGAAAACATTATCGAGATAAAAGAACAACAATTATTCTTAGTAATTATCTCAAAACCAATCTTGTCTAAACAAGAAATCGAAATGATGTATTTAGTCAAACTAGACACAAAATAATAATCCTCTAAACATAAATTAAGTCCACTAGACAACCATAAAGTATATGTTCCTATAGCTAAATTACCAACTCGTAGGTCCACCTCTCATTTTCTCAAATTTCTACTCTTTTGTAGTCCTTATACAAATGTACAAATATGAGAACCACAATCGGTATCCAATACCCAAAAAGTAGGTGTTGATAAATTAATATCAATAACATAAATATTCGAGGCAGACGCTCCGCTTTCATTTGCCTTCTTGACTTTTCAAGATAAATGGTGCAACAATGACATGTCTTATTACAAATGAAAACATTTTCCTTCCAGTGACCAGTCAAGGTAGTTTACGCCGTTCAACTTGTCATTCTCAAGCACTAATCGCAATGATAACAAATTTGTATAATAAGTCTACAACAATAAAATATGAATTTTGAGTACGTTTACCTTGTTTGCTTATAAAAGGACTTGATACTCCCACTATTTTTATTGAAATTAATAACCCTCAAATATTAATGTTGAAAATAATTTTGGTAAGGTTTTTCTAGTGGGTAAGGATCCAAATTTCACATTCTCTTAAGTCAGCGTTGGCTTTTCTCTTAAGATTGTGGTCTATCTAGGTAAGCAACACTTTCTAATTACATCTCATGTAACTCATTCATTTGGTGAATAACTCTTGTTCATAACCATCCTATGATTATCCAAATAACTAAACTTTAGGTTTCTAATCCTATTAGAGTAACCTAGTTAAGTCTTTAACCAATGTTATAACCAACAAATATCACTTGCTTATTCTTCGCATTTGGCCAAGATAGATACAAGTACCTCGCTTTAGTAGAGCCAACATTGTATCGATCTAGACTTTAACAAGGGTTAACATTGAGAATCAATAAAAGACTTAATATTTTATTGAGGGGTTTCGTGAATATTATCTCACCATTTAACATTTGATCTTATCAATTAATTAGCATTATCTCATACATTCATTTTATCACATATATGAAAAACGGTAAATATGAATGAAATAGTTATAGCCTTATCCTAAGGTGGCATGTCCCAAGCCAATGAGAGAACCAAATTATTTTAAAGATAAAAATACTTCTCAAGCATCTTTCTGTCGGCCCACACTTTTGTTCCTCTGGTCCATACTTCTTCGTATAGATTTCAATTTTAGAAACTCGTTTTACATACGAGGGAGTAAGATGATAAGAGAATTACAATAGAAGTAGAGAAAGGCACGACACGCAGACCGTATTTATAAAACCTTATAAATAAAACCAAATGGACTATTAGGCTATAACCATGCATTCCAAACACCGTGCATATCAAACATAATAACGATGCGGTTGGTTATTAAAGTCTTACCAGTTTGTTCCTACGCATGTGTCAAGCCCCTTGCGAGGTTTCGACAACCCTGTAGCCGTCGGCGGGGTTGCCGTTGCTTGGTTAGCGGCGGGGAAATTTTTAAAGATTAGCATCTTAATTGCTGTGTAAAAAACTCATGATTTGATAACTTTTATCAACATTATCGTGTTTTTCATGATTTTAAAATCTACGAGGTTTTTACTGAAACAACTCTTGTTACTTTCTCGCACGAAATCTATAGACTAACCATTATTCTAATATATAACTATAATTCGCGTATGTTAACACTTAACCTCTAAAACACTAAAACTATATTTTGAATATGTTAACAATTAACATATAATATTTCAAACCCTATCGAAAAAGATCCTGATGATTAACTCTTAATCATCGATCTTAGGAACATCTTTTAACTATATTAACAAATTAACCGTGATTGAATAGATTTGCTCAAACAAATATCATATATTCGCTAAATAAATAAAAAATAACATGTATCTCATACAATTACATCACCCAAGTAATTAAAACCTGAATCTGTATTGTACAAGTGCCTTTGATACCACTGTTGGGTCACGCCAGTACACCCCATGGCACATCGGAAAAATTATCCGGCGATTACCACCAGAGATCCATGTACGAGGAACGAATTTGGGTGAATAAGGGTGAAGAATTACCTGTTTAAAATTTGGAATTTTGAATTTGAAGGAGATAGATATCCAATCACGATTCCACAATGTTGATTCCTAAGCCACAACGATAACGCTCCGACCTCTATGTAGTTCACCCAATTGAAACGAGCATATAAAACTCTCTAAACTATTTAGAGAGTTTTTTTTCCAAAAGCATTAATGATTGCTAGATCTCTCTTGCCTTTATATAGCATTTGAAATCTTAATTCAACTCATATTAGGATTTCAATATATATATATTAATATATATAATTCTAATTTAACTTTAATTAGGATTTCAATATATATATATATATTAAATATATATAATCCCAAATCAACTTAATTAGGATTTCAATATATATATTAAATATATATAATCTCAATTTAACTAATTAGGATTTTAATATATATATATATTAATTTAAATCGAATTATATTATTTATATATATTAAAAGAGTCATAATTACAATACTTATGTTCTTTTAATATTTATCCAATAGTTAAATTATATATATATATATATATCAAATATATATTAATTTAACTAAATACGTGTACAACAAATTTTGTACACATATAATTCGTTTAATATATACTCATTTCAACCTTGGGTGTGACCCTGTAGGTTCATGTAACGTTAGTAGTAAATATTACAAAATTTCTAATATTACAAACAATGAGTGACATCTAGCAATATGTCATTGTCACCTAAGTTACAAGAAATCATGATTCGACATAACTTTTTCGTGATGAACTCTTTTTCATGTATTACATCCTTTTGTCCTTTATATCTAGATTGGACACAAGTATGGAACAGTCACACTTGTATAGTCCATCTAATATTTCTTGATATCTTGAGTAGACTATTATAGACGAATAACTATAATATCTCATATCAACTTATTCGAGCATGGACATGCATTTCTAGTCTCACTCAGTCAAATGGCCTACGATATTACTCCTATTATATAGGAGGGACAAATCCTATTTTAATCAACCATATCCCACTACATAGATTGTGATATATCCAATATCAGTCTTTATAGAGTAGTTAGTTATGACACGCGTTTGACTGTATCAAAATATGTCACTCATGATGTTGAGATAATGATGATCTCAAGTATGAGGATCATACATGTAGTTATCACTATGAGCAATGTTGTGTCTGTCACATAATAATCCAAGAAACATGCTCATAGCGGGTTAGTGCAGTATGTCGTTCTCTAACACATACTTATGTATTTATTTTGGCATTTCCATGTTAATGACAACACTTTGTCATCAATCAACTACATATTAGTCTTAATGCATTATTGTTGTCCATTCCCACAATAATACTCGACTAAGAACATTTAAGAATAATCATATTATTCTAAGGACTTTATTATAATTTAGTTTATTTATGCACGCAGAATTGTAACTGAAAATAATATTGGCAATGCCTCTTTATGAATGAACAAGGTAAAAACAAATGTCATTTACAATCATCTTATGATTGATCTTTGGGCATACTCTAACACAGGCTAGAGAGGACAACTTTGCCACTGATAATATTTCATGTACAGGTGTTTGTTTTGGTTTCAGTTGTTGCTTTGATGGAAAATTGATCTCTCATTCATAATGGTTTTGGTTCTTGTTGGATAAGTATTGTGGTGTGATCTAGAGGGTGATGTTGGTTTGTTTAGCTCGTCAGTTTTGTGAAGTTCTTATAGGTGATATGTTTACCGTGTGTGGTAAGTGAGAGTTGAGAGTAACAGTCCTCACGAACTAGTTAGATCTACTCCCCCTAGTTGGTAGATGTTGCCCTTGAGGTAGGTTGATCGTACGAGTTTGATGTATGCCTTGGTTTCTGAGCGAGAGTATTGAGGTTTCGGGTTTGAGGAGAACCATGTTGTTGGTAATGGACGCGATAAACCATTGCTTCTCTAATGCAAATGTTGTGTTCTTGAGATGGTTGTTCAAAGGAGTCTTGTTGGTTGCAAGACGTCCTTAACCCACATTAGATACAAGGGTTGAGAGTCCAAAGCTTTAGAGTTGTGAACATTTGAGGTTTTGTTGGAGTGCTCATCGAGAAATAAGCGAGCTTACCTCTTGATCATGTATTGGAACCCCACGATAGAAGTTGTGTAGAGTTTGGTGCTAGTGTTCATCACCTTATAGTATGGTAACGACCGAACTTTGTAAGTAGGATCTCAATTATAAAGTGAGCGAATATGGATGTTGTCACCAAGTGCTTCACCTTGGGATATGCCTTGTTGGTATAGAAAAGAGTGGTGGCTTTGGGTGTTATAAGCCGAGGCGTGATGGTGAATGACCATTACCTGTTTCCTGGGTTTGATGATCTTGTGAATGGTTTAGGAGTTTTGAGTTTTCTGTGTGATCATTCATAATTTGGGTATTGTAAGTTTAAATTTAAAGGGAAGTTGTGATAAAGATTGTGGTTGATGTGATATTTGAACTTTAAGGGCAAGTCGTGAAGTGGTTTGGACTCACGAGCGCCTCATTTTAATCTTGAGTTTGATATTTCGAGTGTTTGTTCTACCGAGTTTTTGGAGATGGACTGTCTACATGTATGGTGAAACAAGGAGAATTTTATCAGAGTAGCGCAAGGAAAACGTGGGTTATCAGCTATGGTTACGTGAAACTGAGGTTCTTATGTGGTAACAGATCTTGTTGGAAAATTCTTGAGGGCTTGTTGGAGTTTCAGTACAATTGTTCGTTGGAATTGATGGTGGGTTTGGAGTAGCATGTTTGAACCTTTAAGGATGGTTGGATGAGTTTTCATCTCTAGTAGAGTTCGTAAGCAAAAATAGTTTTATTTTGGTATCAAAGTGGATCGATTTGTGGGATTTCATGATTATGAGTTAGCCTTCGTTTGAGTTTGAGCGAGATCTAGTTAGGTGAAGTGCTAAGTTCCGTCTTGACTAGCTGAGTAAGGAAGAAGGGTTGTTAATTTGAGATAGATTGGCGGTAGAGTCCATTTGTTAGAGTTTCGTCTGCTCTTGGAAACGTCAGGTCATAGCGGTGATAAATGACAAAAAAGTGTTCCTAGTGGTGTACCTTAAAGAGGTGTCGCGTTCTAGACACAAATGAAGTTTGAGTACGAAAGTTTTGGAACCATGAATGTCGGTAGAAAAGATTGTTAACCGGGATGAAATTCATCTGAAATGAGGTCTTTGTGTTGATGCTTGGATAGTATTGTTAAGGTTATCCTATGTTGTTTTGGTTTAGATTTCGATGTGACTTGATTGTTGGAAATGAATCATTAGGAATTCATGAGAATGGTGTTCAGTGTGTAATCACTCATTTTTATCCGGTGTATAAGTATTGTGTTAGTTTAATAATTATTGTATGTATGCATATTATATGTGATTAAAGTGTGTGATAAATAGGTGTGATGCATGTAAGTGCATGCATATTATACATATTATGTATGTGTTAACATTTACTTGTGTCATACGTGTTTATGCTTTATGTATAGATTGTTTGTATGTGTACATTACGTGTATGATTATATGCATGTATGTTAGTATGTTACATTAATTAATGTTTGCATGTGTATTCGTATGTTACACGTATATGAGTGTGCACGTGTACGTATGTATGTAATATCGTATTATTATTATTATTATTATTATTATTATTATTATTATTATTATTATTATTATTATTGGACTAATGTAAAATAAAATTCAAAACATAAAACCCAAATATTATAATAACAGTCCAAGTCCACATAATATTACAAAAAAAACCCCAAAAAATATAATATAATTTACAAGGCCCATTTTTGGCCTGACCCAATATTGTAAAAACCCTATCTAATATACTATCTTTTCCTTGCAGCCGTCACCTTCCCAACCGTTGGATCGAGATTTGATCCAACGGTCCAGATGACACCAAGATGATCCAGCTGGCGCGCGTGTAATTCACCTGTGGGATTGTTCGTCTCCCACTCGCGCGTGCGTTGCACGCGCGAGACCGTTCATTCTCCCTCTACCACGTGTCGAAATCAAATGCAGCTTTGCTCATTCCAAGGCCAGATCTAGGCCATTCATTCCCCATGCAATCACACCCGTTGGATCAGATCTGATCCAACGGTCGTGAGTAGATCTGGCAGAGGACACCACCACCATGACTCTCTCCACGCCGACACCACTCCGCTGTACCACCAACTCAAGCACCGCGCTCAGAGAATGTGTAAAACACCAAAACAATGGATTATCAGTACCCAAAAATCAAATCAGATGTATTGTTTTCTATAAAAAAACTCAGATCAGAGCAGGATATATGTAAACGAACCGAAAAATGTAAAGGTCGGTCTCCATGTTCCAGAAATAAAAAAGGAACTCAAAGATTCCAGTGGTAAATTTTTTTTCTTTTGCTTCATTTCTTACATGCATGCAAAATAAAGGGAATAATAAAGCTTAAGGGGTGAGAGTTTTACCTTCGGTCGTTAGTTTCCCCACCGGCAACAAGCCTAAATATGGTGAGCCGGTCAAAGAGGGGGACGTCTTTCGGTCTCGGTTTTCTTAAAAGGGGTGGATTTCGCTTCCGGGTTTTCTTAGATCTAGATAAAAGGGGGAGTCTTGATTTAAATCTAAGTTTGGGTTCGAGTTCAGGTTGAAACAAGGGTCATTTTGGAGGTTTTTCTGTGGTTCGACGGAGCCAGCTAGTGGCGACCGACGACGGAAGATACGGTGATGGGTTACCGATTTCTGGGTTCATCAAGGGATGGTTTTGGGTTTGAGAGCAAATAAGAGGGGAGATGAATGGGGGTTATATTTTAAAGGGTAAAAAATGATGGAAAAGTGAAAAAGGGGGGGGGGCTAAAGGTCTGTTATATAGTCCAACAAAAATTATAAATGGCATAATCACTTCATAAAGGTCCCCGTGTTTCAGGATTTTTCATCTAGAGCCTGCCTCATGGTCTAATTGCAACCCCAGTCCCCCTCTTCTTTGAAATTAGTTCAATTTGGTCCTCAAATCAAAACAAATCAGATTTCCAAATGGCATAATTACCTACTTAGCCATCCCGCGTTTTTGGATTTTTCACTCCGAGCTTCCCCTTGGTTTAATCACATTTCCAGTCCTTGCAAGTTCTTTCCGGGTTATAATTTGGTCTTCAAATGTTTGTTTTTATTTGTTTATTTAAATGTTATGTTTTTAGTTTATTTTATTTCAGTCCCTATGTCTCTTTTATTGTTATGCTTGTGTTTTTGGTATAATTACATTTCCATTTTATGTCTCAAAGCTCCTTTGTGTTCTTGCATTACATACCTTTATGTTTTTATCATGTGTTTTTAGTTGTCATATTATGTTTTTGTGTTTTAGTTTATTTTGTCTGTGTTATATATGTCTATTTTGTACGCTAAGTTTTAATTTCGTTTGTGCATCATGTTTATGTGGTTCTTCATGTTTTATTTATTTATTTAGGTTGATGTATGATGTGCATTCATTCATGTTTTATAATATGCATTTTATCGTGCTAATGTATCATTTGGTTCATTTGTGCATATTACATATTTGTGTTTTGATTAAGTGATCATGTTTAGTTTAGTTGTTTATCTTGAATATATGTATGATAGTATGTTTTGTTTTTGTCATGTATTTTAGGTTACATATTAAAAATGAGTGATTTTTGTTAGATATAAATATCGTGACGTGTTTTGGCATATGTATGTAATTTGTGTCACGTGATAAAGTTTTATTGTAACGTGGTGATAATATGGTTTTGTCATTTTAGTATCATGTCTTATATCATGTCATGCATATTGCATTTGTGTTTTTAGGTACTTAAGGATATTGTATTTAGTTAATTTAACCTTGAAGCATATCTTTTACCATGTTTGTGTGTATATGTTTTATTTATGTTTAGTCTAGATCCTTGAATATGTCATTTATATCTATATTCATGTATTTTGTTACTTTTTGTTTAATATGATGAAATTCTTGTTTTTTTTCTTTTTAGTATCACGCCGATGTAAATTGTATGCTTTATGTTTTGTTTTTTAAAGTTGCATTTCGGATGTAATATCGTCAATGCAGTGCCCTTTTATCCGAGCGTAAACGGGGCCAGTATCAGGCGTAGTGATAGTGGTTGGGCGTTTATTCTCGAATAACGGGGCCTTTAAAATTCACTCACACTTATAACCAAATTTTAATTTAATCGTCACTTTAATCCGAAAAGTTTAATATTAATAAAGCGGTAATTATTAAAGTACCAATTTTGGGCGGTATGGGGGTGCTAATCCTTCCCCATCCGTAACCGACTCCCGAACCCATCAATTTTAAATCTCTGATTTTTTATGGTGTCTGGCCTACCTAAGTGGCCGGTGGCGACTCCATTTTTAAATAAAACACGAGTTTCTTCTAAAATCCCACGAGGAAGAAAATATTTTCCAAACAAAATAAAAACCATCTTTTTTAGCGAGAGAAAAACATCGCTACAGATGGCGACTCCGCTGGGGACAATTTTTTTGTTTTTCAAAAGCAAGAAGAGAGTTAAGCTTTTTAAAAAAATGATTACCGCTTTATTAATATTAGAAATTCCGGGTTAAAGTGACTATTAAATTAACATTCGGTTATAATTGCGCGTTTATTTTAACGCATTTAAAATATGGCATATAAACCCGTTTTTTTTAGTGGGGGCAAAACGCTAATGCTTTCGTGGTGATATCGTTCTCCCGTATAGGCCTAGCAAGTACCTTCGGGGCTCGAGTACCTTATGCTTTCGTAAGGATATCGTTCCTTCGTACGGGCATAAGCGAATGGGTCCCCCTGAATTGAACTCGGTTGAAAGGAGCCTAAAATGGGTGATGATCGGGGGCCTTGCTACTCTTAGTAAAGGACAGCGAGGATAATTCGGGTACCTCATAGAACCAAAACTGCATGTAGAGAACACATAGAAACCCACCCTGTTAGAGCCATGCGGATAACCTAGGTGTCTTAGATGGAATGTATATAGGATTGCCTTGTTGTTTATCGCATTTAATTTGCCCTTTTATTATGTATTTATCATTTACGTCCGATACTGACTTGTTTTCTTTTTTGTTTTGTTTTTGCATATCATCGCATTCGCATTACAGTGGGCATTGATTCCCGAGTGGTTTCTCCCATAATAGAAGATTGTTCATGATGGACCAAAGGTTCTTTGACCTGAAGGAAGAGGGTCCAGTTCTAGAGTTCCATCCCGAGACTAGGCCAGAGACAACCGAAGAAGAATCATTCAAGGACTCCAGAACAGATTTGGTAAGCAGTGTCAGTTTTGGTGACAAGCAAGATGAAATACAAGAACTAAAGAAGCAGATGTCTGAAATGATGGACCAGATGAATGTTATGATGAAAGGAAAGCATCATGTCAAACTCAGAAAAGATTCTATCGAAGATCAGAATGTGGAACAGAATGGTCAGAATGTCGAGACAGACAACATCGTTAAATATGACAAATTAAATCCCTTTGTGATCAATCTCGAGAAGTAGACAAGTAGCATATCTGGGGTAGATACCAAGGGAACAGAGGCAAAACCAGGGGAAGCTCGAGAATCTAATGACATCAGAAGGCATTATCGTATACCCATAAGATACACCGAGTTACTTCCGTTGCTTGTCGAAAGGAGCCTTATCATACCAGTGAAGTCTGTACCAAGGAAACCTCCTTATCCGATGGGTTACAACGGTCGTGTCTGGTGTAGCTACCACATAGGCGATTCGAGTCATCACACTAAAAATTGTAGTGCCCTGAAGGACAGAGTTCAAGATCTTATCAGAATGGGAGTTTTGGGTTTCGAAAACGGACAACCCCGGTTTTACAGCAAGCCAGCTGTTGCCCGAGGGGCAAAGTCGAAGGAGGGTTAATACCAGCCCAAGGTTCGGGTAACATAGAAGTGGGTCACTCAAGCAGGATAAATTTAGGAGTCAAGAATAAAAGAGTCTCAGAAGATGAACTTGCACGCAAGTGCGGCCAGCTCGAGCATGAAAGGCACGATCTGAGCATGAAATTAAAGAATGTACAAGACGAGTACTAGAAGCTGCACTTTGAATTCAGGAATGTCGGTCTGGGTGACACCGTGGAAGAGCGGGTCAATGGTATGATTCAACTGAGGAACGGTTCAGAACGCTGGAAGCAGAAATGCAAGAATAGTAAGAATAAAGTCAGATCATTATCACAGAAGCTGGAAGAAGCTGAGGGCCAACGCGACCTTCTCCAAAGTGAGTTGGAAAGCAGTCTGGCCATGGAAGATATCCTGAAATCAAGTTTGCAGCAGGAAAGGAATGAATCACAAGCCTTTCAAATGGAAAACGCAGCACTCAAAGAACAGGTAGCGAGGCTCGAGACTTCTTTACGTACCAGTGAGATCCGTGCTGGGGCAATAACCGTTAAGCTACAAAAGGCTGAGCAACCAATACGGGAGAAAGACCGGGACATGAAGATGGTTACGACTCAAGCCCGTCAAGTAGCTCAACAGGTAGCAGATTTAGCCGATGCAGCAGCACCAATAAGCCAGAATATGGATCCAGCGTTGGACCGCGAAGGAAAGCTGACAAGACTGTTGAATAAGGTCAAGACATTAGGTGCCAGGGCTCACCGCTATCTGTAAAACCCTAATACCGGATGTAATGAAACCTTTTGTTCTGAATGAAAGATGTCCTATAGGGACAAATCACTTGCGGAATCGATGCTTTATTGCATTCATGCATTGCATTTGCATCATGTCCTTTGCATTGTTTAATAATTTTATCATCGCATGACACTTCATCATTTAATACTTGGGGTTCGATGGCAGAATTAGTTGGAAAATGGAACGAACCGAAGAGTCAAAGCTTGACCAGCTAGAAGAAAAAATCGAGAAAGAGCTTAAGAAGAAAGAAAAGATAAATGTTTTCAATACAAGGGAACTCTGCCTAGTATCTGATTTGGTCATTCCTCCGAATTTCAAGGTTCCCAGATTTGCGCAGTATGGCGGAACCAGCTGCTCGAAGATTCACTTAACTATATTCTGTAGAAAAATGGAAGGATACATGAAGAGTTGTTAATCCACCACTTCCATGATAGCCTGACGGGACCTGCAGCAGCGTGGTATAACCGTTTGAACAGAAACCAAGTTAGGTCATGGAGTGACCTCGCTAATGCCTTCTTGGGTCAATACAAATATGCTTTAGATTTAGCACCCTGTCGTCAGTTTCTTCAAAATGAGAAAATGAGACCAAGTGAAAGCTTCAGGGAATATGCACTAAGGTGGCGATGTTTGGTGACCCAAGTCCAGTCTCCTATAGCGGAAGAAGAGTTAACTCCCATATTCCATGCAACGCTTCCCTCTCCTTTCTTCAATGTGATGTTGGAGAAATCGAGAAACAGATTTGAAGATTTCATGACGATAATCAAAGAAGAAAAATTGGGGTCTAAGTCTAAGGACCGAATCGAAGATAAGATAGATAAAGATGGAGAGGTAAATGAGTGTCATCTCCAGGGTTCGCGTGGCTGTAAAAGAAGAAGACAGGCTGACACCTCAAAGTCATCAAGGAAAATTCCTCGGACGAGCGCAAATTTGGAAGTGTTTGGAACATCTATCTCAGACATTTGGCCTTATCTGGTAGGGGGTCACTATCTTGCTCCTAGGCCGATGAAGATTGCACCTGATCCATTTGCCCATAGTTTTGACTCGAGTAGCATATGCGAATTTTATATGGGGGCACCGGGGCATCCCACCAGGAAATATAGACCTTTATTGGGGGAAATTAAGAAGTTGATCAATGATAGAACTCTGACACGAGAGTTGATCCAACAGTGGAGGACCAAGGATGAGGGGCAAGTCTGCATAGTGCTGAAGAAGCCAGAGATGTCTCTACATTAAAAGACATTCCTAAAGTAATACAAGGAATCAACTTTACTACATGTGGCCCACATGTGGTAAAAATCTTTTGTGATGAGGCATGTTTGTTATTTTTATTCCAATGAAGAACACATTTCGCTTAACATATAATGTTCTTGAAAGTACATAGATATATATTTTCTCGCCGTTGTAGGACATTGGATATCAATTGAAAGATGTGACATTAGATAGATGTTTTGACAATGGTGGGATGTAATCTTCCCTACCAGACTCTGGTGAGCAAAGCGAGACTACTACTCTCTCGATGATGTTCAAGGACGAAAAAGCTCCAAATGTCAACCATGTAGAGTCGCTTGAAATTGAAACTCTAGGCATAATCTTCTAGGTAGTAAATAAGTAAAAATAAGTATTAAAAGAGAAAGAATTGAAGAAAAAAAAAGAAAGAAAGAGAAAAGAATAATAAAAAGCACTCATATGTTCGAAACCTGGTAATAGGCTTGCTCGGATAAGAGTGTGGGAATTTTGGGGCACTCCGCTGAGGCGATAAGGTAGAGACACATCATCCAATTCAAGAAACCTTAACTTCATGAGTGATGGTAATATTTTCAAATCGTGACTATGCCAAGTAACTTGGGGCAGTGTTGTTTGCTCCATCGTTGTCCTCAAGACAAAGGACTGTGACGAATTGATTTCCTCAAATAATGATAAAAGCGGAAAAAAAACAAAAAACAACAACAAAATAAAAAATGAAGAGAAATATGAGAAAAAAAAGAAGAAAAAAAGAAAAAGAGAGAGAAAAAAGAAAGAAAAAAGGAAAAAGAACAAAAAGAGAAAAAAAGAGAAAATAAAAGAGAGAAAATAGACGATATCATAGGAAAAATTAAGACTCACACCACCCAGAACTCTATTCCTAGAGTAATATTTCTGTGCTCGAGTGGTCATACAAGCCCACCCTTTTTGGGGGCAGAGTAGATAATGAGAATTGAGAAAGAGTAGCATTCTGTAGCAACGCGGAAATCATGAGGATGAACTGAGTCACCAGGGAAGACTTCACATCCTTGAATTACTGAGTGGTTGAATCTAAGCCGCTCTTGCACTTGATTTCCAGAGCACCTATGCTGTGTTTTCAAGATCCTGTATGTTAATCTAAATGATATCCTTGAGTGGAATACCAATCAACAAATTGACAAGTTAAAGCAACAAAGATTCCCATGTATTACTTCAGAGATAAGATCCAGAATACAAGGTTGCGGATATTATTAGAGCACCTAAACAGAAACGACCCCACAATGTATAAGATGAAGGTGATGACAAGAGCGTATGTGTCAGAAGCTCAAGAACAAGAAGCAGGTTTCAGCTACGATGCCTTGGTTAGTTCAAGAAAGTGAATGACGAACTAGGACGAGAATGAGATTATAAAATACGGGGACGGTAAGAGGTAAACATCGAGTCTCCAAAGAATTAAAGTACATAGAACGATGAATGGTTCCCGTCAAGAGGCAACAAGAAGATTGAGGTTAAGAAGCATTTTGCTCACCCCGATGACGAAACTAACAAATACTCAGAATGTTGGGTCAAAAGAGTTGGAAGGTAGTCGAGCACGATCGAGTGGGGCAATGCAGAACAGAAAGAATGGTAAGAATCTCTGCACATGCATGATATAGAGTTTGTTGGTGAAGCAGGCAGAGACCCCGAAGAAGAAAGGCAAGTGCTTGTGCAAAAGAACAAGAGCGGGTACTCATTTAACAAAATTTGACAGAAATGAAGATCAAAACTGAGCATACCGCAAAAAGAAAGGAAATAGAGAAATCCGAAGAATGACTTTTCAGGACATAAGATTTTAAAACAAGTCTAAAAATAAAAAGAAAAAGAAATAAGAAAAAAAAGAGAGTGAGAGAAAATGATGATAAAAAAGAATAAAAAGAATAAAAAAGAAGAAAAAGAAGAAAAAAGAAGAAAAAGAAGAAAAAAGAAAAGAAGAAGAAGAAAAAGGAAATAAGAAGAAGAAGAAGAAGAAGAAAGCATGACATTGCATGCATCATATAGATAAAGGCATGCCAATTTTGCGTGTTCCTAGACAAGTATTTGAAGAATTGCCGAAGAATTTACCAAAGAAAAGAAAGATCGGCAGCCATAGCGGCGTGAGGCCCAGACGTTAAATCCTTCGGGTCATCGGTAAGTCTTTCGGGCACGATGTTAAGTCCTTCGGGCCACCAGTAAGTCTTTTGAGCATGGTGATAAGTCATTCGGGCCATCAGTAAGTCCTTAAGCATGATGCAGCAGCATTAGTAACGTGAGTCCAGAAAGATCGGCAGCCATAGCAGCGTGAGGCCCAGACGTTAAATCCTTTGGGTCATCGGTAAGTCCTTCGGGCACGATGTTAAGTCCTTCGGGCCACCAGTAAGTTTTTTGAGCATGGTGATAAGTCTTTCGGGCCATCAGTAAGTTCTTCGAGCATGATGCGGCAGCATTAGTAGCGTGAGTCCAGAAAGATCGACAGCCATAGCGGCGTGAGGCCCAGACGTTAAATCTTTCGGGTCATCGGTAAGTCCTTCAGGCCACCAGTAAGTATTTTGAGCATGGTGATAAGTTATTCGTGCCATCAGTAAGTCCTTCGAGCATGATGCGACAGCATTAGTAGCGTGAGTCCAAAAAGATTGGCAGCCATAGCGGCGTGAGGCCCAGATGTTAAATCCTTCGGGTTATCGGTAAGTCCTTCGGGCACGATGATAAGTCCTTCGGGCCACCATTAAGTCTTTTGAGCATGGTGATAAGTCTTTCGGGCCATTAATAAGTCATTCGGGCGTGATGCGGCAGCTTTAGTAGCGTAAGTCCAAAGATATCAATAGCCTCATGAAAAAATAGAAAAGAGAAAGAAGAGAAAAAAAGAAAAAAGAAAAGCAGAAAAAGAAGAAAAAGAGAAAAAGGAAAAAGAACAGAGAAAAAAGGCAAAAGCAAAAAAAAAAAAAAGAAAAAGAAAATAAAAAGAAGAAAAAGAGAAAAAGAAAAAGGAAAAAGAACAGAGAAAGAAACGAGGAAAAAAGAAGAAAAATAAAAAGAGGAAAGAACAAGCGAAGATAAATGTTATATAAAGGAGAAGCCTACGTTTTCAAACCCCTAGTGAAAGCTCCATATAGGGAGAGCCCTAACTCTAGAATCTCAAAAAAGAACCAATGGTGAAGAAGTTTTATACAGGGAGAACTTACGAGCCTGAAGATTCGGCCGAGGAAAAACGGAGAGTTCCAGAAGAACATGTGATTCCGAAGTCGTGAGCAGGGAAGTCAGATAAAATTGAGTGCTTTCGGTCTTTGCTTTGTTCTCGTTCCACAAGAACAAGCAAAGAGGGGCAACTGTAATCACTCATTTTTATCTGGTGTATAAGTATCGTGTTAGTTTAATAATTATTGTATGTATGCATATTATATGTGATTAAAGTGTGTGAGAAATAGGTGTGATGCATGTAAGTGCATGCATATTATACATATTATGTATGTGTTAACATATATTTGTGTCATACGTGTTTATGCTTTATGTATACATTGTTTGTATGTGTACATTACGTGTATGATTATATGCATGTATGTTAGTATGTTACATTAATTAATGTTTGCATGTGTATTCGTATGTTACACGTATATGAGTGTGCACGTGTACGTATGCATGTAATATCATATTATTATTATTATTGGACTAATGTAAAATAAAATCCAAAACATAAAACCCAAATATTATAATAACAGTCCAAGTCCACATGATATTACAAAAAAACCCAAAAAAATATAATATAATTTACAAGGCCCATTTTTTGCCTGACCCAATATTGTAAAAACCCTAAAACCCTATCTAATATACTATTTTTTCCTTACAGTCGTCACCTTCCCAACCGTTGGATCGAGATTTGGTCAAACGGTCCAGATGACACCAAGATGATCCAGCTGGCACGCGTGTAATTCATCCGCGGGATTGTTCGTCTCCCACTCGCGCGTGCAACGCACGCGCCAGACCGTTCATTCTCCCTCTGCCATGTGTCGAGATCAGATGCAGCTTTGCTCATTCCAAGGCCAGATCTAGGCCGTTCATTCCCTATGCAATCACAGCCGTTGGATCAGATTTGATCCAACGACCGTGAGTGGATCTGGCAGGGGACACCACCACCATGACTCTCTCCACGCCGACATCACTCCGCCGTACCACAAACTCAACCACCGCGCTCAGAGAATGTGCAAAACACCAAAACAATGGATTATCAGTACCCAAAAATCAAATCAGATGTATTGTTTTCTATCAAAAAAACTCAGATCAGAGCATGATATATGTAAACGAATCGAAAAATGTAAAGGTCGGTCTCCATGTTCCCGAAATAAAAAAGGAACTCAAAGATTCCAGTGGTAAAATTTTTTTCGTTTGCTTCCTTTCTTACATGCATGCAAAATAAAGGGAATAATAAAGCTTAAAGGGTGAGAGTTTTACCTTCGGTCGTTAGTTTCCCCACCGGAAACAAGCCTAAATATGGTGAGTCGGTCAAAGAGGGGGACGTCTTTCGGTCTCGGTTTTCTTAAAAGGGGTGGTTTTCGCTTCCGGGTTTTCTTAGATCTAGATAAAAGGGGTAGTCTTGATTTAAATCTAAGTTTGGATTTGAGTTCGGGTTGAAACAAGGGTCATTTTGGAGGTTTTTCTGTGGTTCGCCAGCACCGGCTAGCGGTGACCGACAACGGAAGATACGGTGGTGGGCTGCCGATTTCTGGGTTCATCAAGGGATAGTTTCAGGTTTGAGAGCAAATAAGAGGGGAAATGAATGAGGGTTATATTTTAAAGGGTAAAAAAATGATAGAAAAGTGAAAAAGGGGGGGCTAAAGGTCTGTTATATAGACCAACAAAAAATATAAATGGCATAATCACTTCATAAAGGTCCTCGTGTTTTAGGATTTTTCATCTAGAGCCTGCCTTATGGTCTAATTGCAACCCCAGTCCCCCTCTTCTTTGAAATTAGTTCAATTTGGTCCTCAAATCAAAACAAATCAGATTTCCAAATGGCATAATTACCTACTTAGCCATCCTGCGTTTTTGGATTTTTCACTCCGAGCTTCCCCATTGGTTTAATCACATTTCCAGTCCTTGCAAGTTCTTTCCGGGTTATAATTTGGTCTTCAAATGTTTGTTTTTATTTGTTTATTTAAATGTTCTGTTTTCAGTTTATTTTATTTCAATCCCTCTGTCTCTTTTATTATTATGCTTGTGTTTTTGGTATAATTACATTTCCATTTTATGTCTCAAAGCTCCTTTGTGTTCTTGCATTACATACCTTTATGTTTTTATCATGTGTTTTTAGTTGTCATATTATGTTTTTGTGTTTTAGTTTATTTTGTCTGTGTTATATATGTCTATTTTGTATGCTAAGTTTTAATTTCGTTTGTGAATCATGTTTATATGGTTCTTCATGTTTTTATTTATTTATTTAGGTTGATGTATGATGTGCATTCATTCATGTTTTATAATATGCATTTTATCGTGCTAATGTATCATTTGGTTCATTTGTGCATATTACATATTTGTGTTTTGATTAAGTGATCATGTTTAGTTTAGTTGTTTATCTTGGATATATGTATGATAGTATGTTTTGTTTTTGTCCTGTATTTTCGGTTACATATTAAAAATGAGTGATTTTTGTTACATATAAATATCGTGACGTGTTTTGGCATATGTATGTAATTTGTGTCACGTGATAAAGTTTTATTGTAACGTGGTGATAATATGGTTTTGTCATTTTAGTAACATGTCTTATATCATGTCATGCATATTGCATTTGTGCTTTTAGGTACTTAAGGATATTGTATTTAGTTAATTTAACCTTGAAGCATATCTTTTACCATGTTTGTGTGTATATGTTTTATTTATGTTTAGTCTAGATCCTTGAATATGTCATTTATATCTATATTCATGTATTTTGTTACTTTTTGTTTAATATTATGAAATTCTTGTTTTTTTTTCTTTTTAGTATCACGTCGATGTAAATTGTATGCTTTATATTTTGTTTTTTAAAGTTGCATATTCGGATGTATTATCGTCAATACGGCGCCCTTTTATCCGAGCATAAACGGGGCCAGTATCAGGCATAGTGATAGTGGTTGGGCGTTTACTCTCGAATAATGGGGCCTTTAAAATTCACTCGCACTTATAACCAAATTTTAATTTAATCGTCACTTTAATCCGAAAAGTTTAATATTAATAAAGCGATAATTATTAAAGTACTAATTTTGGGCGGTATGGGGGTGCTAATCCTTCCCCATCTGTAACTGACTCCCGAACCCATCAATTTTAAATCTCTAGTTTTTTATGGTGTCTGGCCTACCTAAGTGGCCGGTGGCGACTCCATTTTTAAATAAAACACGAGTTTCTTCTAAAATCCCACGAGGAAGAAAATATTTTCCAAACAAAATAAAAACCATCTTTTGTAGCGAGAGAAAAACATCGCTACACAGTGTTGTGAGCTTTGGCTAAGGAAGTTTAGTGGGGAAAATTCAGAATCAAAGTGAACGTATGCGAGAGAGGAAATGGTTGGATCAAAGATGGTTGCATCAACTCCCTTCGTTAAAATTTCGAGGCAAAATTTCTTTTTGAGAAGGGAGAGTTGTAATGACCTGAATTTTTGAGTCAACGTTTGTACGTTTACCTTATTTATGGACCTTCATGTTAGATTGGGTATTTGGACCCTTTAGGCCAAGTTTGAGCCTTGTTGGATGAAATTTGAGCTATATAGGCTTGGGTAGTGACCCTTTTGGAAGAAGAATGAAGGTTGTGGGCTTTAGGTGGTAAATATTCCAACTTTAAAAAGAAGGGCTGACCCTTTTTTCATTTTGTTTGAATTCACGTGGGTTTTGGGGGGGGGGACAAGAGAATATTTTGGTGAGATCACCCATTTTCCCTTTTTCTTCACCATATTCTTTCATCCTTCTTCTCTCAACTCCATGGCTAACAAAGCTTAAAGGTTCAAGATTTGAGTATGTTGATCTCCTCTTCATGAGCTTCGAGAAAAACATAATATTGAGGTAAGAATGTAAGGGTTTCAAAAATGGGTTTTTGGAATATTTAAGCCTGGAAAGATTTTGGGAGTTATTCTTGTTCTCTAAAGGTTGTATTTTTGTAGTTAATCTCCTCCTTTAGGTTAGACTAAGCTTTGGTTCGAATTTCTTGTTTGTGTGGCATACGAAAGTGATTAAATAGCTTCTTCAAGCTTGAGTCAAAGAAAAAAAAGTGGAAGGGTTTAGCTTGGAAGCTTGATTTCATATTTCTAGCTAAAGGTCAGTACATTTCTGACTCCTTTAATTCTCGAGGATCATAAATTATTTGCCTTGCTTGATATTGTGTTTTATGATTTCTAAGTGGGTGTTTAGAAGCTTAGAGCCTTACTAATGGTAAATCTCTGATTGAATGTTAATAAGGTGTAACAAGGGTAGCAAACCTCTCTAATCAACTCCCATAAGATGTAGGTTTAAGTTAGAGGGCTAAAGGTTACGTTTTGGGTGCTTGAGAAGTGATTTCTTGAGCCTTGGAAGCCATTTTCGGGCTTCAGTTCGGTACGGGGAGAATCCCTACCAATTCCCTGTGTTAAAATGGATGAACATCGATAAAAGTTAAATGGGGTATCGATACGCTCAAGGTGGGTATCGGTACCCACTGTTTCATTGGAATTCCAATAGCTTAAATCAATATCGGTACGCTTAGAGCCGTATTGATACGTAGGGCGTATCGGTACGTAGAGTTTGTATATCGATACGTAGTCAAAGGTGAACCCTATCATGTGAAGCTGAGTATCGGTACTTGAGGTTTGTGTACCAGTACAAGGTCAGCGGTGAACCCCATCATTTGAAGTCGAGTATCGGTACGCATAGTCTGGGTAACGGTACCCAAAGGGGCGTATTGATACCCTTAAGTGGGTATCGATACTGCCTAGGCAATCTGCCTGAAAAATATGAAGTTGAGTTCAAGAGATTGATAATTTAAGGAAGATGGTCCAATGGGTTTCTAAGCTAGTAAAATGAGTTGTAAAACTGACAATTGAGGTTTAACCCTCATAGATGAGACTAATGCATAATAGCTCGGTAATTGATAACTTGGTATAATTGAGATGGTTAATGTTATGCCTTGGGGCGTTTGTTGATGGCTTGGCTTGGTACCACTTACCTCTTGGTGAGGTGTATGAATGATCGGAGAGCATGTGTTATCTTATGTTGTGGTAAAGGAATCATGGATGTCCTAGAGTCAGTACTACGGTACTTATATAAGGGGATGTGTACTTCAGGCTGATTGATCAAGTACATCCGACGTACCCATAGGCTGAGTGATCTGGGTGCGGTTAGAAACCTATCATTGGCTATGGTTATTCGGATAAGATAATTAACTCGGTAGGCTAAGTGAGCTCGAGTAACCTAATTGGCCGAGTGGCCTCAGCTAAAAATACTTATGGCTAATGTGATCTGAGTATGTCTAGGACGTATATGTGGCTATGGTGATCTGAATACGGCTCGTTAACCTAACGACTGTGTGAGCACGGGTAACCCGACAGCTGTGTGAGCACGGGTAAAGTAGGGCTTCGTTAGCCATTATGTGGATGACGTATGTATGTATTTATGTATGTTGTGTGGTTTCTATAGATTGATAGCTTATGCACCATATGGCTGAGTGATCAGGGTATAACATGTATTAATTCGATGGGCTGTGTGAGCTCGAGTATCTCGATAGGCTATGTGACCTCGAGTATGGTAAAGCTTGTAGAATCTTGAAAGACTTGTTGTAAGCTTGTTGATGCCTTGAGATAGGTGATCTAAAAACTCTAGCTATAGTAGGCTAGACGATATCTCATAGACAGTGAAAGCTTTATCTATGCTCTCTTGACTATAATTATCTTACATGCTTATTTTATGATATTCATGAATTGTGGTAGAGTAGAAATGTACCACTGAGCTTTGTTAGCTCACGTGCGGATGTGTGGTTTTTCCGTGCGTAGGTTGACATGTCATCTCTTGGAGGATCACATCGAGGAGGATTTCCCAGCACCGCGTTCGCTTTAGAGTACAATACTTGTTATTTAAGTTTGGGTAATGTATTCATAGGACCTTATCACTTTTGAGTCTGTAACTCTATTTGAAATATTATTTTGGAATACGCTGTTTTAAACTCGGAGCTCCTATTTTGTAAACTTATTTAAATGCTTATTTACTTTAATGGATTTATGGATGTTTAATGCTTTTAAATGATGGCTAAACTTATGGTTTTAAATTGGAAATTTAATGGGTCATTTTTTGGGTGACCCAAATATAGTACTTCGGATCCAGATTGAGATCGGGGTGTTACAACATCCATATTTTCTTTAGCCATTGTTTCAATGCTTGGTTGAACTCCAACCATACTATACCTTCCACCATTAGAACCCTGTAAACTAGGCTCGATAAACTCAATCCTAAGGCCTGGAGCTAACATGCTTTGCAATTTCGTTAAATACTTAACGCATACCAAGTTGTCAATGCCCTTCAATGGATTTGAACAATTGCAATACCTTGATAAATCTTTTCCCTCGTTGCTTTGACATACAATATCTAGTAATTGATTAACAACTTTATCACCTCGAACAATCACCGCATTCCAAAAAACCTATAACTTTTAAATTGAGGATATATAATTAGTGTCTCAACAATTTTTCCAAATTTAACCACACCCACCAGCTTTATCGCCATTAATTATTGCATTGAGAAAATGATCAAAATCTCCACAGATAACTAGCTGAAGCCTCCACAATAGGAACCACTTGAAAATAAAGTTGTCATCAATGGCTCCAAAACTTCTAATGAATTGGGTCATACACTTTCCCATTAACAAAAGTCTAAACATGTAAGGGTCATCAAAATTAGCCAACACCTTCACATGTATAAACACCAATGATTTAACCCTTTTGAGGTTTGCCCCAACCTTAACACTAGTAAGCATTAAAGACCTAATAGATATTCCCTTGTATACAACCCCCATAAGCTGTAATTTGCATTCATTATTAGCAATATACGACACACAAAACATCAAAGCGTTCAACCTTGAAGTTTTGATATTTTGGAAATTAACTTCAGAGCTATGGTTTGTGTACTTTGCGGTTGAAGGGATTTTTTGTACTCGTTAAAAATTTATTTCCAATCTTTGTCGATAATTTCTCCTGTGTATCAATATTTTAAACTGCAACATGTTTTTCTCCTAATTTCCCAATATCGATACGTGATTTGTTTATCGAACTCTGGGCATATTGCGAGTTGTTTGGCAACATCTTGTAAAGTCCTTTGATTCGCTTTAGTGGCGCGTTTCTGATCCTCCAAGGATTTTCGTTGCTCATCGACGCTCGATTGAAGGGAGCTCAGTAACTTTTCATGCCGCGAACTAGACTCTTTGTTCATCATGTTTGTATTTTGAACCTCATCTTGCTCTTGCGATTCAATATCCTTGTCGTCAACATGGCTTTTTGTCGTCCATTTGTTGTTGGAAAAAGATGTGTTCACTGTTTCAACACTTGAAAAATCAGCTCCATTACTACCCTGAATCGATTAATTGCCAAAGTTATAGTTGGTTGATGTTGGCAATTCATCTAACACATGGGTGACTATTCTGTTTGGGCTGTCTTGAAAAGTGCACATGAATCTTGCCCTCACAGCTCTGATAAAATTTTCCAAACATGATAGCTGATTATATTGCTTTATCCATTGATACCATCGGCAAACTATTCCTTCGAAATTAAACGCAACGATAGTAATTCGAGGAGGATCCTCTGTTTCATAAAAGTTGAAGAATTCTTCAGCATAAACAATCCATGACGCTGCATTTGTGCCATAAAATATGGGTAATTCAACATAAGTCGATTTTGGGGAAAACGAAAACGCATCTTGCAAGGTTTTGCTAGATTCAAAATAGATGGTCATTTCTTTCGACTCTCAATGAAAGCACCAAATGTAATGAACTCAATTAATCAAAGCCTTGAACTCAAATACTAAGCTGAATTTCATTGAAATAGCAAGAAAAATTACAGAAAATAGAGAAGAATGAACAGAAGAGAGAATTAGAAACAAAGAGAGGGGGAAATAACATTTTTCACAAGTTTTTCATGATTTTCCTTCTATCCTTTGTTGCTATTAATATCCAACTATAATAACCAATTAAACATAACCAGCAAGGCATTGGGATCCCTTCTTTACACAGGTATTCTTCCTTTCCACCTGCTCTTGGATCATAATAGTATTTAGATTTTTAATATTTTATAAATATTTATTTTTTAATAAGTTATCGTCTTATAGCTTCTGATATATTTTCATTTTAATTTTAAAAAATTAATAGTGTTTTTTTTTAATTATAGTTATTTTTATGTTTAATTTTTTGAATTTTATTAATGATTTTTATTATTTAAAATTTAGATTATTTCTTAGTTTTTAATTTTTTTCTTAAAGATTAAATAAGTTTTATTTTAAAAAAATTAATTAAACCTCTATGTTATATCATCATTCACTGTGGATCGGCCTTATCCCTAAACCTGAACCCAAAATTCAACCATAAACCTAATAACTTATTCAACCACCAAATCTAACAACACACCATACCTCTACCATCAGCCAACCACTCGGCCATCATCAATCTCGGCCTGCAAGTCTCACGAAATCCGGAGTTTTTAATGAAGCATGATAAAATTAAAGCTTGATTCCTCTATAAATCAAGGGTCATCTGCTACAAAAAGGGGATTTTTAGAGGCTGAAATAAAAAATAGAGAGAAGAAGAGGGAAAATCGAAAAAGATCTTGTAATTTATCAGTTATCATCAATTAATACAAAGCAAAAAAAAAAAAAAACAACTCGGTTCAAAAGGTATTCTTTCTTTTTTTTTTTGAATTGAAAAGAGGGGATAGGGTTCGATTTTACCTGAGCACTGTATGGTCTTCTGGTTCACGGTCGCCCGAGGATGTCGTCGCCGATGACCGACGACCTTTCGAATAGGCTTTTTCAAAATGAATTTTTAAGGATAGGGTTTTGATTTCTGTTTTTTGAGATATCGAGCGAGTGAAGCTTTTTCTTTGAAAATAAACATTAAATTTGGGATTAGGGGGAAAGGGGAATTGTTTTGGCAAAGTTTCGGGTTTGCCGGCCTCCGCTAGGCCGCCAGTTTCTGAAAACCACGACGGCGTTCATGTGTTCCCAAGAACACCGAAGGACAGTGGAGAGAATTTAAAGGGAGCATATTTGATCTGTTTTTTTTTTTTTAGAGAAAATGAAATTCCTGTTATGGTTTTAGCTTTTATACTCGGTTTTAAAAGTGGGATAACCACTATTTTAAGAACTTCTGCCCTTTCGAAACTCTTTCAGCAGTCTCTTAATGTTTTTAGATCTTTTCAATTTCGTCTCTATTTTATTAATATGGTCTGGAGATCAAGGGGATAATCATGTTTTAAGTCCATGTTGTTTTACTTTGTTTTTTTTATCTTGTTATCATGCTTTCATATATATATTTATTTATATTTATTTATATTTATATATATATATATGTTACATACAATATAGTTTTTATTAGGTCTATATATTATATATATGTATTATATTATTTATATGTATTACGCATATATATATATATATTATAGTCGTGTATTATGTCTTTTATCATTATTATATATATAGTTCTATATGTATGTCTATATATGTATACATTATAGTTTTTATATCTTGTTTATACTATCATATTTTGCTTGATTATTATGTTTAATTCGGATATATTAACTGTTAATGCGGTGTTCTATTATTTTGGGGTAAACTTGGTTAGTGTCAAAGAAGTTGACAATGATTTTTGTTTACTTTTCGAATAATAAGGTCATTAAAATGAACTCACACTTATAAACAAATTTTAAATTAAATTAAATTCGAACTCACAAGTTCCAATATTAAGGCAACGTCTAATCAACTAGGTACTGATTTCGGGCTTGGTGGGGGTGCGAACCCTTCCCTACACGTAACTGATCCCGAACCTGTTTTTTCTCTGATTACTTTTCGGTGTCTGGTCTACCTAAATCAAGTGACCAATGACAACTTCATCATTTTTCAAAAATTTAAAACTAGTACTTCCAAGTCACGCCGAGAATCTTTTAGTAGCAACAACAGTTAAACGATAATTTTCATTAGTCAAAAGACCACATTAATTTTTTTCTTAATTTAATAATCAAATTAAAATTAAGTGTAAAATAAGTTTAGAGGTTGCATTATTTTTTTTAATGTTGGTATCAGGAACTAATAAGCCTGTTTTTGTTTTTGTTTTTGTTTGGGTTTGGTTTGTTTTTATTTAGTTTGATTTTTTGTATAAAATTTTAGTCGGGTTAGACTTGTATTTGGGTTTGGGTGATATTATTATATATGTATGATTTAATAGTTTATTAAAGTTAGTTAATTCAGATAGCATGGTTTCTAAAGTCGAAATCGAAACTGAATCGATGAGACTGTCAAACCGATCTCCACAATCGATTCAAAATCGAAACCGTTGAAACTGAATCGATTCAGTTTGGTTGGTCCAAACTGAACTTTGCTCAGTTCTATTGTGGATTTCCTAATTATTTTTTTCACTTTCTGACCAAAACCCACTTCACCCAGCTTCACTCTTTTCATTAACTTATTAAATGATCCTGTCATTTTAAGTCATTTTAGTTGTTCTTGGGATAGTATCAAAAATCAATTTTAGGTTCTAATAATTTAACGTTCAATTATTTTAGATTGGATCATTTTCTATTTAAATTATTTTAGAATAAATCTCGTCTTAAGTTTAAGTTATTTTCAGTTTATTCTATTTGAATTTATGTTAGATGGATTCAAGTTGCTTATATGGTAATATTTGTTTATATTTTTTCTTAACCTTTTGATAACACACATCATGCACAGTGGCGAATCCAGAAAAATGCCATCACCTGGGCCAATATATGTATATATATAAACTATCTAACATAACTCATATAAATAGTTCCCAATTCAAAAAAATAATAACTAAAAATAGTATGATTACATGTTTTAAAAAACACATCATTAAAAATATAATGTCTTCATCAATTAAGATGAACTCTCCTTCTTTTCATAGAATCAAAATCATCTATGATCGAGGCAATAGTGAATGTTTCAGCAATTTCTTTTTCAATATACACACTTAAGTAATCCGAAAGAAATTCATCTTCCATCTTATTTCGTAAAGTAGTCTTGACAATTTTCATTGCTGAAAAGGCTCTTTCAGTAGTTGCTGTACTATCAGGAAGAGTCAAAATAAGTCGAATCAATCTATCAACAAGGGGATAAGAAAATGATTTGCCACTTTCTGACAAACTTCGACATAATTGAGTTATGGTGCTTAAAGTCTTCATCTCCGCATGATTAAGAATATCACGAAAAAATAGTTCAAGTTTATACTCCAAATGATATTTATCATGTTCAGAAAAAGTCTTCAGGATAACACTTCTTTACAAGATGACAAAATTTTTTCCACATTGAAGTTCTTATAGTCACCTGAAGGATTCAAAGACATACTTAAAATAAGCAGCTTTGTTGTTTGCTCACTAAACCGACTATTTAGTTCTTGCAATTGCTAATCCATAGTAGCTGTAAACACATCCACTCTATAATGGTGTTCCACTGAAACAATATCTTTATTATGTTGAGATTGAATTATATCAGAATAAGTAGCATTCATATTAGGGACTACAGATAGAGTGCCCTGTTTATTCCAGAATGAGAGTACTTTATTTAAAAGACCTTCCCAACCATCATCTCTAAATTTCTGAATTAAAGCCTTTGTAGCAGCAACTAAATCCATCACATTTAAAATGTCTTGTGACTTAGATTGCAAAGCTCGACAAAGTGCATCTGTGTATCCCATAAGTCCTTGCATCATATGTAAAATAAATACAAAATCAAAGGCCAACAACTTTTTAAGAGCAGAATTAGCATCCCCACGCTGAGAATATGAGACTCAACAGTCAATGGCTATTTTTTCAAGGATAGAACGAATTGCATTATACATCCTTAAGACATTGCAAATTGACTTGTAATGAGAACTCCATATAGTATCTCCAGGACGTTGCAAAGTGCCAATTTGATTTAGCCCTGTTCCAGTCTCAATCTTTCCAATTTCAATTAAGTGCTCCATTTAAGCTATTTGACTATCTTGTAATTCATCATGGTGCTTAGAAGAAGAGCTAACAACATTCACAATAAAGATCAAATCTTTAAAAAAATCATGAATTTCAGATACTTCTCTTACAACAGCAATGAGAGCCAATTGTAATTGATGTGCTTGGCAATGCAAATAATAGGCGTAAGGACAATCTTTCATGAATAGAGCTTGTAAACCATTCCATTCACCTCACATATTACTAGCTCCATAATATCCCAGACCTCTAAGATTTGCGATACTCAGTTCATGGTTAGATAAAACTGTAGAAATACCTTTTTTGAGAGTTTTTGACGTTGTATCTTTGACATGTACTAATTGTAAAAATCGTTCTTGCACAAATCCATATCCATCAACAAATCTTATGACTATAGCGATTTGTTCTCTTTTAGATATGTCTCGAGATTCATCAATGATTATGGAAAATTTTGAATCACCAATCTCCTTACGGAGTTCTTTTTGCACTTTTTGAGCAAAGATGTGCAAAATTTCATTTTGAATGGACGAAGCTACATATTTTGCATTTTGTGGAGCATTTTCTAGCACAAAGTCTCGTATATCCTTATTGTAAGAAGCAAAGAGTTTCAACATCTCTATAAAATTTCCTTGATTTCTTGACTTTGCACTCTCTTCATGCCCCCTAAATGCACATTTTTGGAAAGTCGACCAACGTACAACTTCTACTAAAGCACCTAATAGTAAACGATTATCAACATTCTGTTTTGGAGTTAAATTTTCAAATACAATATCAACATGACCTTTAGGATTCTTGAAGTTTTCCCAACATTGAATAGAATATCCATGAGCTGAGTTAACATCGTTCCCCATATGTGTTGCAAATACATAATCTTTCCCTCCAATCCTCTTCCAAATTTTAAATCTGTGTACTGTAAAAGTATCCAAACCAGATTTTTCTAATGGTTTCTTTCCAAAAAGAAAGCACGTGAAACAATAAGCAACATCAGTAGTCGGTGAACACTCTAACCAATTAAAAGTCTTAAACCACTTAGATTGAAATCGTCGTAGATGACCATCTGGACCAAATTGAGGATACTCAGACATAAAAAATTGATAAGGTCCATGACTTATGAATTTCCCTATAATTTCTTCTTGTTTTTCTGACGGATAACTACTAATTGGCTTACGCAAAGCTGGACCACACACAAAAGATGTGTTAACAATATTAATTGTAGACTTAGCTCTAGGTTCTTCATCCGGAACTTGAGTAGATGTCCCTTGAGTTACATCAATAATCGTTTCAATGGGAGTACTAGGGCATGCATTCTCAACGTTTGATTCTAAGGTGTGTTCCAGTTTTGAAAAATAGGAATCAATTGTTTTTCTCTTCATACTTCAACCTAGGCAAAATAAATAAGATAATCAAGGTTCATCTCTAACATCCTAACTTCATCAGTTAAAGTAGTTTAGTCGTACATATTTATCTACGATAAGAAAATAATTAAAAACAATGGATCAAATGAGATGTGACAAAAGAAACAATGAACAATCTTTGATAGAATAAAATAAGATATGAAAAAGGAGTATCCTTTACGCTTTTACTGTAACCTTGAACAAAAGAATTAAAGAAACAAATAGCTAACAAATTATTATCCATCTCTAATTTATTTGTGTAATTGTATCACTATTGTTCAAGATAGATAATCAAAAAATAAAAAGAACCTATTAATATTCGCATAATTACATAATATAGTAAGCATAAAAAAAATACCAAATTGCAGGTCTTGTTGTTCCTCTTGAAACTATCACCTTAGTTTAATATTCAAGATTATTTAGCTCTAACTTTACAAGGCTTCCTACATCAATAAAAATTCATCATAAACTCATTTATTTTTTTAAAAAGAAAAAAAAATTGAATGCAAAGTTTCAATAGCGTATCCAAATAAATTTAACCAAATATGATATGTAAGCTCAACTACAATTTGTCTAGGTTGAAAGTATTCTTTCAAGTCAACTGGGAAAAAAACAAAAATCCAAGTCTATACTTTACTTAAAGAATCACTTCCTCATTCTAGAAAACCGTGATTTTCTTGCAAAATGGAAAAATTATAGGAAAACATAAATCTTGCAGCGAAATTGAAAGAAATATTGAAAAGCATACCTGATTGGAATTTGGAAATTTGAAGCAATAAAAAAATACCCTAACTTTCAATTTTAATTGTTTGAAGACCATGAAATTAGTTGATTCCTATCTTTGCTTCTTCTGAATCTACTTTGGAGCGGTAAAATAGGATAATCAGGTATCTGTAAAAAAAAATTGACCATGGGGTGGGCCATGGCCCAGGTAAACTCTCCCCTACATCCGCCCCTGATCATGCACACACATGATCGAACTTAGGTCTCCTAAAATGAGCACCATTAAAACTGCTCGTTGGATTGTGGAAAAGAGAAACAAGTAACTGTCCAACAAGTTGAATCCAATGATATCAGACAAGTATGTGGAATACATTTGTTTGGCTGGCCTTTCTTGCTGAATACTTGTTTAAAACTATAAAGAAATAGCATGCATTTAAAAGCCAAAGTATGTGAGTAGGGAGGGACCAGAACCAAGAATGATGGTGCGTGCCCAATTTTAACTCCCTTTAAATTTACTTAAACTTCAACTGTCTTAAGACTCTCCAAAGGTTTAACTATCAGTTAAACAAAGAGTAGATAACTAACGTTTTGGTCCTACACTTATTTAATTTTTCCAAATTGGAACGTAATTTTTGTTCCACATTTGTGAACTTGTCTATTTTTCTCACATCATTATCCAATTTTTTTGTCCAGTGCTTGAATTTGTTTACTTTATTTCATATTAGCACTTTTTTGTAACAATGTTGAACGTGTGATGAGACGCTCTGAAATTGTGTCATGTCATCATCCAAAAATAAAAATTGAAACAAAATTGTAAGAAAATATAGAAAATTATAATAACATATAACAATTAGAAATTTGTAAAAAATATATAATAAAGATAAAAATTAAATAAGACAAAAAATTATCAATGTAAGAAAAGAAGACAAGTTCAAGTACCAATGCGGACCCAATAAAATTTAGGTATTGATGTGAGAAAAGTAGATAGATTTAAGTATCAACGTGGAAAAAAATTAGATACCAGTGTGAAAAATTGGACAAATTTTGGGAACTAAAAATATGACTCATCACACACACGTATAGGGTATAGGATCCATTTACATAATGTAAAAGTTTAAAAAAATTATATTGATTTTGGACCATTGGATGAATGTAAATTTATGGTTGAGTTTATCCAGTTTTTTTTTTTCTTCTTAAAAATCTCTTCATATTCAACTTTTAATTTCACCATCAATTTGCACTTATCCACTGGTCCAAAAATCAATAGGGGTATTTGGTAAAAAACTTTCTAAAGAGATTTTAGCTTATTTCGGCACAAATAGCTGATTGGTAGTCAAACACTCTATTTTTAGTGTTTGGTAAACACCTTTTTGAAAGTGTTGATTGTGCAAAATAAGCTAAAATAGAAAACGCTGGAAAATCCAGCGGATTGGAAGAGCTGATTGCAAAATAAGATATTAAATGACGTACTTGACCCTGCTATTTCCATAATTACATCATTGCCATAAAACCTAATCTAATAAATAGCCCTCATTTTAATCTACGAATCACTTATCAGAGTATTCTTCATCGTCAAACTACAACATCAAACAACCAAACCATGGAGATTCTTTTGCAAGATAATTTCACCCATTAAGGTTAGTTCTTTTCTTCTATGCTTTTAATGAGTTGTACTTATTTTTTTCTTGTGGAAGATTCTATTGCAAGATAATTTCATCCATTTTTGCCTCCTATCATTAATCACTTTTTTTTTGTTTGGTGATGTGATTTTGTATAGAAAATCTTTGCATGATAAAAGAAGAGAAGCCCTCCTAGTTGAGATTACAGTTTAAGAGTTGAGGTTAGTTTCCAATCTCTATAGTATTTGTTACCTACTTGTTCAAATGCTTGTTTTTAGTTGGTTTTTTGAGTTTTTTTTACGAGTATCGATACTTATTTTGTAAGTTTTGAATCTTGTCCTCAAACTAAAAATGTTAGACTTCTTGATAATATTTTTAGTTGATTTTTTTGAGTTTTTTCTACAAGTATTGATTCTTGCAGAAAAAACTCAAAAAACCAACAAAAAAAATTATCAAGAAGTCTAACATTTTTAGTTTGAGGACAAGTTTCGAAACTTGTCTTCTTTTAGCCACCCTAAACATGCCGCACGTTAGACTCACCCTTGTTTTTGACTCTATATGTATCACATTATTGTATTGTCTAGTAAAGTGACATGTTTGCTTGATATGGTAATTTTTTGACAATACATTATGTAATATTGGATTGAAATGTTATTCGATTACGATGGTTATTGGACATATTAGTGTTTTTGTTTCAAAATTTTTAAGAGGTATATAAGTAAAATAAGTGAATTTAATTATGTTATATACTACTTAGATGGAACCAAGGAAGAAAAAGAACAATGAAGAAAGTGAGAGCAGGGAGAAAGATGTAAGTAGGGCTAGTTGATCGAAAGAAAATGTACACATATTTTGTGATTTGTGTATCCAGTATGCTGAAAGAAGTAAGGGAAAAAACGGTGTAACAAACTCACAAAGAGTGCCATGGAAGATGCTAGAATTACAATTTTAAAAAAAGACGGGCTTAACATATGAGAAGACTAAGCTTAAGAACAAGTGGGATTGATTAAAGAATAGATGGAGTCTTTGGAAAGCCTTGAAAGGAAAAGAAATGAGATTAGGTTGGGATCATGAAAATGAAACAATAAGAGCTAGTGAGGAGTGGTGGATGAAGAAAATTGAGGTTAGCATATTTATCTACACTTGCTTTATTAATTTATTGTCAAAAATTACACAAACTAAGTTGGTTTAAATTATTAGAATTGATTTTATTTATCTTGCTTTATAGAAAAATACACATTTTAAAGCATTTCAAGATGAAGGGATTGAACCCGAACTAGAATATAAGATGGAACAATTGTTTGGAGTTTCAGTTGCACAAGGGATTCTTAAGTTTACTCCTACTGAACATGAAAAGGAAACAATATATACCCCTTTCCCCCAAATTATTACATTGATAGTGTTGTTTCTGATTATGATGATGTGTAGAGTGAGAGCAATGTCGTAAAACTTACACAAGCTAATATGGAATGGCAAGAAGTTTGGAATGATTCTAGCTCAATTCCTTCCCCTTCTCCTAATTTTAATGAACAAGAAGTTGGAAGAAGATGAAGCAAACGAACCTATGAGAATGATGCTTTTAGCAATAATAAGAGTTCTAAGGTTGAATCGTCTAGGAGAGTTGGAGGATCAACACTGTTACTGGCGAAACTCGATTTTATGGTTCAAGTTATTACTAAGAGAAACATTAAAGACATTGAGTTAATGAACACTGAAGTACGCTCACTTGTTGAATCTCCTCATTCAAATGTTGAATCTTCCCTTACACTTGCCGATTATTTATCAAAATTAGTATCTTTGCATGGATTAATACCTAGTACTGCAGATTTTTTTGCTTGCACCTTGATTGAGGATCCATAGAAAAGGACTATCCTTAGTGGTCTGCCAGATGACGATGCTAGACTTAATTGGATCTGCTTGTTATTCGCAATAGAATACGTAAGAGGCACATAAATAGTGAATTCTGGGACTTGGTAGCTTGTGCATTTGGTTATATATATCTTTACTATGTAAAGTACATACAAAAGGAACCATGCATGAATTCTTTTCAAATAGGAGAAAAATGGATGCAAGAATTGTTAAATGGTCATGAAAAACGTTGTTTTAACATGTTTAAAATGACACATTGCACATTTAGCCAGCTATGCATGGATTTAGAATGCAAGTATGGGTTGCTTCCTTCATATAGAATATATGCTTTGGAGAAGGTAGATTTATTTGTATTTACTCTAAGTAAAGGAGACTCGAATTGGGATTTCCAAGAGCGATTTCAACATTTTGGTGAAACTGTAGGTAGAATTTTTAAAGAGGTTTTAGAAGCCATGGCTTTTCAAGAGACATATATGTAATCACTAATTTTGTCCAGGATATACCCGTTTTTATTCTTTACAATAACGAGCTTATATATGTTATTACTTTCTAAATAATGTTATGGGCTTTGCTTACCTTATCCTTTTTATTAAAATTAAAATTAAAAAAATTAATTAAGTAATTAAATTTTTTTAGTTATTTGTTAGTACTATTTTAATTAAGTATATCAATGTTTTGTTATTTGTTATTATATTATTCAATTAAAATAAAACCCTTAAATACTATAGTATATCATATTCTTTGAGATATTATTATTACTATCATTATATTTATATCATTACTATAGTTGCCATCGTCACCGTTACTATGTTATTCATGTTTATATATTACTAGGTTTTATTATAAGTACTATTATAGTTATGTCTTTGTTTTTTGTTTTGTCATTAAACCAAACTAGAGAAAAACAAAAAAGATTACTAAAAATAGGAAGCCCAAGTTTCTTTTTGTATATATATATAGCTGCCTAAAATACAATGTGAATAAATGTTATAATAATTAAAAAGGCCCGTTTATTTTAAGAAAAAAGCCCATTTACAGTCTATATACATATCTGGCCCAATTGGGCCCAACCAAATTAAAACAAAGCCCTTTCATAATAATCTGATAACTGAAAACCCTAATTCCCCATTTCATGCTTACGCAACCCATTTCCCACTGTCAGATCTGACAAGATCTGACGGTCCAAGATGAAGTGAGAAGAGACCCTTCAGATCATCACGTGCCGTACGCGCGGCTCGCATTTTCCCACGTGCGCATACAGTTCAACCGCTCGACCCCTCTAGTTCCCGTGACCATTTGCATTTTAGCCACACCAGCGCCACCTCAACACCATGGTAATGGTTGCACTCCACGATGACCGCCACGCTGCCAGATAGCTGGTCCCCTTTCCACAACCAATAGGGAATTTTTCACATGTAATTTCAATTCAAAAATTCCACGTAATTCGGGGTATATAAAGACAATGCCCTAAATCAATTGTAAGCATACTGAAATATCAGAAAGGAATAACAAAGAGGCTGCAAACCTCACATTTACAGAGGTATAAACATCTCTCTTTTACATTTTGAAGCATGTGCATAAAGGAAAACGTAGAGATTTAGGGTTTTTGTGGTTCACATAGAGATTTAGGGTTTTTGTGGTTCTTACCCTCGTCGTTTTCCCCTCCTTTCGCGCCGCTCTGCATCCTGCCGCCGTTGACAAACCTTACGACCTCCCTAAGTCATGTACGGTGAAACGAAATGGTGCGAAGGGTGGAGTAATCTTTCGAGTTTCAATTTCGTGTTTGGTTTTCTGATTTTTGAAAGGGGAAGGGTTTGAGTTTCAGAAAACTTGGGTTAAATCTATTTTTTAGGATTGAGAAGGGTTTTTTCTAGAGGCTTTGGCTTCGCAGGCCGCTGTCGTACAACAACCGACACAGTGGTTTAACAGCCAGATTCTGGGTTTTTACAATGGAACACCGCCGGAATTTTGGTTCATCAAGAACCCAGATGAACCGATAAACATTGTTATAATAGGGGAGGGTTCGGTTTTTGCCGAAAAGGGAAATGAAATAAAACAAAAGGATTTTATAAACCTTTCCATTTTAAAAATGAGAAAATAGCGTAATAAGGACCTTCTCCCTGTTATAATCGCTAGTCCAGTCCTTCCGCAAACCTAAACCTCGATGTTAGTCCTTCCGCGTTCTTGAAATTACATCGAGGCCATTCTGCCTTTTATAATTACCACCCGCGTCCCCATAACTTTTCGCCTTTTTACAATTTCGCCCCTGATTTGGTTGAATCTGCCTTTTAATTTGGCCCCATTAATTTTATTTCTTTTTATTTTGGTCATTTTTCCAGTGTATTAGGCCCCCTTTTCATGCATTTTAATATCCCGTTTAATGCATATTGTTATCTTGGTTCTTGCTTTATTTTGGTTATGATTATGTCATTGTTTAATGTAGTCTTAATGTGTACATGTTATGATATATGGTCTTATATTTGGCTTGGTACTTATTATAGTGTATGGTATGTGGTATATAAATGTATATATATGATTTCATAAAGCATATGATATGTAGTCTTTTTTTAAAAAATAATACATGACCTCTATAATAGATATAATATATGTTTCTTAACACGTATTAAGTATATAGTTTTTTTAAAGACATAACCTTTTTCTAAATTTGTATAATATATGGTTTTATATAGATTATTGCATATATCATAGTTTTTTTTATAATATATATGTATATATACACGACTTTATATATATATGTGTGTGCTTAAGAGCCCCTTTCTTATAATGTTTGTATAACATATATATACTTTCTTTTAACATACTTAAGTTGTTTTTATATAAACCTATTCTTAACATTTATGGCTTATGGGCTTGGGTTCTTAGCTTGGCTTGGGCCTTTGGTGCTTGAGTTGTTAGTAGTTTGGGCCTAATTAAAAGTTTTTGGGCTTTAGATTAGGTTAAGAGAATTAGTTTAATTAATTTAGATATTGTGCTCGTCTCATAGGGGCACGATCCTTAAATTAAGTATGCTAATTTTATGTTTATATTCTTTAGAGCCTTAGTTAGATTAAGGTCCGAATTAATTCGATGAATTTTAATTTGCTCTTGGCTCATTAGAGTAAATGTAAAATTCATTAAATTAATTGAACGTTTCTTAAATGGTTCTTATGATAAAATTAATTTCAAACCAAGATTGATGTTAAACCTCATATTAAACATCATAATATGTTAGGGTTTTAGTCGTTTAGGGCTAATTAATTTAGGGTTAAATATAAGATCCACCAAGATTAATTAGATCACTAAGTGGTTCCTCTCATAATTTGGGCTTTTAGGGTTAGGTTTTAGGTTGGGCCTTGTGTGCTTTTCTTTCATGCCTTTGTTTGCCATCCCCTATTTGTCATTCATGTGACCGTAACTACTTTGATTGCACGTTAATTAGTTCGAATCATAAAAAGGGGATGTGTTCATTAGTTCTGATATTTGTGTCGTAATAGTCCGAGCTTAAAGGATGTTGACCAAATATTCAAATTAATCCTCACTAACTCAAGGCAGATTTAAAACTTGATGAAGTCATTACATCATTCTTTAATTGTTTGCATCATGCATAAAGGTGACGGGCGGGATTCGAACCATAAACTAACACGGCAGTCGCGCTTATTCGATGTCGGTTTAATCTATGGTCTGATGTATCGTCAACCTTATTAATTAAATGTCCAATTAATTTGAACCCGCCAATTTGATAAAGCCCATTCAATTAAGGTCACCAAGTTAAATTCCTTTCAAATTTCGACAATTTCCTTCGGTTAAAAGAAACAAATATTTGGTACCAATTTTCGGGCATGATAGGGGTGCTAATCCTTCCCCACACATAACCAACTCTTGAACCCTTTCAAATGAATCTATGGTTTTGTGGTGTCCGACCTACTTTATCCAAGTGGCCAATGGCGACTCCCAGTTTTTTTTTTATCAAATTTCAAAAGAAATCCTTTTAAACCAAGATTACAAAGAAAGGGTTTTTTGGGGATAACCCGTAGAGCCGAACTTATAATTTTTCTAAAAGGATTTTACCAAAAATGTCGCTACAGCATGGCGACTTGCTGGGGACCAATTTTGTTTTAAAACAAAACGAGAGTTAGGCCACATGAAATATTTGTTGCTTATTAATGATGGAAAATTGTCGCAATTTCAAACGATTCTGGTAAGGTTGACCCTTTCTTGAAAATGTAACTACAATTGTACGAGCTTTGATAATTGGTGGTCTTCGAATTAATATTTCATTTAATTTCTAAGGAATCACCGATATGTGTTGCAACATGATCATCAAGCTCTATACCCGAGCTCCATCCCTTAAGTGGGAGTGAAATGCCACATACGCACGTGAGTAGCCCTTCACGGGTCGGTAATTCACTTCCAGAATCCATGCCTTTTGACACATGAGCAGCCCTCCACGTCATTCGTTCGTGCTTTCCTTCGAATCGAAACCAATTCACAAGCTTGTAATGGGCTAGAATCTTAGGTGATAAGATAGGTTCAGGTACCCCAATTAGAACCAAAATCATGTGTGTGAATCTTAGAAGCCCACACCAGTAGAGCTATGCAGATAACCATAGCAAATTAGAGTTCTTGTGTTTAGGTTTATCTTCTATATGTTTGTTTTTTGCTTAACTTATTTAATTTTACCTTTTCTCGTTTGTAAGTTTATTGTTCACCTTACGACTAACCTTTTCTCTCGTGTCCCGTCCTTTTTATCTTTATTTTGCATATTATGTCATAATCATGAAGAGCACACTGAGTCTGGGAATAAGTTGAAATTAAAGACTAGATCGATGGGAGACTTAGTTCATAGGAATGACAAGAAGAATTTTGATGTTCAGATATGGTCAGAAGGGGAACAGTTACATAAGGGAGATAGTATTGCCGAAGGGTTCAGATCAGCCATGTCAGCCACGACATTTATGAATACCAGGTTTAACGATGTATCTGATTTGAAGTCAATATGGAACAATTGGGATTTAGAAAGAAAGAGCACTTTCAGGGAAGAGTATGGTGACATCACGTTTTTGCTGGAGGTTCCAATTGATCAAGCACTACTGCAAACCTTGGTAGGTTTTTGGAACTCCGCATACAACTGCTTTACAATTGGAAGCTTTGATCTTACTCCTACAATTAAAGAATACCAGGATCTTATAAACTGCAAAAGGATTGATATGGATCGAGTGTATTCGAAGCCAAGTAAGAAAAAAGCCTTTCGAGGCAAGCTCATCAGAATATCGGATACATTACTGTCTTGGGTTGAGCAGCAGTTCACCACTTGGAACAGTACGGAGTATCTTAAGTGGGAGGGAATCTTGGCTTTGGCTTATGTGCACCCTGTGGGTCGAGTTTAGCGGAACCTGTTTGCGTTATTGATATATGGATTGGTACTATTCCCTCGAGCTTTGGGCCTCGTTGACCCGTCAGTCTTGGATCTTTTTGAACGCTTGAGTAGTGGGACTAATCCAGTACCTGTAATTCTGGCCGAAACTTCCGATCCTTGAGATTCTGTAGAGAGAATGGTGGAGGACACTTCCAGTGATGCCCACAACTTTTGACGGTTTGGTTCTACAGCCTTCTTTGGACCAATCCCAGTTTCTCTAGGCCCCTTTACGATGGTAAGTTCTCACCCTTGGAAGAGTTCTTACGAAAGAATGACTGGCCGACCCGGAGGTATGGCAAAATGTTCTCTAGAGCTTAAAGGAAAAAGATATAGTTTGGAGAGCACCATGGTTGTTGGCAAAGAATGTTCTCTATAGATGCGGAGAGTATTCATGGGTATCGTTACCTGGCCTTTGGGTGCATACTGCTTATGCACCCCTGCTAGTTCTAAGACAGTATGGTTCAAAACAGTTCGTGCCAGCCACCAAAGGGCTGAATGAATTCAACATGGATTATGCAAAGGAGAAGGGCTATAAGGCAATGGTATACAACGCTTCCTCAACCTGGAATAGTGTAAGATGGGTTAGGATCAGGAATGCTCCATACATGGTTACTCTTGAATATGAGGCGTGGCGATTCAACCGTGTCAACGACAACATTCCGCTTTTAACCCCCGATAGAAGGAGATCTTTAGAAGAAAGATTGGCCACACTTCTGACCGAGGCTGATCTGATGAGGAAATAACTTGAAGAAGAGCGAAAGAAGTACCTTAAGCTCGAGAAGAAAGCCCATTAGGAGAAGTTCGATTTTGAGTTAGAAAAGACGCAGTTCGAAGGGGTGGTCAGAGACCTACAAAAAAGAGAGGAGCTAGAACTCGAACTCAAGCTGGAAAAATAAGAGATTCAGCAGCTCAAGAGGTTAAATAGAAGCAAGAGAGTCACATAAGGAGGGTCAAGCGAGGGGCTAGACCTCCGGCTTAAGGAAGAGAAAGAACGAGCTGAGAATTATAAGAGGACGTTTCTCGAGCACGAGGATCGAGTGCTCACTTTGACCCAAGAAATTAAGAATCTGCGAACCTCCCATTCAAAGCAAATCGAGAAAGAACAACATCAAGGCAGAGCCTTGGGAGATTAAGTGAAATGTTTGGAAAAGTCTCTTTTCAAGCATAAGGGCTCGACTAGCAAGCTGAAAGCCAGTAACTCAGAAAATCAAGCTTTGATAACACGTGTCGAAGAGTTGGAAGCTGAGGTTCAACAACTCAATAACCATGCATCAAGCATGAGAGGGGCAATTCAAGTACGCCTGACTCCGAGTTTGGAGCAGTTACACTTTGCTGCATACACGATTTGGAGGCAGGAGCAAGAATTGGCATGGTGGGGGGCTCAGATGCAAGAGGTTGCCCGAAAGATGCAATTTTTAGCCGATGACGCTACCGAGCTTCATGATTGTGTCGATGATGACTCCAAGGAAGGAGAGATGATTGTGTGGATTTTGAGAGAGATTATCGATCTCGATAATACCTTGAAACCATATGTGTAGTTAGTTTTCTTTAAGTTATTGTAATAGGACGATGTTCCTATCAATGAAAGTTGTTTAACGATGATATTTACCGAATTCATTGTTGCTCTTTGCCTTAATGCATAATACATTTATTTGCACACCTCATTTAATTACCAAAATTAACTAAAGGACTTTTCATTTCAGAAAGTATTTTAATTCTTAAAATTTCAATCATTCCGCACCAATACGGAACCCGATTATAGTCCCGAACCGTGGAGGATAGACTAGCTAAGGTAGAACAGGAACAAAAAGACATTGAAACGCATTTGGACGGGATTGGCCAAGATATCAGGGACCAGATAGCTCAGTCACAAGATGCTGTTATCACTCGGATAACTAGTTTATTAGCAAATATAAAGGGCAAAGAGGGAATCTCCATCGACAGCCTGAATTTTGACAAGCAAAAAGGTGTTTTGTCTCATGCGAAGGTTCAACTAGATATGCCAGAACCTGGGAAAAGGGTTTACATTAATCTCGCGGGAGTTTCTGCTGACCCTGCTGTTGGGGCATCAGCGAGTCACCATGGGGGAGCTCTAACAAATAAACTCGTTGATTTGGGAGTAGGATACGAGAACGAAGTGCCAGACTTAAGCATGATGGATGAAGTTGAGAAGAGAATTAGGGCTGAAATGGAGAAGAAGTATGAGGAGAAGTTTCGTATGCTCGAAGAGAAGCTAAAAGCCATCCAAGGGGCCAATGAACATGAGAATGATGCAAGTGATTTGAGCTTAGTGGCTGATTTGATTCTCCCACCCAAATTCAAAGTGCCTGACTTCAACAAATATGATGGGACCACTTGCCCATCAGCACATATTACCATGTACTGCAAGAAGATGACTGATTTTGTGAAAGATAAGAAGTTACTTATCCACTGCTTACAAGAGTGGTTGAATGGGTCTGCAACTCGGTGGTACACTAAGCTTAGCCGAACCAATATCAAGTCATGGAATGACCTACAAAAAGCATTCATAGAATACTATAAGCATGTAACAGACATGATCCCTAGTTGAATCATGCTAGAAGGAATGAAGCAAAGATCGAATGAGAATCTACGCCAGTATGCCCAGAGATGGCATGATGTGGCCGCTCAAATTCAGCCACCAATCCCCGAACATGAAATCATACTAATGTTCATTAATACTTTAAGGGGGCGTTGTTTGACTGTTTGATAAACAACACTACCCAAAGCTTTACCGATATGGTGAGAACTGGAGAATCAATCGAAGTAGCAATAAAGAGCAGAAGGATCGATAGTGGGGAGAATCCTCGTAAGAACTACAAGAAAAAGATAACGAGGTGAACAATACAGGCACCTACGTAGCTCTAAAGAGTTTCACCATTTCACCACCACGGGCCGCCACCGAAGGAGGGTAGGGCTCAAACAAGAGGGAGATTAGGGCCCCGAAGAGGGAGAATGAGAAGATGTCATTTACTCCACTCCCAGTATCATATGTTGAACTATACTCGCAAGTGTACAAGGCTAATTTGGTCCGGCCTTATTATGTCACTCCTTTCAAACCCCCATTCCCTGCATGGTATGATGAAAAGGCAAATTGTGAATATCATGGTCGTGTCCCGAGAAACTCAATTGAGAATTACATTGCATTTAAGAAGTTCATGCAAAACATGATAAATTCTAAGATGTTGCACTTAGACGAACCGAATGTATCCACTAACCCGTTACCAAATCACAAAGGTCGTGGCGTCAATGTAATCAAAGAGGAGTACACTAGGAGAGCCAAGGCGAACGTGTTCGAGGTCAAATCCCCTTTGAGGTGGGTGTTTCAACAGTTATATATTACGCGCCTCCTTGACCGGGGCATGGAGATCGTGCAACAAGAAAGTGGGGCGTATTGTGAGTTCTACCAAGATGAAGGACATGACATTCAGTGTTGCAAGGAGTTCAAGCAGGTGATTCAGAGAATGATGGACAATAAGGAGATTGAATTCTTTGAGAAGGATGAAGAGAGAAAAGAGTCAGATGTATGAACATCGGATACCCTCAAGATCAAGTATGGGGTAAATAGGCCTTTCATCATATCACTTAAGTCAAAGCCAGAAAGCTCGTCCCAAGATGAGAGTTCCAAAGTAACTCCAAAAATACGGGTTTCGGCTCTAGCTCTCTTTCTGTTTAAAGATGCTCAGAAATTCTCGTGGAGCTATATTGCCCACATCTCTATACCAGAGAAGTCAGAGATACAAGGAGAGGAGAAAATATCTGACGAAGAACGCTCAATGGAGAAGAACCCAGTAGAACTGAGCATCGAGACGGTAAATAAAGTAGGACATTTTACCAAAAGTGGTAAATGATATTCACCGAAAATGGAAAAGGCATCAAAAGAGCCAAGAGACAAAGGCAAAGCAGTACCCGCTGAACCTGAAAAGATTTTCAGAGAGGAACTTCCCCCTAGAATTCATGAGCCAGTGACAGAGAGTCAGACGCAGGAATTCCCGAGGTTCCTAAAGCACAGCGAATACAACATTGTTGAGCAGCTTAAAAAACAACAAGCGCAAATTTCAATACTCGAATTGTTGTTGAGCTTAGAAAAGCACCTGGATGCATTGTTGAAAGTATTGAATCACACGTTCGTCCCGGACGATATCTTAGTAAGCAAGTTAGATAGAATAGTGGGTCATATTGTTGTAGACAACTAAATGACCTTTAGTGATGACGAAATTCCAGGCGAAGGCATGGGGTCAATTAAGGCATTGAACATCATCACCCACTGCAAGGGGCGTGTCTTATCGGGGGTTATCGACAACGGGTCCGCCTTGAATGTATTACCAATGGTGACCCTACAAAGGCTGCCAAGGGATAGTTCACACGTGAAACCGTGTCAGAACTCCGTTAGGGCATTTGATGAGACCAAAATGGATGTTATCGGGAAGACAGAGATATCGTTGCTGATTGGTCTTACCGAGTACGTTGTCAAATTTGTGGTAATGGACATCCAGCCCACTTATAACTATTTACTAGAGAGACCATGGATTCACTCGGCCGGAGCCGTGCCTTCTTCCCTGTACCAGAAGTTGAAATTTGTTATTGATGGGAAGTTGGTGAATGTGGGAGCTGAGCAAGACATCATTGCTTCCGTAACCACCGACGCTCCATATGTCCAAACTGATGAAGATGTTGTTGAGTGCTCCTTTAGGGCCTTAGAGTTCGTGAATGCTACCTTTGTGGTGGAGGGGAGCAAGATCCCACGCCCTAGACTATCAAATTGCACCAAGATGACAGTCTGGCAAACCCTGGGATGAGGAGCCAAGAAGGGTAAAGGGATAAGAAGGAGTTTGTAAGGATGCTTGGGCGCCAAGAGCGTCATCTGCAAAAAAGATCGGTTCGGGCTCGGCCATAAACCCAATTTTCATAAAAAAAAAGTTAGAATGGAAGAAGAGAGAAGAACAAAGGAAGGCCAAATTCAAGGGTGAAGACATCCCATGGGAACCGCTGACTTTTCCTTACTTAAAGAATATTTTTGTGTCTGGCGAAATAATCAATGTGGACGAAAAGATACACGAAGCTGGTCTAGAAAGCGCATAATTTAGTAAGGATGAAAGGTTCAACGAGGCGCTAGAGGGAATGGACGTCAACATGATAACCAAAGAAGGGAAGAGTGGCAAATACTTGGCCGAAATCCGCCTTTGCCTCCCGGGGGAAACACTCAACAATTGTACTGTTGTAGATTTGCCAATAGTTTTTAGGTCGAGATCAGAGTAATGCTTAGAACCAACCCTATTCGCTTTTGCCCGCGTGCAATATGGATCTTTTGTAAAGGGCTCCTATGTTAATCTGTTTGCTTTTAATTCAATAAAAATGATACTTTCCATTTTTTTCTCAAATGGCAAACATTTTCTTTTCCTTGTTTTTACATTCATTCATTACATTCATTATTCGTTATTCATTATATTTGTTTCATTAATCCCATAAGAGTGTTAATTTCTTATCCCGATACATATTCGTTCAAATTGTTTTAGGATCCCTATTGTTGACTGTATGAATGATTTCGAGTCTAACTCTGAGATAGATTTTGAGCGACCCTCGTGTTTGGCGGAAGCCGAAGAAGGGGATGATGAGATAGAAGTAGAGATCCCAGATGAACTGCTCTGATTAATGGAAAGTGAAGATAAACAAAATTTGCCTCATCAAAAAGAGTTAGAGATCCTCAATTTGGGAACGGAAGAGGAAAGAAAAGAAGTGAAGATTGGTACTGCCCTCTCAGCTGAGACCCGGCGTGAATTGATTGAGTTGCTTTCAAAATTCAGGGATGTTTTTGCATGAACCTATCAAGACATGCCAGGTCTGGACATAGACATTGTAGTGCATAAGCTACCGATCAAGCCAGAGTATAAGCTGGTCCAACAAAAACTCAGAAGGATGATACCTGAAATGTTGTTGAAGATTCGAGAAGAAATAAAGAAATAGTACGATGTCAGTTTCTTAGGAGTCTCTAAATACTCGGAGTGGGTGGCGAACATAGTCCATGTTCCTAAAAAGGATGGGACGATCCGTATGTGTGTAAATTATAGAGACCTTAATAAGGCAAGCCCTAAAGATAATTTTCCTCTAACACATATTGATACCTTGGTCGACAACACCGCGGGACATTCGTGGTTCTCTTTCATGGATGGTTTCTCGGGGTACAACCAAATCAAAATGCATCCTGACGACATGGAGAAAACTACGTTCGTGACCATATGGGGAATATTCTGTTATAAGGTGATGCCCTTCGGATTGAAGAACGCCGGAGCGACCTACTAGAGGGCCATGGTAACCCTTTTTCATGACATAATGCACAAAGAGGTAGAGGTATATGTAGATGACATGATCGCCAAATCTTGAAAGAAGGAGGAGCATATTCAAAACTTGAGGAAGCTCTTCCAAAGGCTAAAAAAGTATCAGTTAAAACTCAATCCGGCAAAATGTACCTTCGCCGTCATGTTCGGTAAGCTTTTAGGCTTCGTGGTTAGCCGAAGAGGGATTGAGATTGACCCAGATAAAGTGAAAGCTATTTAAAATCTCCCTCCACCTTAGACTCAAAAAGAGGTTTGAGGTTTCTTGGGAAGATTAAATTATATATCTTGGTTTATTTCCCAGTTAACTGACAAATACGATCCAGTCTTCAGATTGCTTCGAAAGAATAATCCGGGAGTATGGGATGAAGAGTGTCAAGAGGCTCTGGATAAGATCAAGAGTTATTTGACTAACACTCCAATTCTAGTAGCACCGGTACCAGGCAGGCCATTGATCTTGTATATAACGGTCTTTGAAAACTCAATGGTTGTGTCTTGGGACAACATGATGAGTCCAGAAAGAAAGAAAATGCGATCTACTATTTGAGCAAGAAATTCACCGATTGTGAAACATGGTATTCAAAAGTTGTGTTGTGCCCTGGTATGGGTCACCAAAAGGCTCAGGCAATACATGTTGTATCACATCACGTGGTTGATATCCAAGTTGGATCCTTTGAAGTTCCTGATGGAAGCACAGTGCTAAACGGAAGGTTGGCCCATTGGTAAATGTTATTGTCTGAATTCGACATACTTTATGTAAGTCAGAAGGCAGTAAAAGGGAGCACTATAGTAGAATTCTTGGCAAGCCGCGCTTCGGATGACTATGAATCTTTGGACTTTAATTTCCCTGATAAAGACCTAATGTACATAATAGTGGAGGAGGAGACTACTCCAGAGGATGAGTTGTGGAAGCTCTACTTCGATGGGGCATCCAATGCCTTAGGCATGGAATTGGGGCAGTGTTAATTTCTCCAAAAATGTCTACTATCCCTTCACCAGTAGATTGGAATTCTTTTGCACAAATAACATAGCGGAGTATGAGGCCTGTGTTATGGGTTTAAATGCAGCCATCGAAAGGAAAATCAAGGTGCTTTAGGTTTTTAGGGATTTCTCCTTGGTAATCTATCAGTTACGGAAAGAGTGGGAAACAAGAGATTCGAAGCTGGTCAAGTATTACGATCTGGTTCAAGAGTTAATCAAAAGCTTTGAAAGAATCAGCTTCACCTACCTTCCAAGGAAAGACAATCAAATGGCGGATGCCTTGGCAACGTTGGCTACAATGTTTAAAGTAAGTACTGAGGCCGAAATGAAGCCAATCGAGATGAAAAATTTTGAGATACTGGCTCATTGATGTAGTTTGGAAGAGGAAGCAGATGGTAACCCATGGTACTATGACATCCTTCAGTATATCAAGTTCTAAACCAACCCCAAAGGGGCCAATGAAAATGACAAGAGAACCCTTAGAAGAATGGCGACAGGATATGTTTTAGAGGGGGAGATTTTATATAAAAAGGGGAAGGACCAAATCCTGTTAAGGTGTGTCAATAACCAAGAAGCAAAAAACATATTGGCCGAGGTGCATGATGGGCTATGTGGGACACATGCCAAGGGTTTCTCGATAGCTCAAAAAATCATGAGGTATGGATATTTTTGGTCAACGATGGAAGAAGATTGCATTAGCTATGCAAAGAAATGTCATAAGTGTTAGATATATGCCGACAAGATCCATTCTCCACCATTGCCTCTGCAGACTATGAACTCACCATGGCCGTTCGCTGTATGGGGGAATGGATGTCATTGGTTAGATTCATCCCAAGGCATCCAATGGACATCGCTTCATTCTGGTTGTTATCGATTACTTTACTAAGTGGATAGAAGCAGCATCCTATGTCAGTATTACCAGAGCAACAATTTGCAAGTTTTTGAAGAAAGAGATCATTTGTCGTTATGGCTTGCCGAAAAATATTATTACTGATAATGCTTCCAACTTAAACAACAAAATGATGGGAGAGGTGTGCGAGCAATTCAAAATAACACACCATAACTCCACCACCTACTGCCCCAAGATGAACGGAGCGGTAGAGGTGGCCAACAAAAATATCAAGAAGATCATAGCAAAGACTACGGACACCTTTAAAGATTGGCATGAAAAGTTGCCATTTGCTTTATTCGCCTACCGCACATCTGTACGAACTTCCATGGGGGCAACGCCATACTCATTGGTCTATGGCACAGAGGTATTTCTACCTATCGAAGTAGAGATTCCATCACCTCAAATTTTAAATGAGGTAAAGATGGAATAAGCTGAATGGATGCAGGCTCGGTTCGACCAATTTAATCTCATTGAGGAGAAGAGGTTAAAAGCCCTTTGTCATGGCCATATGTACCAAAAAAGGATGATACGAGCTTACGACAAGAAAGTTCGCTCGAGGGAATTTTGAGAGGGGGATATGATGCTTAAAATAATATTATCGACTTAGAAGGATTCCCGCAGGAAATGGATACCTAACTGGGAGGGACCTTACATTGTTAAAAGGACCTTTTCTGGAGGAGCCTTGATCCTAACATAAATGGATGGAAAGGTATTGAACAATCCAGTGAATTCAGATTCGGTCAAGAAGTACTATGCGTGAAGAAAAAAAGAGAGAGAAAAAAGAGCAGATTGAAAACCCGAAAGGGCACTTCACAAAATAAAAATACCTAGAGTGAAAACCCGAAAAGGGCGCTTCAGGTATCCAAAAAAGAGGGTTCAAGATGAAAACCACAAAATGGCATCTTGAAGTCGAAGAAGGATTTGAGTTGAAAACCCAAAAAGGGCAGCTCAGATGATCGCCGCAGATTAGGCATCCAGGAGAATGAACCCTCCCAATAATTAAGGAGTTTCAGCAGATGATATTTAGCAAGAGATCTATTTCGATCGGTGGGCTTTCGTATCATTCACACAGTCAATGATTGGGATGCAATGTCGTACTTTGTTTTCTTTTCTTCTATGTTTGCCATGGCTTTCAAATCATTCTAAAATTCTGAAATATTAATAAAGTATTATTTCACACATTTTCATGTTTTTTATAAGCATCCTGCAAGTAGGTTGACGTAGGTTTATGAAAAGCAAAAGGTTTCTTGGTATTACTATGTTCTAACCTTTTAAATGCAGACGGTGCAAAAAAGTATATTAAGACCGGACCAAAAGGAGACTTCATTCATTAGGCCAAGAAAGGAAAAATAAGTCCCGACCACATCATGTTTCAAAACTTCCACATTGGAGTAAAGAGAGTTTGAGTATAAAACCGTCCTTAGACAAAAGAACCCGAAAGGAGACCGAAAGAGAAAAAAGAAAAAGAAAAAGAGAAAAGAAAAAGGAAAAAGGAAAAAGGAAAAAAAGGGAAAGAAAAAAGAAAAGAGAAAAAAAGAAAGAGGGGGGAGAAAAAGAAAATGGGGGAAGAAAAAGAAAACCAAAGTGAAAACCTGAAAGGGCACTTTGGGAAAATGGATCTAAAGGGAAAAACCCAAGAAGACGTTTCAAAACGAGGATATTTTAGAAGATTGGAATGAAAAAAGGGGGCATAAATGGTAGCACATAAGCATGAGGCAAAGCACCATTCGTTGCAAAGAGAAAGGAAGTGAAGAAGATAAAAGTAAAGAAGAAATCAAAGAAGGACTGATCAAGGAAATGAAGGCTTTTGGGAACGAAGATTAAATCCCGCCAGACACATCATATGTAGACTAGACATCCCTAAGATAGGAACATGCTGGCCTACACTATCATAATGTTGCATCTCTTTTAGAGATATTTAGACAACAAAGCTCAAAGATTTCAGGCGGAGGATTTCAAACTCGCATATTATAACTACCGAACAAAAGAGGCAGATAGCCATGGTTCGGAGTCTTCAGAGTGAAGGAGGAAGATACTCAAAGCTTAAGGATTTTAGGCAAAGGATTTCAAACTCGCCATACTAGAACTACCGAGCAGAGAAGGCAGATACTCATAGTTCAGAGTTTTTAGAGCGAAAGAGGTAGATACTTAAAGCTCAAAGAATTTAGGCGGAGGATTCCAAACTTGCCATGTTGGAACTACCGAGCGAAGGAGGCAGATACTCATAGCTCAGAGATTTTGGGGGCAAAAGAGGCAGATACTCATAGCTTTGCGTTGTGGGGAGAAGAAGAGCGAATAGTTCTATATAGGAGGAATTCAAAGCTCAGAATCTCTTCTAAGGGAAGTAGGGCAAAATTAGTGCTTATGGTCTTTGCTTTATTCTTGTTCCACAAGCATAAGCAAATAGGGGCAGCTGTAATCACTAATTTTGTCCGGGATAGACCCGTTTTTATTCTTTACAATTACGAGCTTATATATGTTATTACTTTCTAAACAATGTTATGGGCTTTGCTTACCTTATCCTTTTTATTAAAATTAAAATTAAAAAAAAATTAATTAATTAAAAAATTAGTTATTTGTTAGTACTATTTTAATTAAGTATATCAATGTTTTGTTATTTGTTATTATATTATTCAATTAAAGTAAAACCCTCTAATACTATAATATATAATATTCTTAGAGATATTATTATTACTATCATTATATTTATATCATTACTGTAGTTGCCATCGTCACCGTTACTATGTTATTCTTGTTTATATATTACTAGGTTTTATTATAAGTACTATTATAGTTATGTCTTTGTTTTCTGTTTTGTCATTAAACCAAACTAGAGAAAAACAAAAAAGATTACTACAAATAGGAAGCCTAAGTTTCTTTTTGTATATATTTATATTTCTGCCCAAAATAAAATGTGGATAAATATTATAATAATTAAAAAGTCCCATTTATTTTAAGGAAAAAGTCCATTTACAGTCTATATACATATCTGGCCCAATTGGGCCCAACCAAATTAAAACCAAAGCCCTTTCATAATAATCTGATAACATAAAACCCTAATTCCCCATTTCATGCTTGCGCAGCCCATTTCCCACTATCAGATCTGGTGAGATCTGACGGTCCAAGATGAAGCGAGAAAAAACCCTTCAGATCATCACGCGCGGCTCGCCATTTTCCCACGTGCGCGTACAGTTCAACCGCTCGACCCCTCCAATTTTGGAATGTAATTTCAATTCAAAAATTCCATGTAATTTGGGGTATATAAAGACAATGCCCTAAATCAATTGTAAGCATACTGGAATATCTGAAAGGAATAGCAAAGAGGCTGCAAACCTCGCATTTATAGAGGTATAAACATCTCCCTTTTGTATTTCGAAGCATGTGCATAAAGGAAAACATAGAGATTTAGGGTTTCTATGGTTTTTACCCTCATCATTTTCCCCTACTTTCACGCCGCTCTGCATCCTACCGTTGACAAACCTTACGACCTCCCTAAGTCGTGTACGGTGAAACGAAAGGGTGCGAATGGTGGAGTAGTCTTTCGAGTTTCGATTCCATGTTTGGTTTTCTGATTTTTGAAAGGGCAAGAGTTTGATTTTTAGAAAACTAGGGTTAGATCTGTTTTCTAGGGTTGAGAAGGGTTTTTTCTGGAGGCTTTCGCTTCGTCGGACTTCATGGTACGACAACTGGCATGCTGGTTTAATGGCCGAATTCTAGGTTTTTGCAGTGGAACACCGTCGGAATCTGGGTTCATCAAGAACCCAGATGAACCGTTGAACATTTTTATAATAGGGGATGGTTCAGTTTTTGCCGAAAAGGGAAATGAAATAAAACAAAAGGATTTTATAAACCTTTCCGTTTTAAAAATGGGAAAATAGTGTAATAAGGACCTCCGCCCTATTATATTGCTGGTCCAGTCCTTTCGTAAACCTAAACCTCGATTTTAGTCTTTCCGCGTTCCTGAAATTACCCCGAGGCCATTCCACCTTTTATAATTACCACCCGGGTCCCAATAACTTTTCGCCTTTTTACAATTTCGCCCTTGATTTGGTTGAATCTACCTTTTAATTTGGCCCTATAAATTTAATTTCTTTTTGTTCTAGTAATTTTCCAGTGTATTAGGCCCCCTTTTCATGCATTTTAATATCCCGTTTAATGCATATTGTTAGCTTGGTTCTTGCTTTATTTTGGTTATGATTATGTCATTGTTTAATGTAGTCTTCATGTGTACATGTTATGATATATGGGCTTATATTTGGCTTGGTACTTATTATAGTGTATGGTATATGGTATGTAAATGTATATATATGATTTCATAAAGCACATGATATATAGTCTTTTTTAAAAAATAATACATGACCTCTATAATAGATATAATGTATGTTTCTTAACACGTATTAAGTATATAGTTTTTTAAAGACATAACATTTTTCTAAATTTGTATAATATATATTTTATATAGATTATTGCATATATCATAGTTTTTTATAATATATATATGTATATATACATGACTTTATATATATATATATATATGTGTGCTTAAGAGTCCCTTTCTTATAATGTTTGTATAACATATATATACTTTCTTTTAACATACTTAAGTTGTTTTTATATACACCTATTCTTAACATTTAGGGCATGTGGGCTTGGGTTCTTAGCTTGGGCCTTTCGCTCTTGAGTTGTTAGTAGTTTGGGCCCAATTAAAAGGTTTTGGGCTTTAGATTAGGTTAAGGGAATTAGTTTAATTAATTTAGATCGTGTGCTCGTTTCATAGGGGCACGATCCTTAAATTAAGTAAGCTAATTTTGTGTTTAGATTCTTTAGAGCCTTAGTTAGATTAGGGTCCGAATTAATTCGATGAATTTTAATTTGTTCTTGGCTCATTAGAGTAAATGTAAAATTCATTAAATTAATTTTTAACCAAGATTGATGTTAAACCTCATATTAAACATCATAATATGTTAGGGTTTTATTCGTTTAGGGCTAATTAATTTAGGGTTAAATATAAGACCCACCTAGATTAATTAGATCACTAAGTGGTTCCTCTCGTAATTTGGGCCTTTAGGGTTAGGTTTTAGGTTGAGCCTTGTGTTCTTTTCTTTCATGCCTTTGTTTGCCATCCCCTATTTGTCATTCATGTGACCATAACTACTTTGATTGCACGTTAATTAATTCGAATCATAAAAAGGGGAGGTGTTCATTAGTTCTGATATTTGTGTCGTAATAGTCCGAGCTTAAAGGATGTTGACCAAATATTCGAATTAATCCTCACTAACACAAGGCAGATTTAAAACTTGGCGAATTCATTACATCATTCTTTAATTGCTCGCACCATGCATAAAGGTGACGGGCGTGATTCGAACCATAAATTAACACGGCAGTCGGGCTTATTCGATGTCGGTTTAATCTATGGTCTGATGTATCGTCAACCTTATTAATTAAATGTCCAATTAATTTGAACCCGACAATTTGATAAAGCCCGTTCAATTAAGGTTAATTTTCAGTTAAGGTCACCAAGTTAAATTCCTTTCAAATTTCGACAATTGCCTTCGATTAAAAGCAACAAATATTTGGTACCGATTTTCGGGTGTGATGGGGTGCTAATCCTTCTCCACACGTAACCAACTTCCGAACCCTTTCAAACGAATCTTTGGTTTTGTGGTGTCCAGCCTGCCTTATCCAAGTGGCCGATGGCGACTCGCAGTTTTTTATCGATTTTCAAAAGAAAAATATTTTTCAAAAGAAATCCCTTTAAACCAAGATTACAAAGAAAAGATTTTTGGGGATAACCCATAGCGCCGAACTTATAATTTTTCTAAAAGGTTTTTACCAAAAGCGTCACTGCAATAACAAGTCCAAGAGATCTTGAATTCAAGGAAATTCCTTCACAAATTGCTAATAACACCAAATATATGGCACATTTGAGGTAATTTTTAATGGATCATATTATTTAATATAAGCTATTCTATAGTAATAATTTACATCTCATCCGTATGCATATCATAATAAATTATTTCATTTTAGGATTACATTGGAGCAATTGATGATACTTATATAGATATTATTCTTCGTGAGGAAGATCAATTGCGTTATAGAGGAAGGACATAGACACCCACCATTAATGTATTAGCGGCATGCAATTTCGATTTGCTTTTCACATATGTGCTAAGTGGTTGGGAAGGATTGGCTCATGATTCTCGTATTTTCCTAGATACAATTGGAAACCCAAATCTAAATTTTCCAAAACTTCCTCAAGGTAAATGACTTCATTTTAGTTAATCACCTATTCTTATTTGTTTGTGAACATTCATTTTTATTTTTAAAATAAATGTTTTTTTTTTAATTTTGTGACTTTTTTTTATCATGATTAGACGAATATTACTTAGCAGACAAAGGATACTCTGAAAGACAAGGCTACTTGACACCATATCACAAGACAATGTATCACCAATTAGAGTTTCATGGTGCAAATCCAAGAGGGGCACGCGAAATTTTTAATCGAGCTCATTCATCCTTAAGAAGTTGTATTGAAAGGTCATTTGACATTCTAAAGGAACGTTGGAAGATTTTAGCAAAAATGGCTATATATTCGTCTCAAGATCAAAATAGGATAATTTGTGCTACATTTGCTTTACATAACTACATCAGATTAAGTAAAGTTCTCGACCCAAATTTTAGGGTCATAGATTCATATCCAAATGTTATTCCTCTGTAAGCATTTTCGAATACCGAATCTACTCAAGAAGTTGTGCGTATGAGTACTAATGAAATGGAAAAAGTGCGTCATGACATCACTATCAGTTTGATGGTAGTTAGACGACCACACCATGTTTCTTTAATACTCCTATTTTTTTGTACTTGTTTGGATATGTATCTATTTCTTGAATAATTTTAATGAACTTGTGCAAGATGATTTTTATGCAACGTCTAATGATGAATTTGTAGAATTTTATTTTATTATTCTATTTTTTAGTAGTAGATTCTCAAGTATATTTTAGTTAAGAAAATATAACAAAACATGAAAGTGAAGAAAAAAATTGTAGTTTTGATATTTAGTACAAGGTTAATAGTCTGTATCAAACTCCACAAGGTTAATATTTTTAAATATTAAATTTAAAAAATATATTCAAAATTTTCAAAAGAATTCACTAATTTTCTTAAGAAAATTTTTAATTTCTTGTCAAAAGTATTTTATTCGAATAATTTCACTCTAATAAACACTAAAGTATTATAAAATATATATGCACTTAACAACTAAATGTATCATACCCTTATTTGTCATTTTACTCATATCAACTATCAACTATCAACTAAGTTTTACCAAACAGTTTTTCAAATCAGCTAATCCAATCAGTTTTTCAAATCAGCTGGTCAAACCAGCTGCTAGCTATCAGCTATTAGTTGTTTGTGAAACACCCCCAATGTAAAACTAAAATGTTTTAAGTTGTATCAAAATTTTAAGCATAATTCTTAAAACATATTAGTCTAAACACGAGATGATTCATATTAAAATCAATAAAAATAGAGATCATAACCATAAACATAAAAATAGATGTATTTATTGAATTTAGGGTAAACAACATAAATGATCATCGAACTTTTAGGACATTTTCATTTTGATCACTGAACTTTTAAAATTTGTGTTATAGTCACCAAACTTTCAGTTCGCTTTTAGTATGATCCCTCTAGTTACCTTCCATTAGAAGCTACTTACTTGGAACGTTAATTTTCTTAAATAAAATAATGGGTAAACTAAATTATTCATCAACTTTCTTCTCACTCATATTTTTGTCGCAAAAGTTTAAAGATTTTCAATTTAATAACTCAACTTTTGAATGGTCACACTCGAATGACATGGCTTTTTATCACGAGAGAGGAGAAATGTCAATCCCCATTTATAATTTATTCTTCTTGGTTGAGAGAGCGTTATGAGAAAAAAAAGAAAATGGAAAAGGAAATCAAGAATAGAAATAACTTTTGTTGTTGTTCAAACTTTACGCTATTGTATAATATAATACAACCTCAAAAAGGATCTGTTGAGGATTAAATGGACAAATTGTTGGTGAAAACATGTAAAGATTGCGTGTGATTGTTGTATTTTGTTAACCTAAAATTCCTATTAGATTTTTATTTTTATTATTATGGTTTAAGGGTGTGTAAAATCATGTTCGATTAATCCTTAAAAATAATTTTTCTTATATGATAAATTTAGTTTATTCAATTCTCAATCTTATATTGTATCAATTGAATCAGATAATCGATTGACTAGTTAACCAAAATATTTGCTTTCGAGTAATGATTTGTAAAACCTATATTTGATTTTGATATAAAAAGGAATTTTTAGGACTATTTTGTAAAAAGAGTCACAAATTGACAAGGATTCAAACTTAAAATTATTTCTAAGTCAAAACCTTAAACCTCAAATATTTTCTAAGTGTTATGGTGCTCGAAATAGCCAAATTGGTCCAGGAATATTGATACGCCCTTAGCCACATCGATACGGTTTTTAGCTATTGGATTTCATTTTTATACTAAATGGATATAGGGTACCGATACGTGTGTAGCCGTATTGGTAAGCCATTCAAACTGGGAACCAATTTTGCCTACCGATACGAGGTGTTAAGATTTTGTAAATATTTTGCAATAAATATTCGACTGTTGCCTTTTCAGTTTATTGGAATCATAACTTTAAAAATTAGTTAATGTGTACTAATACCCATATAGGCGTATCGATACAATTTTTGTTCATAACTTTCTTAGATTCCAGTGAGCAAAATTGTTACGATACGACCTAGCCCGTACCGATACCCCTTTGTAAAATACACTTCGCGTATCGATACAGCTTCTCGTGTATCGTTACCTCTTTGTATAATGGCTCTTTCTTCTTATAGCAGGTATTGTTACTAAAGCCCGAGTACCAATACCTGGTGTTGGCAGACTGCATTTATTGCGAGAAAAATGAAGTCCAACGACTATATTTATGATCTCAGCTACCCAAAAGGTTAGAAATCAATGAGGGGGTATATAATCAAGTTTCCAAAGCTATAACAACTATTCATCAAGTCAAAATCATTCAAGAATATATCCATCCATCTTTGAGCTATTAGAGTCAAATTATTATAACCCACTTAAGAGAGCTTATTTGTAATCCTTTTATTCAAGCTTTGGGGTTTGAGTGAACTTTGTATTGGGCAAACATTTTACCTTTGAGAGGAATTTTCAGTTTATTTTATTTGTATTCTCTTTGTGAGGAATTCTTAAGACTTTGGGGTATAAGTCTTAAGGGAGTGTAAGGTTATCTCATTTGGCCTCAAAAGGAAAGCAAGTCTAGTGGATTTGAGAAAATCCTTAGTGTGGATATATAAGGCATTGAATGTAAACCTTGTTAGAAGGTTGAACCACTATAACTCATTGTGTCACAATCTTCTTTCTTTGTAATTTGTTTCCAATAATTTTTAAATTATGAATTCACCCCCTTTGGCCTTTCACCATTGATTGATCATCTCAACAATTGGTATTGGAGCTATACTAATTGGAAGGATTAACACCCTCTTGAGTTGATCTGAATGAGATTCAATCAATTAACAATCAGCCCATGACCTTTACTTTCGGCACCAATCTCTACGAGTCACAATCCATCTCCAAACCACCATTCTTCAAAGGGGATAACTATCCCTATTGGAAGAATAGAATGAGGCTCTTCATCAAATCCAATGACTACTTCCTTTGGGATGTAGTTGAAGATGGACCAACTATCTTAATGAAGAGAAAAGGAGACCGGGTCATTCCCAAGTCCATGTAAGAGATGCCCGATGAAGATCGGAAGAAGTTGCAAGTCAACGGCAAAGCAATGTACATGGTTTTTTGCGCTCTTGGATCGGATGAGTACATGAAGATGTCTTTTTGAACAAGTGTAAAGGAGATATGGGACAAGCTCGAAGTTACATAAGAGGGCACCAAAGATGTTAAGGAGACCAAGATTTGACTCATCAACTTGAGCTATGAGAACTTCAAAATGGAATCGGATGAGGACATCACCAAGATGTTCAATAGATTCTTCGTCATTATCAATGGCTTAAAGGTTTTGGAGAAATCATTCTTGAAGATAAGCTTGTTCGTAAGCTTATCTATTCTTTTCCCAATTCATGGATGGGAAGAGGACTTCCATCATCGAAGCCAATGATCTTAAGACCTTGAAGCTCGATGCTCTCTTGGGGTCTCTTCTAAGTGACGAGATCATGAAGAGAATAATATATAGAAGAAAGAAGTGAAGAAGAAGATGATGAGAATTTCTCTCAAAACTTCACAAGAGGAGAGCGATTCGAGTGAGGAAGAAGATAAAGAATTGGTTATGTTAGCCAAGAGATTCACTCAATTCATGAAATCCAACCAGAGAAGAAAGTCCCATCAGAAAAAGAGTTTCAAGAACATGAACAAGGAAGAAGAGAATGATCAAATCGTATGTTATGAGTGCAAAAAGCCGAGACACGCCAAGTTCTAGTGTCTCCTCTAAAAAAAGAGCTTCGGGAAGAAAAAGAAGATCAAGGCTCATGTTGCTACTTGGAGCGACGATGACTCATCCGATGAGGAAGAGCAAGAAGTAGCCAACCTTTGTCACATGGCACTAGAAGATGATCCTATGGTAACCTCAAACTCATCTAATTTTGATTTTACATTTGATGAGCTTCAAGAAGCTTATGATGAGTTGCAAGAGGTATATGATGAGTTGGTTGAGAAGTATAAAGAATCACTATTGAAAAACAAGAAAACAAGTTCAAATTTAAAAAACCAAAATGATTTCTTATATAAAACCAACTTGGAACTTGAGAAGAAGGTTTTGGATTTGCAAGCAAAACAAAATGATTTAGAAAAGAAAAAAATCAAGCTTTACACAACCTTTTTTCTAAAGTTCTCGATGATCACCAAAATAAAGTGGGTGATCTTAAAGCTTCTTCAAAAAAAGTTGGGAAATCTCATTTTGAAAAAGGAACATCTTCAAAACCTAACTATGTGAAAAGAAACTTTGGTGGGTACAAACAAAAAGGCTTCCAAAGGCCCTCACATGTTAAGAAGGTTAGAAGCGTTTGGGTTCCTAAAGAACTAGTTTCTTCTAACAATTTTGATGATATTGCTTCTTGGATTCCCAAGGGAACCAAGATTTTGGGAGCTAATACTTATAGACCAAAAAATATTTGGGTACCAAAAATTAAGACTTAATTCTTTGTTTGTAGGGGGAACATTGCTACAAGGCGAAAGCTTCAAGTGCAAATTCATAGTACTTGATAGTGAATGCTTGAGACACATGACCGGTGACAAAAGTCGATTCTTGGAGCTAAAACCAAAGAATGGAGGAGTAGTGATGTTTCGTGACAACTTCAAAGGTCATATTGAAGGAACTGATTCCATTGGTAATCACTCCCCCATACTTATTAACAATGTTTTGTGTGTTAATAGTCTTAAGCATAATCTTTTGAGCATAAGTCAATTATGTGATAAAGGTTTCAATGTTCTTTTTGATTTAAATTGTTGAAAAATTATCAACATTGAAACCAACAAAATTGTGCTTATTGGTCATCGCATAAGAAACATATACATGGTGCATTTAGATGACATTCACATTTCAAATGCATGTTATGTTGCAAAAGATGAGCATGACTCATGGTTATGGCATAGAAAACTAGGGCATGCAAGCATGGTGTTGTAGAAAAATTGATTTCAAATGATCTTGTAAGAGGTTTGCCTAAAATCAAGTTTTCTCTTGAAAGAATTTGTGATTCATGTGCAAAAGGAAAACACAAAAGAGTTTCTTTTAAACATATTAATGATGTTTCTCAAAGTAAAATTTTACAATTGATCCACATGGATCTTTTTGGCCCTATTAGAAAAATGATTTTGGGTGGAAAATTATACGCATTTGTTTTATGTGATGACTACTATAGATTTACTTGGGTTCTATTTTTAAGTACCAAGGATGAGGCTTTAGAAAAATTCATCACATTTTTAAAAGCTAATCAAAACGATGTTGTTTACTCAATTTCTCATATTAGCAGTGACCATGGAACCGAATTTCAAAACCTAGGTTTTGAAGAGTTTTTTAACTCAAATGGTATAAGCCACAATTTTTCCGCTCCTCGCACACCTCAACAAAATTGGGTTGGGGAAAAATCAAACTTTAGAAGAAATGTCTAGAACCATGCTTTGTGAAAACAATTTGCCTAAGTATTTTTGGGCAGAAGCCACTAATACAGCTTGTTACATTGTCAACTGAGTAATGATTAGGCCTATTTTAAAGAAAACACCTTATGAACTTTTCAAAAATAAAAGCCTAAAATTAGTTATTTTCATCCTTTTGGATGCAAATGTTTTATTTTAAACAATGGAAAAGACAATTTAGGCAAATTTGATGCAAAAAGTGATAAATCTATTTTTCTAGGTTATTCTTTAAACTCTAAACCCTATCGAGTATTTAATAAAAGAACTTTAGTCGTTGAAGAGTCTATTCATGTGGTTTTTGATGATAACCTCCTTCTGAGAAAGGATTCTTATGATGATGATGATGTAAGAATTTTTTATGCCAATGATGGTGGAAAATCATCAGAGGTGGATAAAGTTCCGACTAAAGAGGAAGCACAAGATCCACCTTTAGAAGCCTTGAAGGACATGACTCTAGAGGAAAATGAGGTCACCTACCCAAGGGAGTTCAACTACGTCAAAGGTGGTGAGATTTTGGGTGATCCATCCAAGGGAGTAACCACTAAATTCTCTATTATAAATACTTGTAATTTTGTTCCATTTATCTCATGCATTGAGCCTAAAAATATCAAAGAAGCATTAAATGATGATTATTGGATATTGGTCATGCAAGAAGAGTTAAATCAATCTGAGAGGAGTAAAGTACGGACATTAGTTGATAGGCCTAGTAATAAATCTACCATATCAGCTAAATGGATTTTAGAAACAAACTAGATGAGAGTCGTAACATAGTGAAAAACAAGGCTAGACTTGTTGCTCAAGGTTACACTCAAGAAAAATGAATCAATTTTGATGAAACCTATGCACCTGTAGCTAGAATAGAAGCCATTATGATTTTGCTTGCATTTGCATATTATCATGAATTCATTCTTTTTCAAATAGATGTTAAAAGTACTTTTCTAAATGATTTTATAAATGGTTTTATAAAGGTTTTGAAGATCCAAAATATCCAAACATATTTTTAAACTTTCAAAAGCGTTATATGGTTTGAAACAAGCTCCTAGAGCTCGGTATGAAAGATTGTTAAATTTTTTAATTAAAAAGGGTTTTAACAAAGGAAATGTGGATACTACACTCTTCATAAAAAGAAAAGGCAAAAGTAGTTCAAAGTTACAAGAGATTACAAAATAAACAATGAAAATATTTGTTGATGATATTATATTTGGTTCTACTAGTGAATTGTTTTGCCAAGAATTTGATAAGTTGATGCAAGGTGAGTTTGAAATTAGCATGATGGGAGAGCTCTCATTCTTCTTGGCATTCCACTCAAGAAGAAGGAATCGATTTTGATGAAACCTATGCACCCATAGCTAGAATGGAAGCCATTAGGATTTTGCTTGCATTTACATGTTATCATGAATTCAAGCTTTTTCAAATAGATGTTAAAAGTACTTTTCTAAATGGTTTTATAAATGAAGTGTATGTAAAACAATCACCAAGTCTTGAAGATCCAAAATATCCAAACATGTTTTTAAACTTTCAAAAGCGTTATATGGTTTGAAACAAGCTCCTAGAGCTTGGTATGAAATATTGTTAAATTTTTTAATTAAAAAGGGTTTTAACAGAGGAAATGTGGATACTACACTCTTCATAAAAAGAAAAGGCAAAAGTAGTTCAAATTTACAAGAGATTACAAAATAAACAATGAAAATATTTGTTGATGATATTATATTTGGTTCTACTAATGAATTGCTTTGCCAAGAATTTGCTAAGTTGATGCAATGTGAGTTTGAAATGAGCATGATGTGAGAGCTCTCATTATCCTTGGGATTCCAAATCAAACAAAGGAAAGATGTCATCTTCATCAATCAAGATAAGTACATCAAAGACATGCTCAAGAAGTTTGGCTTGGAGAATGTGAAACCTCAAGCTACTCTGATATGCTCTTCTACAAAGCTTGAAAAAGATGAATGAGGTAAGTGTGTTGATCTTAAGCTTTATAGATCTATGATAGGATCTTTGCTTTATCTTACTTTAAGTAGACCGGATATTATGTTTAGTGTTTGCTTGTGTGTTAGATTTCAAGCTAGTCCTAGAGAATCACACCTACAAGTCATTAAGAGAATTTTTAGATACCTTAGAGACAAACCTTCTTTAGGTCTTTGGTATCCTAGAGACTCATCCTTTAGTTTGAATGCTTATTCGGATGCAGATTATGGAGGTTGTAAGATAGATAGAAAAAGTACCTCTGATACTTGTCAATTCATAAGTAACATGCTTATCTCTTGGTTTTCTACGAAAAAATAGCATAGCACTATTTACCACCAAGGAGGAATATATTTCGGTTGGTAGTTGTTGTGCTCAAGTCCCTTGGATGAAGCAACAACACTTAGATTACGAAATTGATGTAGGTATCATCCCCTTAAAGTGTGACAATACTATTGTCATTTGTCTCACTAAGAATCTCATCCAACATTCTAGAATCAAGCACATAGAGATAAGACATCATTTCATTAGAGATCATGTCTTGAAAAATGATGTTCTAGAATATGTAGACACCTCAACCCAATTAGCCGATATCTTTACCAAACATTTATACAAAGAGCATTTTTGGTCTCTTAGGAGATAGTTAGGGCTTACCAGCCTTTCTTGAACCTTAGAGCCTTGTTTTTTAGCTTAAATTTGCTTGAATTTGGTTGATTTACATGTTTATGTGATTTTGCTCCTATATGCATCTATTCATGTTGATATGGGGAGTATGCATCTATTTTTGCCCATTCATGATGATCTCAAATCATTTTCATGCATATCGATTCGATTAAGTTCAAATTTTGGGTCCATTGCAGTCAAATCTGTCATTTTGGTTAGGGCTTATCGATACGAGGTATAACGTATCGATACGGGTATTAGGGGCATCGTTTCGATATAGGTTAGCCCGTATCGGTACGGATCAAGGATCGGTACGAGGTAAAATCGTATTGGTACGCAGTTTTGGTACACTTCTTTAGTGTATCAGTACGCGTAGCTGCTGGAGCCTTGAATGAGGTTTTCCTATTTTTAAATCAAACTCTAACTTTTTCTCTCAAAACCCTAGTCGGCCACATCTATAAAAACCCTTCAATTCTCTTAGTTTTTCATCAAAGATCATCAAATCCTTTGGGGATATTGTTTTCAACATCAAACCCAAGCAAGTTCATCATTCTTTTTTTGCAAATCATCTCTTCATTCATCCATCATCCATATTCAAGGTATAAACTCTATTTTTTAAAATTTCATTTTCTTTTATACTTGTATATTTTTATGCTTAAAAAAAATATATTTAGAATGTAAATAACATTGTTTTCATTATTTTAAAAAATCATCTTCAAAACTGAAAACTTTTTGTTCCAATATAAAATTATACTCGCATATTTTTCTTTATTGTTTTTAAGATTTAACTTTACCAAAAATTTTCTTTATACTTGTATATGATTTTAAACTATATAATATAGCATTTTACACTACCTTGATTATTGGATTGTTTATTGGATTGAATATTGATTTTATGCATACATTTATTTTTGTGTGGTTTGAATTTTTTAGGATTTTATCATGGGTCCTAAGAAAAGAGCAAGAAAAAATTGGGGACTAGTTATACCAATCCTACTGAACCCAATCCCTAAAACAATGGTACAAAACCAAAACTAAACCATATTTTTGTGAATTGTTTTAATGAACCCAATCCTCGCACCATTGACCGTTTTAAATAATATCAAAATTTTAAAATCTGTCGTGAGTGTGTGATTTCCATACCTTTTATGACTTCCGATGAATTTCACTTTCGGTATCTTGATTTAATGAGACAATGGAAGTTCATACCTTTTTAAGCATACTCAGCATTCTTTATAAAAACCTTGTCCTTATTTTTTACTCTAATGTTCGGTGTATTTAAAACCGAGAGAAAACTGAGGTCGTTGCTATAGAATCCTATCTTATGAGTCAAAATTTTCAACTTGATTCTACTATAATAGCCAATCTTTTGGGTTTGGATGATGTGGGTTTAGATGATGAAAATGTTTTTACTTACACCTATAGTGGCTCCGTTTCCGTACTTGATGCCTATGAACGTTTCCTCCACCTTCTCATCACTTGGTGGTTTCGACCATTCGGTGGTAAGTGATCTATTATTTGTCAAGTTGATGACTTTTGGCTATATTGTTTCAGTGAGGGAAAACGTCCAAACCTAGCCCAAATTATGTTTGTCGAGCTAGTCTTCCTTGTCCAAAACCGTCATACCTCCCTTATGACATCTTTCACCTATGGCACCGCCTTGAGTTACATGTTTCACAAGCTTGGGATCGATTGCTCTTATGATCTTGGTTTGCCTCTCACCGACTATATCAATGACCATTATCTCCTACGAGTCAAGTTTACTTATTACAATGGAGAATGGATTAAGATTGTGGATTTTCACGATGATGCTCAACTCGATCCGGTGGCGAATCCTCGAGTTGTTATGAAAGCTCTGGTTGCTCCACCTTCTCTTGATGCTCTCATGGCCTATCTTGATGGGATGTTTGCTACCATGGAAACTTGTTTTGCTGAGATGAACACAAGGTTTGATTCTCTTGATGCTCATTTCAATTCCTTGGATGCTCAAGTGACTTCCATTAAGTCTCGCCAAGCTTTGATGGACATGACACTTACCGCGTTTCATGGTGAATGGCGTGGTCACTCTTTTGGTGATGATGGCCTGGAAGATGAATACGAGGATGGTGAAGATGAGGATGCTCCTTAGGCTTTTGCATCTCTTTTATATCATATCATGTCATGTCATGTCATATCATATTAAGATTTGAGTTTATGCACCTTTGTCTTTTATTTGTTTTCCTATAACTTTATGCTTTAAGTTCTTTATGATTTGGTTTATGTTTTTAGGTTTAAGTTGGATATTTTAATAATGCTTTGAATTAATGCTTTGAATTTATAATATTTATGTTGTTTATTATCTGTGGATTACATTGATTTATATCTTATGTTTACCCATTGATTTTGATCTAACAAAAACGGGAGAAGTATGAGATTAAATTTTCAAAAGGTTATCAAAAATAAACTATCTTTTAGCCTTAAATAAAGGGGGAGTGATTCCAAAAATTTATTTTAGTTTTGTTATATCAAAAAGGGAGAGAGTGTAAAACATGTATTTGATTTTGATATAACAAGGATTTCAAGGACTATTTTGTAAAAAGAGATAAAAATTTTAAGTACTCAAAAAGACTCACAAATTGGCAAAGATTTGAACTTAAAATTATTTCTAAGTCAAAACCTTAAACCCCAAATATCTTCTAAGTGTTTTGGTGATCGAAATAGCCAAATTGGTCCAGGAATATCTATACGCCCTTAGCCATATCAATACGGTTCTTAGCTATTGGATTTCATTTTTATACTAAATGGTTATAGGGTGTCGATACGCGTGTAGTTGTATCGGTACGACATTCAACCTGGAAACCAATTTTGCCTTTAAGTATCAGTACGACCTTTATGCGTACCGATACGGGGTGTTAAGATTTTGTAAATCCTTTTGCAATAAATATTTGACCACTACCTTGTCAATTTATTGGAATTAGAACTTCAAAAATCAGTTAATGCGTACCGATACCCATACAGATGTATCAATACAATTTTTTGTTCACAACTTTCTCAGATTATAGTGAGCAAAATTGGTACCGATACGGGCTAGCCCGTACCGATACCCTTTTGTAAAATACACTTCGCATATCGATACGATTTCCCGCTTATCAATACCCCCTTTGTACAATGGCTCTTTCTTCTTATAACAGGAACCGATACCGAAGCCCAAGTACTAATACCCTGTGTTGGTAGACTGCATTTATTGCGGGAAAAATAAAGTCCAACGGCTATATTTATGATCTCAGCTACCCAAACAGTTGGAAATCAATGAGGGGTATATAATCAAGTCTCCAAAGCTACAACAACAACTATTCATCAAGTCAAAAGCATTAAAGCACACATCCAACAATCTTTGAGCTATTAGAGTCAAATTTTTGTAACCCACTTGAGAGAGCTTATTTGTAATATTTTTATTCAAGTTTTGGGGTTTGAGTGAACTTTTTATTGGACAAACATTCTACCTTTGAGAGGATTTTTCAGTTTGCTTTATTTGTATTCTCTTTGTGAGGAATTCTTAAGATTTTGGGGTATAAGTCTTAAGGGAGTATAATGTTATCTCATTTAGCCTCAAAAGGAAAACAAATCTAGTGGATTTTAGAAAATCTTTAGTGTGGATAGCTAAGGTAGTGGATGTAAACCTTGTTAGAAGGTTGAACCACTATAACTCCTTGTGTCCCAATCTTTTTACTTTCCAATTTGCTTCCACCAATTTTTAAATTGCCAATTCACCCTCTCTTGGCCTTTCACCATTGATTGATCATCTCAACCTGATTTTTTACTTTGATTATTAAAATATCAAATATGATAATATGGTACATTTAATAATTTTTTTGTTGTGATAAAAGTGTGAAAACAACTAGAAAGTAAACAATTGATTGAGAGTTCACACCTAGTAACCCTATTAGAGTAAAAACGTCTTTTAAAAATTAGAAGGGTATCAAAATTACTAGACTATAAGATATTTTAATGCACCAAATTTATATATATCGTATATAACTGATCAAATCGGTTAATCGATTTCGCTTAAAACTGTGAACCGTAACCGAATCAAAATAATTTATGTAAAAAAATCTATACTGAAATCAAAATTTTCGATTTGTATAACCATATCATTCGAGAGTGATCAAAATAGGAACAATTCAAAAGTTGAATTATTAAATTAAAATTTTTTAAACTTTAGTGAACAAAATAGGATTGAGAAGAAAGTTGAGTGATGAACGGTGTAATTTACCCTTTATTTTATTCAAGAAAAATAAAAACTAATGTGCCACTTTTAACGGAAGGTAACAAGAGGAACCATACTAAAAACGAACTAAAAGTTTAGTGATCAAAATGAAAGCACCCTAAAAGCTCGATGACCATTTACGTAGTTTACCCTTAAATTTAATAACTTAAAATGAGTTGAGAATCTTGGACAATGGGACTAAACTAAAGCTTGATATTAAAGCGAAATTGGCGCGGGCGCCATGCACATTATACAGACATCTTCTTACCGTTAAAGAGATTGATTGTTGTAATGGCCCGCATAACCGGTAAAAGTGCATAAAGCAAAAGGAATCCAATAATGCTTTAACTCATAACAATAACCAAAATGGTGTAAAAAGTTGAGGGAACATAAAAGAAATTAGTGTTGATGAAGAGAAGAGAATTAAGGCCTAAAGAAGTGAAATTTATGGGCCACGAAAACCCAAAAAGCTAAGTAAAGGTAGCATCATATAGGTCCCCCTCAAGCATATATATATATATATATATATATATATCATTTCGATTAAGCTTCCTTCCTATTAACCTGGAAGTTCTTCTCAGATACAAGAAAATGATTCAGTTCCAGAGCCAAAGATCATAATTCTCGGACGAGCAATCGAAAAGATTCTAGAGCATCTTCAGGTTTAAGTATTGTTCCTCCAATGATCGTAGTACCAAGTACTTCTTGACGAGCTCTAATATGATCAGATTTATAAGTAAGCATTTCTTGTAAAATATGAGCAACACCAAATCCCTCTAGAGCCCAAACCTCCATTTCTCCTACCCGCTGTCCCCCTTGCTTGGACTTTCCTCTAAGTGGTTGTTGTGTAATAAGTGCATAATGTCCACTGGACCGCCCATGTATTTTAGCATCAACTTGGTGAATTGATTTCAAGATATATATATAAAGAGCTTCATGTTGGATAATGATGTACTCAAAATGTCACCCTCTGAAAAAATATATGATAAGCCTTGGGTGTGAAGGAATTGGCTTTGCAAAGGCAATGAAAAAGGTAATAGACTAACCAACAATCAGTTGATCCAATGGAATAAAACGTTAGGCCCCTTAAATAATGTTAAGAGTTTGAATTTTGACATTATAAATGAAGTAAACTTGATTGAAAGAATCGCTTTTTATAGTAGACATGTATAATATATGATCCAAATCAATCGAAATTAAAATCTATGATTATAAAAGAACTAACGACTAATCCTGCAACGAAAATTGTATTGAATCAAATTCGGGGATCACATTCTTCGTTAATTCTTCATTAGCTGTAATTAGGGCATGTGAAAACTAATGATCACCATCTTGACACTTTTTTTCCCATTTTATGTGCCTTTTAGTTTCTGTTTGATCTTGACCACATGGGAGACACAAGGATATTCAAATTAGGATTTTGTTGCAACTTAACCTTAAAAAAGTTAGTTTGTCAAAAAAAAAACCTTGAAAAATTAAAACCGTATGTACCGATTTTTCGCTTTAAATCATTTGTCCTGACTATATTATTTCTACGGCTCACATTAAAATATATTAAAAATTTAAATTTTATATTTTAACTTTAAATTTTACATCTTAAACTCTAAACCTTATTCCCTACCCCTAAAAATATATTATACTCCTAATTTTTTAAACCCTAACTATAAATTTTAACTTTAAACCTTAAACTCGTTATTTTAAGTGGGACATAGAAAGGGTATAATTAAGTGCAGTGCAGACGACTTCCATCCAAATTGTAATCCTAACCATAGATTTATCTAATTAGATAATGGTCAAAAATCATTCAAGTAAAATCCTCATTTACTTATTTAAGTTATGCGCTGATATTGGAAATAAAATTTTTATTAATAGAAGTCTAACTTTTATAAAAAAAAATTTAAATTAATCTTGAAAAATACATCTTCGCTTAAATGGTAAGATTGATGTCGAGATTCAAGATTAAATACCACTGCATATAAACATCATGTATGAATTTGAGTTTATATTTATTCTATTTTTTTGAATAGATATATTTATTCCAAATTTGGTTATGACATACTTCTAATAAGAACTAATATTAGTAGACTCACCATGAGGAATAGAAATCATCTACCTTTTCCGGTGTTCTTATTTATTCTCCCACACTAAAAAAATTAGGTTTAGAGTTTAGGATTAAGGTTTACAATTAGGTCTTAGGGTTAAGGTTTAGAGTTTAGGATTATGATTTAAAATTTAAGATTAGAGCTAAAAATTTTATTTTTAATATTAGGCATAAAAGGAGATACCGAAAATTGTTATCATAAAACCCAAAATATATGTGTTAAAGTAAAGTCAACTAAAATGGAGCAGTTGTCACTGATTTTTCACTTTATTTTTTATATATATTGTTGTTGTATCATTTTGATCTTTCTTTTTGATTATCATCCTTTTTATTTTTATCATAGTTTGTTATCATTTTGTATACAACTCTTTTAATTATATTTGTCACTAGAATTGTTATCATAAAACCCAAAATATGTGTTAAAGTAAATAGGTTCTTAGAGTCCATTAAATTAAATACATACACAATAAAGGCCTGTTCGGCCCGTTTTTAACAAAGTTAGGTCCAAAAATAATAATAATCTATTTGTATTAAAATGAACCAATTACAAAAAGAGTCCATAAAAAGAGTTGCATGCCCATTAAACTAAAATACATATCCATATACACTAAGGGCCCATTCGGACCAATTTTAATTAAACTAAGCCCTAATCCCGTCTTTTGTGTTTATGCGCAGCCAAAAGAAGACTGTTGGATCTCGGGGTTGATCCAACGGCGCAGGATACGCCAGGTAAAAGAAGGGTAAGCGCCCACTTTCCAACTATTAGATCAAGGAGTGATCTAACGGTCCAGATCGCTCCAAAACATGGAACACGCGGATCCTCACTTGCGCGTGGTAGCCACACGTTCGTCATTTCAACTTCCAACAGTCGATTCATCTTCTTCGACGCACGTTCGAGCCGATTCTGTCACTATTTGCTCCTTGCCAGCGTCTCCTTCGTTGTTTGTAGCTACCAGAAACATGCAAAAAGAAACAAAAGGGATTAAATCCCTAAAATGGAGCAAAGTCAACTAAATCAACAGAAGGCCTAATCCCTAAATTGAAGCCATGGCTGAGATTAAGAAAAATCCGAATCAAATCGGAAGCAACTCGGGGTGGAAATTAGGGATACATGCTTGAAATCCAAGCAAATTTGTAACTATATAAACCCCACGTAATAGTTCATGTAATACACACAATACACAAGGAAGATACACAAAGTATACACAAAAGCATTCGGATTAGAGCAAGCAATTGTATTCGGCATTTCAGTGGAAATAAAAGAAAGCTTTCTCTGGTAATTTTTCTTTCTTTGTTGTCGTTCGAATTTAAATAAGGAAAAGGAGAATATATTTACCTCATTTTTTGAAACGTTTTCTGTTGAAAATAGCATCTGAGGTCGTGTCCGATGACAGATGCATGTTAGATACCCACCAGATTCTAGAAAACCAGACTTGAAGGAAAGGGGATTTTATGTTTTTTTTTACTCGGATTTGTTTTAAAAAAAAGGTTTTTTGAGAAAGGTTTTTTAAAAAGGGAGGTTTTTTGGAAATTTTTCGTCACCGACAAACGACGACTGGCACAGCGGATTCACGCCGTGTTCTTTAACCCATGAAGAACACGGGAGATGGTTTAGAGAAAAAGAAGGGGAACTGGTTTGATCCATTTTGAAAGGGGGAGAAAAATGAATTTTTGTTTCTAATTTTTATTTTTATATCAACCCGATGACCAGACCCATACCCACTTCAAACCCGTACCTTATTTTAATGGATCTCTTACCGCGGCTCTTTAGTTTTTAATACTTTTAATTACGTCCTTTCTCTTATAATTAGGTCACCACATTTTGTTTTGTTTTTAATCTGGTCACCAATTTACCTTTTATATTTTAAAAAATATAAAAAATATTTTTTATATATATCTCTTTTCCTTTATTTGAATTTTAGTATTTATTTTCTGTTATTTAATTTAAGTAATTCAATTGCTTCCTTGCTTTAGTTTTAGTTGTTTGAAATGTGTTTGTTTAGTTTTAATCCTTAGGTATAGGTTCTCGAGAAAGCTTAGATTAGTGCCTTGTGTGATGAAAATTTTCTTCATATTTTAAAAATAAAATAAACTTAAATTACGTTTTAATTTCAATAGATGAAATAAATGTAGACACCTTTTTAGGGATATTAATCACTAATTAGGTTTTGATTAAAAGCTTTAATGCATTTAATTGTTTATGTTAGTTTGTTAAAAAGTGGAAATCAATTAATGCAGTGTTTTACCAAACGGAAATGACGGAAGCGCCAAGAGTGTTGGCGGTTATTGGAGTTCATTTTTCGGGTGGTAAAGCCATTAAAATAGACTTATATTCATAAAACGGGCGAATAAGTTGAGTTTTATGCGAACTTGCAAATTCCAACTCTGAAAACACTTTTTTCTGAAATCAATTAGGTACCAATTTTTAAGCGTTGTGGGGTGTTAATCCTTCCCCACACATAACCGACCCCTGAACCTATTTTCACAAACCAAAAATGTTGTTTTAATAAATAAATCATTTTATTAAAATAACATTTTTTTAAAAAGTCGCCCAATCGTATTTTAAAAAAAAAGATTGGTGGCGACTCTATGTTTTTGGTTTTCATTAAAAAGGTCGAGCTCGATGAGGCTTACGATAGCTTGGCGACTCTACTGGGAAATCTGTTTTTTTTTAAATAAAAGAGGGTCAGGCCACAAATTTATTTCAAAAAATGTTTTAAAAAATAGAATTTGCAAGTTCACAAAATCTTCAATTTATCCGTCCGTTAATGAATATAATTCTATTTTATGCATTCTAAAATTGTTCAAAAGCTCCATCCTGATTTTCTCCCGTCCGTTTAAGTGGGGGGTAACGCTTTGCTTATGTCAGAATATTGATTCTCCGTATGAGCCTATCAAGTACCTTCGGGACTCATATGCTCTTTCTCTTCGTAAGGATATTGATCATTCGAGAAGGCATAAGGAAAGGAGTCCTCCTAAGTTGAACTTGGTTTGTTTGAAGCCTATAATGGGTGAGAACCAGAGGCCTTGCTACCCTTAGTAGGGGACAACAAGGACAGCTCGGGTACCTTTTTAGAACCAAACCATGTTTGAGAATCTAAAGCCTACCCCAATAGATCCATGTGGAAAACTTAGGGTCTTTGTTTCTGGTCAAAATTATTTCGCATGAATAATCCGTGGAGACACGTCATGGTGTGTTGGAATGGCTACCCAGAATTATTTATGCAACGAAATTATTTTGGACTCCTCTTGTTTTCTTATCTCTAATCATTTCCCTTTGTTCTCTTGTTTTGCATGTTTAACCTTACATCATCATTTCATATCAAAAGGGGATTGGTTCTTAAAAATATCTGCCCAATTAGAAAAGTTGTTATCATGGATGGAAGGATCCTGAAGTTTAAAGATGAAAATGCAAAGGTTCGTCATTGGTCTGAAGTCAATCAATGAGCGTCTGGGGATAGTCTAACAGCTGATCACGAGACAGAGACATCAGAATATGCCCTTATTAGTGTCAAGCAGAATGATGTGAAGGAGTTGCGGAAAATATGGGAACACTTTAACTATGAGACCAAGCAATTTTTCTATGAAACCTACGGAGACGTAGCGTATTTGTTGTATGTGAAGGTCGATGAGCAATTCTTGAAGGCTTTGGTCTAGTTCTGGAATCCAGGGTGTTGTTGTTTTACCTTCAATGGAGAAGATATGATGCCCATGTTTGAAGAATACTTGGCTCTGTTCAACCTATGCAAGGTGAAGAAGAATTGGGTTTATGCCAAGCCACCTAAGAACAAAAATCCGCACTTCAGCTCACAGCTTTCGTTGGTATGAGTGATGGATGGGTCAAGGGGTTGATACAGAAAAGAGGTGGTAGTTTCTCCTTTCCTTGTTCAAGCATCATAAACATAATTCGAATTTACCCAGACAAAGAAAAGAGAGTAGATCTCCTGGCAATTGCGATCTACGAATTAGTTATTTTCCCAAAGGTCATGGGAAACATTGATATAGCCTTGCTTGATTTCTTTGAGCAGCTAAAGAGGGAAGTCAATCCAGTACCTGCTATGTTAGCTGAAAGTTTCATCTCACTGAAAGCATGCCGAAAGGTGGAAGGTGTGCGCTTCAGAGGGTGTGCTCCTTTACTTCAGGCTTGGGCCCTCAGCCATTTCTGGAAATGTCTAACTCTGACTCTATCTAATGTGTTATCCTCAAACTTCTCCCCTCTTTAGGAATTCTTGGAAAAAGACTAGCCAGTTTTCAAGAAAAGCAAATGGGTTGATATTTTCAAAGACTCGTGACGAGGACATAAGATGGAGGATTCCTTGGGTGGGCCATGCCAGGGTTCTGTACAAATATGGAGATTTCAACTTCCTGATGCTGTTGGGTTTATGGGGTGGAATCGGGTGTGCTCCTTTGCTAGTGTCTTGGCAGTATGGTTCTCGTCAGTTCACCTCATTCACTAACGGTCTTAGCTCGTCGGAGTTCGAGTTCCAAGGTGAGTTTAGGAAGAAGGTACATACAATTAGCCACTCGTAAAACAATTGCTATTATATGAAGCTAGAGTTTGATAGTTACTGTATGTTTACCCCTAACTATGATGTCTGGAGGCATAAGAGAATGAATGACAAGGTCATATTACCTACACCTGGACAAGCCAAAACATTAAAGGAACACTTGAAGGTGGTCCCTTCTGAAGTTGAATCCTGAGGGAAGAACTAAGAAGAGTTAAGTTAGAAATAGAAGCCTTGCAAAAGCAGAACCAGCGGGATAAGTTCGAGTCAAGCCTTGAGGTAGAAAAGTATAAAGGGGAGACGAATCGAGTGATGAAGCTGTACATAGAACTAAAAGAAAAGTATGAGATTCAGAGGGTTGGCTTCCTCAAATTTTAGACTACTGTTCGAAATGCTGACTTGCGAAAGAGTCTAGAGCAATGGAAGAAAGAAATGGAGCATGTTGTGGGTAAGGAGAGAGAGCGTAGCAAAAGGAAGATTGAGAAATATAGACGGGCACTTGCAGAAGAGCGAAAAAAAAAGTAAGCAAACAACAGAAAACGAGAGGGGCAAACGAATCCTTGAAAAAGAGAAGGAAAATGTGGCCGTATGGAAAAGGAAGGCCACGACAACAAGAACCGTTTGCTTGAGCTATAAACAGTATATGACGAGACTTGTGAGAAATTAAAAGAAAGCCAGGATTTTGTTGCTGAGTTACAAAGTAAGTTGGAAGGCTTGAACCAGACTCTCTACAAGTTTTAGAATGATTACAGCTACATGGAACTCTAGGCTAGTTTGAATGAGAATAATTCCATAAGGGAGCAAGTGGAAGAAATAGACAACATTGTCCAAGAATATAAGACAAAGGTCTTGGTCCTTGAAGATATTGTTGATGGAGGTGATGACTACTGGTTCACTTGCCTCAGAGATAATGCTAGAAGATTCCAATGACGAGATGAGTTCTATAAGACTGTCATGGCCTAGGTCCAAGATGTGGCTCGACATGTGATGATGTTAGCCATTGAAGCTAAAGCTCTCCGCCAATACATCAAGCCAATAGGGAAAGTGGGACCAAGGCTTATGTGTTTAATTGAAGAAGTTAAAGAATTAGGAGTTCATGCTGAAATGTATTCGTAAAGAAATGTTAAAACTCGTTGTAATAAGGACCTTTTGGCATTCAATAAAGCTGTTTCTAAAAGCGGATATTTTAAAGAACCAATGTTCTTGCATTTGCATAATTCTTTTGTTTGCTTGGTTGTTTTCTTTTTGTTTTTCATTGCATGCATGCATTCATAACATAATAAGACGCTAACTTAAAAAAATGAAAGAAACGCCAAAATAGCCAAAACAACCCACGAGTATAGTACCCGTTCACAAACAAAACAATGGAAGATAGAGTGGCAGCTTTAGAGGTTAACCACAAAAGCACCCAAGATCGACTGAACAAGATAGAGACTGACCTGAAACAAGAAATTGAGATAGCTCACCGGAAGACAGTCAGCTCGATTGCGACTATGCTGGGGTTCAAGGACCTAGATGTAATAGAAGCTAGTGAAGAAACTAATGCGCTGCCCCGGTTCCAAGGAATGAATTTCATCCATCTTGGAATGAAAAAGGAAGTTGCTTCACCCAAAGTTAAAATTCTCCCCACTTTGCTGAATCCTCCATCCAGAATGAGTTGAAGGCCAATACTGAAAGAGCTCACAACTACGAGGTGCTTGACCTTGATGAAATTGCTGATAAGGCCAAGGCCGAAAAGAAGTAAGAATATCGATATGAGAAGATGAAGGGGATGATCAAATCCTTCTAGGAATGAAGCACCCACGGTGGAATAGATGCTAAGGACTTGAGTTTGGTGACAGATCTGGTGGTGCCCCCAAAATTTAAGATCCCAAATTTTGAAAAGTATAATGGAACTACGTGCCCTTCAGCACATCTGACTATGTATTGCAGGAAAATGTCAATGTATTTGGACAGTGAGAAACTACTTATTCATTGCTTCCAAGACAATTTAGTGGGGTTAGCTTCACGCTGGTACACACTGTTGAGCCGAGCCAACATCCAATCATGGAAGGATTTATCAAGAGCTTTCAAAGAACAATATAAACATGTCATAGACATGGTTTCGAACCGGCTGGTTTTGCAGGGAATGGAACAAAAGCATCATGAAAGTTTCTGCCAATACGTGCAAAGGTGGAAAGATGTATCTGTCTAAATTCAACCACCATTGCTAGAGAATAAGATCACCCCGATGTTTGTGGAGACCTTGAAAGGTTTTTTTTACGATCGCGTGATACCTCATGCAACCAAAAGCTTCGCAGACATGCTGATGAATGGGGAGTTGATTTTGGCAGTTGTCAAGAATGGAAAATTGGATGGAGGAGAAACAAAGAAGCCCTATAAGAAAAGAGAGAATGAAGTCAATGCAGCCAACATCTATAACCCAATTATTCAAAGGTTTTGGTTTTCAATAAGCCCAATGTTTCAACTCCAGCAAGTAACATCCCCTACCCAGCCTGGAAGAAAATAGGGTCGGAGAACGTTAACGATGAACAATACAGTGATTGGTGCGATAAAATTGAGTCATAATTTGATAAACAATCAATACATGCTTGACTAATCGTGCAAAGTCGGTATAGGAGGTTTTCCAATTCAATAGAACGCTTGAATTTACAATTTATGGAGTAATTTTAGACTTTTCTAAGTTTTAGGGACTAAACTGTAATTCTTGTAATTTAAGGGTCCTTTATTAAAATTAACTATACCATGATGAAATTTAACCTATGAAAAGTCTTAGTTTAATCGGTGTTCATTTACTAGTACAATTAAACCATGCAATACTTAGTGACCAATTTGTAAACTTTTTAAAACTGTGTTCTTGGCATATTAACAGAATTAACTAACAATGTATCGAAACACCTAGGGGTGTATCGATACGAGTATGCACGATTTAAGGCTTAATTTGAAACTATCAAGTTCTGTTTTGATACAGCTTAACCTGTTTTAATACAGGATAACAGAATTAACAAATACCGTACTGGTACACCCCTTAGGTGTTTCGATACGGGTTGACCTAGTTTGACTTGACCATTGACCTCTATTTTGATACGCCTAGGGTCATATCGATACAATTAAATTCACAAACCTCACTGTCTATTTCCATATCGAAACAGCCTAAGCTCGTATCGATACGCCTCAGTTGACTTATGCTTGACCGACCAAATATGCAAGGCTGTACCAATACAGGTTGACCCGTATCGATACACCCTACACTATAATGATAGATTTATTTTGGCTTTTACTCAATTTGAACCATTGAACGATGTCCAAATGTAATGAATTTTTACCAACAACTTTTAAATACTAAAATCTACTAGCATGCCAAATATCATGGTCAAATGAATTTGTTTACCATGTTTTCACTTATTAGGCCAAACTTGCTTAATTAACCTATTTCACCAAAACACTAACATACATAACTTGCACTTTTAAATCTTCTAACATAATGGGTCATTTATACATACAAAATGGGGCTAAACTAACTTGTCTAGACCCTACGCCACCAATCTAGGAGTTCAAGGACTAGATTAACATTACATATAGATGGTGTGACTTGCTTCTAACTCCAATCCTTGCTCCAACTATACTTTAACCTAGAAATGCATAGAGATGAGATGCATTAGGCTTACTTAGCCTAGTGAGGTAGTCATAAACGATAAAATGAACATCAATGGAAATAATGTCATGTATATCAATGTAAATGCATCTCAAAGCATATTTTAACAATACCTGCAGTACTTATTCACATATTTCCTTGGATCAACATGTATTATGGATACGCAAATTCCCAACCAACATCGCCAACAATGAATGGTCAATATCTGCCAACATCACCAATAAGACTAACACGATCATATCCTGCCAAACAAGAGCCTTAGCTCAAGGACCGTAGTCTACTCCTTACCAATGAGCTCACGAATTCTATGGCATGCCAATTGTATCCCATGCCCATTCGTATCCAAGGATTCAATACTTATCAATAACAATGTCAATAACAATAACCAATGTGGTACCAATAGCAATACAATGCCAATGACTCCTTTCAATACTTTCATATTATCAATGATCATGTAAAGATTCAATAGTCAACTTAGAAATAAAATAAGCTTACGAAAGCCTACCCATAGTGCCTCCAATGAGCCCTTAATGTGAACATACCTTGGCCAATGATGATAACGTAATAAATTGACATCAATGAATTCGGGAAGGCACCTAGCCAATCCCTTGACTCTGACTACACTCACCGATGATTCTGAGGCTTTCAAGGTTCCCAGATGACAATTCCCTTGTTCTTGGACTTGGTGGAATTGAAAAGATTTGATAACTCTTCACCTTGATTGTCTTGAGCTACACAAATCAATATCACAAGGTTTTCATTATCGATATCGAAGCTGTAGCAACTCAATAGCTATGAAAAACAGTAATTAAACTAGTTTTAGTATCTCTAAGAAATTTTTAGGGTTTAGACCAATCCTTAAACTCGAGGTTAGACATGATTTAGCTATGGAATCAATAAACTAATTGAGGGAGACTTCTTACCCCAACTAATAGCTTCAATCTATGATTAAGAAACTTAAGGAATTCAAAGCTTGGTTTACTCTCTAATGGAGGTGTGTGCTTAGAGGAAGGTGATAAGGATGAAGGGTGAGGTGCTTGCTTGACAATAGCCGGGTAAGTTTCTTTTCTTTTTACTACTGAATTCCAATTGAGCTTTCCTTCAATTGAAGGAACTCAATATCCTAATCCCACGTATGTAGTGATTAGGCTTGAGAAGGGCTAATCGCAAGATAAGTCCTTCAATTTTCTATTCTTTACATCTTTACCCCCAGACTTTCAATTTCCACAATTAAGTCACTAAAACAAGTTTAAGGCTTGCAATGGGGTCCCTAAACAATATTAATGCTCAATTGAGATTCAATAACTAATAATATGCCACTTGATTAAAGGTCAACTATAATTTTTTAGCTTTCCGATGTGAAATTTCCAGTCATCGAAATCAAATTCTAACTAGGCCCAATTTTGGGATGTTACACAGCAGCAGCTGCAACAAGCTCACCGAAAGAAGAACAGAGATACCAAGGGAACTCTAAACCATACTTCCCTCCTATCCCCATGATATATGCAGAATTGTTCGCTGAACTAATCAAGTCCTATATGGTGCTGCCATGCCATGTTCCTCTTTTCTCACCTCTATACCCCGCATGGTATGATGATAAGGAGCAATATGAATACCACGCATGTATTAGGGGGTAAACAATTGAAAATTGTACTGCATTTAAAAGGGTGGTGGGTGATCTGAGGAAATCAGGCATGCTATCATTTGATTCGACTAAAGAGAAAGGGAACCCCCTTCCAAATCACCAGAAGACAAGAGTGAATGCAATCATTGAGGAAGAAGACAAAAGGGTTAAGGAACATGTCACTAAAATTATAGTACCCATAAAGTGGGTGTGGGCCCAAATAGTTACAGTTGGAATGTTGGAAGGAGAAACCCAGAAGATGAAGGTTTAAGATGGACTATATTGTGAGTACCATAAGGCTGATAGACATGAGATTGAATACTGCTTGAGTTTAAACAACTACTCCAAGCAAAAATGGATGATAGAGAACTCACATTTTTTGAGAAATGTGGCATAAGGCACATGATGGACGTGTGCGCATCAGAGGAGTCATCCTCTATGAGAGATTATACAGGGATTAAGCCTTTGGTTATCAAGGCTAAAGCAAAAGTTAGCGAACCCATGAGGGGTGTAACCCCATAACTTATAATCAAGGCACCAGCCCCATTTCTATACAAGGACAGCAAGCAGGTCCCTTGGAACTACGCTTGCACGCTAGCAGCCCCAAGAGAATCACTCGTCAGAGAAAAGACAAAGGAATAGCCAATTAAAAAAGTAAGCCACTTTACAAGGAGTGGCATACTGTATTTCCTTGCCGACAGTAGGAGACAGAGATGCGACACAGAGAAAGGTTACTGCTGAAGAGCCAGAGAAAGAAGATGAAAGAGATTTCTTTAAAGAGAAGTCACCAGTATAACATGAGCCTGTGAAGGAGTCAGAGGCTCAAGAATTTCTTAAGATACTCAAACATAACGAGTATAGTATGGTGGAGCAGCTCTATAAACTCCCAGCATGAATTTTCATATTGTCTCTATTGTTGAGTTCTAAGGGTCACCGTGATGCCCTACTGAAGATTCTAAATCGAACATTTGTATCAAAGAAAATCACTACCGACAAGATGGACATGTTGGTCGGCAACCTTGTTGTTAACAACTTTATTTCTTTTAATGATGAGGAAATACCAGAAGGAGGGAGGGGATCTTGCAAAGCTCTACACATTTCAAAAAGGTGCAAGGGATATATGTTACCAGGTATCCTTATCGACAACGGGTTAGCTCTGAACGTCCTCCCGCTAGCAACGCTCAAGAAGTTACCTGTGGATAGCTCGCATATGAGAGCTTATCAAAACACTGTAATAGAATTTGACAGGACCCAGAGAGATGTGTTAGGAAAGATTGAAGTGCCTTTGCAAATTGGAACATCAACTTTTGATGTAGAATTCATGGTCATGGATATAAAGCCCAGTTACAATTGTTTGTTGGGGCGCCCATGGATCCATGTAGCAAGAGCAGTCCCTTCCACCCTTCACCAGAAGTTAAAATTTGTGATTGATGGACAACTAGTAACAATCGGTGTAGAGGAGTAAATTATTGCATCAGTAACTACTGATGCACCCTACATCAAGATCGATGAGGGTGCACTCGAATGTCACTTCAAGACATTGAAGCTAGTCAATGCGACCTTTGTCACTAAAGGGAGTAAAGTACCAGAGCCCAAACTATCCAGCTGCGCAAAGATGCAAGTGAAGCAAACTCTCAGAAAAGGAGCTGAAGTTTGAAAGGGATTTAGAAAAAGACATCAAGTGAGGATGTATCTCATAGTTATCTTGGCGAAGAAGGATCAGTTTCGATTGGGCTTTAAACCCAATAATTGGAAGAGAAAGGTAGAAATTAGGAAGCATCAAGAAAGAAGAAGAACAGGATTGAAAGGGGAGGAAATTGAGTGGGAGCCAATGACATTTCCACCCTTAAGCCATAATTTCATATCCGGAGGCTTTTTGGACCTAAATGCCCAAATTAACGAGGAGGAGAAAGAAAAGAATGATTTATGTGAGACCTTTGGGAAACTGAGCATCAATGCCGTGATAGATGAGGAAAGATAAAATAAGTACATGTCCATGATTCACCCCTGCTCTGAACTTGACAACTGGACTGCTGAAGAAATTCCTATAGTCTTTGAGACAGTTTTAGAGTAATTCTCAAAACCAACACTTTTGCCTTAGGCCTAAAGGCAATTAGGGATCTTATGTAAAGGGCCTATGTCAAGTCCATAATTTGAAATTCAATAAAGATGCATTTTCTTTCAACAAACCTTGTGTGGCAAATTATTTCATAAACAAACCCCAAAGGAAAAACTAAAAATCAATCATTCCATTCATTTGTTCATCTCTTTTCTTTGTATATATTTCTTGCCCTTTTCTTTGCAGGTCTTCAGATATCAATAACTTAAATGATTCCAAGTCTGGCCCTGGGGTTGATTTTGAGCTACCTTCATGCTTATAAGAAGTTGAGAATATTGATGATGAGGAAGAATATGACTTGCCCAATGATTTGCTTAGATTGGTAGAAGGAGAAGAGAAGCAAATTCTACCTCACAAAGAGGAGTTAGAAATTTTGAACCTTTGCACAGAAGAAGAAAGGCGTGAGGTGAAAATTGGTACTACCATTACAACCAATACTCGAAAAAACCTGATTGAGCTCTTAAAAGAATTCAAAGATATTTTGCCTAGTCATGTCATGATATGCCTAGTCTCGACACTAACATCGTTGTACATCAGCTCTTATAAGGGTAGGATGTGAGCCTGTGAAGTAGAAGCTTAGAAGGATGAAAGTTGAGACACTTTTGAAAATTAGAGATGAAGTGAAGAAACAATTTGATGCAGGGTTTCTCGAAGTGGAAAAATATCCAGAATGGGTGGCTAACATTGTCCTAGTCCCTAAAAAGGATGGAAAAGTACGCATGTGTGTTGATTACAGGGATCTCAATAGAGCAAGCCCAAAAGACACTTTCCCGCCCCCACATATTGACACATTAGTGGACAACACAACTGGACACTCTCTCTTCTCTTTCATGGATGGGTTTTCCGGGTATAACCAAATTAAGATGTACCCAGAAGATATGGAAAAGACCACCTTCATAACACTTTGGGGAACTTTCTGCTATAAGGTGATGCCATTTGGTTTAAAGAATGCAGGGGAAACTTACCAAAGAACCATGGTTACTCTTTTCCATGACATGATGCATCAGGAGATAGAAGTATACATAGACGATAAGATCGCCAAATCCTGATCTGAAGAGAAGCATCTGGTGAACTTAGGAAAACTCTTTCAAAGGTTGAGAAAATTCCAACTAAAGCTTAACCCAAATAAATGTACATTTGGGGTTACATCTGGAAAACTGTTAGGATTTGTGGTGAACAGGAAGGGAATAGAGATTGATCCAGACAAGATTAAAGCCATACAGGAGCTCCCACCACGTCAAACACAGAAGGAATTTTGGGAAGATTAAACTACATTGCCCTCTTCATTTCCCAAATGACTGAAAAATATGATCCAATATTCAGGCTACCCGGGAAGAATAACCCAGGCACATGGAATGAAGAATGTCAGGCAGCCTTAGAAAAGATCAAAGAGCAGTTAACTAATCCTTTTGTGCTGGCATCGCCTGTCTCCGGGAAACCATTGATTCTATACTTAACGGTGTATGAAGACTCTATGGGTTGTGTGATGGGGCAACATAACGAAATTGGAAAGAAAGAAAAGACAATATATTACCTGAGCAAGAAGTTCACCGGCTACGAGACTAGATACTCCTCAATTGAAAAACTATGTTGTGCTTTAGTATGGGCAGCTAAAAGGATTAGGCAATATATGTTGTACCATACTACATGGTTAATTTCAAAACTGGATCCACTAAAGTTCATGATGGAAGCTCCAGCCCTATCGGGAAGGCTAGCACGTTGGCAAATATTACTATTAGAGTTTGACATTCAGTATGTAAGTAAAAAATGGTAAAAGAAAGTGCCATAGCTGACTTTTTTGGCAAGTCAAGCTTGTGACGACTATGAGGCACTAAATTTTAATTTTCCTGATGAAGATCTGATGTGCATCTCTGAAGATGTTGAGGCTCCAGTAGAATCATGGGTCTTAAACTTCGGTGGTGCAACAAATGCTTTAGGGTGTGACATTAGAGTAGTTTTGATTTCACCATAAGGAGATTACTACCTTTTCACCAGTCGTTTGAAATTATTTTGCACTAATAATATGATAGAATATGACGCTTGCATACTCGGACTAATGGAGGCCATTGAAAAGAAAATACGTAATCTAAAAGTTTTTGGAGACGAAGCGTTGGTTATCTACCAAATACATGGTGAATAGGAGATGAAGATGCAAAGTTGGAAGAATACCACAAGTTGGTTCTCGAATTAACTAAAGAATTCGATGAGATCACCTTCAAGTACCTCTCCAAAGAAGAAAATCATATGGTAGATGCCTTGGCCACCTTAGCTGCTATGTTTAAAGCTAGTGAAGGTTCAAAGATGATGCCCATCAAATTGCAAATGCTAGATTCCCTAGCTCTCTGCTATGACGTGGAAGAGGAAGCAGACGGCTTACCATAGTACCACGATATCCTCTAATATATAAAGTCTCGGTAATTCCCGCCAAGCTACTGAGAATATGAAGAAAATGATAAGAAAATTAGCATCAGGGTATGTCCTCGATGGAGAAATCCTATATAAAAGAATTCGAGATCATGTGCTTTTGAGATGTGTGGATGCAAAAGAAGCTCAGCTGATTCTAGAAGAAGTTCATGAGGGAGTCTGTGGAACTCACCCTAGCGGTTTCACCATGGCTAGAAGGATCATGCGTTTTGGGTATTATTGGTTAACCATGGAAGGGGATTGCATCATTTACTCTCGTAAATGCCATAAGTGTTAGTTTTTTGCTGATAAGGTTCAAACCCCTTCTCAGTCACTCTATGTCATGTCAGCTCCTTGGCCATTTTCCATGTGTGGAAAAAATGTCATCGGTCAGATTCATCCAAAGGCGTCAAATGGATATCAATTTATTCTGGTAGCCATCGATTACTTCACAAAATGGGTTGAAGTAGCCTCGTATGCAAACGTTACTAGATATACAGTTTGCAAATTCCTAAAAAAAGAAATCATATGTCGATATGGTTTGCCTGAAAGTATCATTACCGATAATGCCTCCAATCTAAATAACAAGATGATAGCTGAAGTCTGTGAGTAGTTCAATGTCAAACATCATAATTCAGTGATATATCGCCCGAAGATGAATAGGGCAGTGGAGGCTGCAAATAAGAACATTAAAAGATAGTCACAAAAATGGTTGATACATATAAAGACTGGCATGAAAACTTATCGTTTGCCTTATATGCATACTGAACTGCAGTACGAACGTCCACAGGGGCAACATCATTTTTGTTGGTGTATGGAGTACAAGCAGTATTGCCAATTGAGGTAGAGATACAATCGCTCTGTGTCTTAATGGAGGCAAAATAGGAGGAGGAAGAATGGATCCAAGCAAGATACGACCAGCTGAATCTAATTGATGAAAAGAGGTTGAAGGCATTGTGTCATGGGCAGATGTACCAAATAAGGATGATAAGGGCTCATAAGAAGAAAGTTCGCCTGAGAGAATTATGAGAAGGTGTTTTGGTGTTAAAGAAGTTACCAATCCAAAGTGATTCCCGAGGAAAATTGGCACCAAATTGGAAGGGATCTTACATTGTAACAAAGGTTTTCTCAGGTGGGGCATTAATTTTGGCTAAAATGGATGGAGATGAACTTCAGAGCCCAATAAACTCTGATTCAGTCAAAAAGTATTATGTTTAAAGAAGAAGAAGAAAAAAAAGAAAAAAAGAAGAAAAAAGGGGAAAAAAGAAAAAGAAGAAAAGAAAGAAAAAGAGGGGTTCAAAATGAAAACTCGTAAAGGGCATTTTGAAACCGAAGGAGAACTTGAGTTTAAAACCCACAAAGGGCGGCTCAGGTAGTTGATATGGCGGGTAATTCTCTCGGGGACTTAACATGGATGAATTACATATCTTCTTGCATTGTCACCAGTTTCGAAGTCTACTTGGCATGGGCGGCGTTCAAGGCATCCCGCGGCGTTTTGACTAGGAGAAGTTTTTGTCATTGATATCTGAATACTTGTTTTTGTGACTTCTTTTCTATTTGCCACAATATTAATAAAATTTTGTTGACCTTCTTCTTTGTTGATACCCTTCCCTTTTCATATAGGCATCTTGTGTTGAAATGAGAATTAAAAAGTTTGACATCATTTAAAATATGCAAAAGATTTTTTAGCATTACCTTGAAAATGTTTAAGAGGGTACTAGAACTATAAGGTGTTCCGTGGTTAAGTTTTGAACTTGGGGCATGAAAAAGCACAAAGCACATAAAGGCGTTCAAGGTGGAAATAAGTCTTGCCACAGAGATTCATATGCAAGCAATTCAAAGTTTCAAGAATCTGAGAGCTCTAAAGAAGCACAGAGGGTTTTTGATATTACTTTAAGGCTGCATGCTACAAAATAGAGGTGCCAATTTTATTCAGTCTTTCTTCCATGATAATGAGAACAATTTTACAGACATTGGAGGAGATGTCTTGATATGTAAGGGTTTTCATTTGAGTTTCAGAGTTTCAAGAAGGCCTGACACTGAATATTGATGTATCAACTACAATGATAAGTTCGACTTGGTAGTTAACCAGAATATTATAGACCTCAACTCCCTTGGTTGGATAAAGGCTAAAAGAGTGTTGAAGAATCTGAGGATAAAATCAGTCCTTCCAACCATGAGTACAAGATAACTAGATTGAGTGAACAAATATACAAGGATCAAAAGAACTGAGGAAATACAGAAAAAACAACCATTCAAATGGAAAGAATTAAAGAAACATGCATACATTTAATAGGCATCCTTAGGGGCATACATATCATAATTATAGCATCAATTCATTTTGACAGGTTTGGAGCATTGCTTATCCATCCGAGCATAAGGATGATGGAACCTTTTTTAGAACTTGCCTATGTATTCAGGCTTGAGGAGAATAGAACCCGTTTATCCATCTGAGCATAAGGAGGATGGAACCTTTTTCAGAACCCGTCTATACATTCAGGCATGAGGAGAATGTAACCCACTTATCTATTCGAGCGTGAGGAGAATAGAACCTGCTAATTTATCCGAGCATGAAGAGGATAGAACCTGCCTATCTATTCGGGCTTGAGGAATATAGAACTTGCATATCTATTCGGGCTTGAAGAAAATAGAACCAGCTTATCCGTTTGACCATAAGGAGAACGGAACCCGCCACTTTGTTCGAGTAGAGAATCTCAGTGATTGACGGTTTGGTAATTGGTGAAAATCAGTGTCATTTATTCTTTGTTCTATTCATGTTTCACCGGAATGAACAAAGAGGGGCAACTGTTGTCACTGATTTTTACTTTGTTTTTATATATATTATTGTTGTATTATTTTGATCTTTCTTTTTTATTATCATCCTTTTTATTTTTATCATAGTTTGTTATCATTTTGTATACAGCTCTTTTAATTATATTTGTCACTAGAATTCTTATCATAAAACCCAAAATATGTGTTAAAGTAAATAGGTTCTTAGAGTCCATTAAATTAAATGCACACAGAACAAAGGCATGTTCGGCCCGTTTTTAACAAAGTTAGGTCCAAAAATAATAATGATCTATTTGTACTAAAATGAACCAATTACAAAAAGATTCCATAAAAAGATTTGCATGCCCATTAAACTAAAATACATATCCATATACATTAAGGGCCCATACGACCCAGTTTTAATTAAACTAAGCCCTAATCTCGTCTTTTGTGTTTATGCGCAGCCAAAGAAAGACCGTTGGATCGCGGGGTTGATCCAATGGCACAGAATATGCCAAGTAAAAGAAGGGTAAACGCCGCACTTTCCAACCGTTAGGTCAAGGAGTGATCTAACGGTCCAGATCGCTCCAGAACAAGGCACATGGATCCTCACTCCGCGTGGCAGCCACGCGTTCATCATTTCACCTTCCAGCAGTCGATTCTCCTTCTCTGACGGACGCTCGAGCCGATTCCGTCATCGTTTAATCCTTGTCGGCGTCTCCCCCATTGTTTGTAGCCACCAAAAACTTGCAAAAAGAAACAAAAGGGATTAAATCCCTAAAATGGAGCAAAGTCAACTAAATCAACAAAAGGCATAATCCCTAAATTAAAGCCGTGGTTGAGATTAAGCAAAATTCGAATCAAATTGAAAGCAATTCGGGGTAGAAATTAGGGATTCATGCTTGAAATCCAAGCAAATTTGTAACTATATAAACCCCATGTAATAGTTCATGTAATACACACAATACACAAAGTATACACAAAATCATTTGGATTAGAGCAAGCAATTGTATTCGGCATTTCAGTGGAAATAAAAGAAAGCTTTCTCAGGTAATTTTTCTTTCTCTGTTGTCGTTTGAATTTAAATAAAGAAAAGGGGAATAAATTTACCTCATTTTTTGAAATGTTTTCTGCCGATAATAGCATTTGAGGCCGTGTCCGATGACAGATGCATGTTAGATACCCACCGAATTATAAAAAACCAGACTTGAAGGAAGGGGATTTTATGTTTTTTTACTTGAATTTGTTTAAAAAAGCTTTTTTAAGAAGGGTTTTTTAAAAAGTGAGGTTTTCTGGAAATTTTTTGCTGTCGAAAAAGGCGGCCGGTACGGCGGATTCACGCTGTGTTCTTCAAACCATGATGAACACGAGAGATGGTTCAGAGAAAAAGAAGGGGAACTGGTTTGATCCATTTTGAAAGGGGGAGAAAAATAAATTTTTGTTTCTGATTTTTATTTTTATATCAACCTGATGACCCGACCCATACCCGCTTCAAACCCGCGCCCTATTTTAATGGATCTCCTACCGCGTCTCTTCAATTTTTAATTCTTTCAATTATGTCCTTTCTCTTGCAATTAGGTCACCACATTTTGTTTTCTTTTTAATCTGGTCACCAATTTACCCTTTTATATTTTAAAAATATAAAAAAAATTATATATATCCCTTTTCTTTTATTTGAATTTTAGTATTTATTTTTAGTTATTTAATTTAAGTAATTTAATTGCTTCCTTTCTTTAGTTTTAGTTGTTTGAAATGTGTTTTGTTTAGTTTTAATCCTTAGGTATAGGTTCTCAAGAAAGCTTAGATTAGTGTCTTGTGTGATGAAAATTTTCTTCGTATTTTAAAAATAAAATACACTTAAATTACATTTTAATTTCAATAGATAAAATAAATGTAGACCCTTTTTTAGGGCTATTAATCACTAATTAAGTTTTGATTAAAAGCTTTAACGCATTTAATTATTTTGTTGGTTTGTTAAAAAGCATAAATTAATTAATGCGGTGTTTTACCAAACAGAAATGACGGGATAGCGTCAGGAGTGTTGGCAGTGATTGGAGTTCATTTTCCGGGCAGTAAAGCCATTAAGATAGACTTATATTCATAAAACGGACGAATAGGTTGAGTTTTCTGTGAACTTGCAAATTCTAACTTTGAAAACACTTTTTTTGAAATCAATTGGGTACCAATTTTTTGGCGTTGTAGGGTGTTAATTCTTCCCCACACGTAACTGACCCCCGAACTTGTTTTCTTGTTTTCACATACCAAAATGTTGTTTTAATAAATAAATCATTTTATTAAAATAACTTTTTTTTAAAAGTGACCCAATCGCACTTTTTTTAAAAAAAATGGTGACGACTCCGAGTTTTTTGTTTTCATTAAAAAGGTCGAGCTCGAGGAGGGTTGCGACAACCACCAAGCTTAATATGACCTTCATTATGCAAAATACCTCGTCACCAGGCTCCCACATTGCTCATTAACATTGGTGAGCACGAACAAACTCACAACCTTTGACAAAATTTTATAGGGTTTGATGTTCTCTACGTCATATTTACTTTGTTTATAGCTTTGTAGATTATACTTAATCTTTATATCCATAATAATTTTGATGAAAATAAAAAATATTTGTGTCTTCTGGAGAACCCTCTACGACGGCCCCACGGTGCCAAGCTGTGCACCTTCTAGAGCCTCTGGGATGCCTAAATCTGCATCTTTTGAAGCCCTCTAGGGTGCATGGCTTCGCACCTTTCAAAAACCCTAGTGTTATCTTTCTTACCCTTTTGGAACCCCTTGGATGCCTTTCTGCAGCTTTCAAAATCCTTTAGTGCATTTTTTTCGTACCCCTGAAGCCCAATGGTACCACTTTTCTACCCTTAGGAGCACTCATAATTTTACTCCTTTGCACCTCCTGGTGCTTAGACTTCGCACCCCTTCTGCCTAGTCTTCATACCTTCTAGTGCCTACCCTCCATACTTAAGGGGAATTCTTTGCACGCCTAATAGGCCTCATTTACAAATTTCTATGCACCTAAAAGACATTTAGACATACTATTACGAAAGGTTCAAGTATATTATTATAAAAATTATAAAACTAATGATGTTCTCTTGAGTTTCACAAGAATAAATAGTTAGTCATGGATCTCTCATGGTGTGTATCTTCTCGATAAAGGAGCAAACCACTTTCAACCATTTCAGTCACGAAGTAACAAAAGGCATCAGAACATACAAACTGAAAAACACTGATGAAAAATAATCTCAAGGACATGTAATACATATTATTGTAGCCACCATTTTTTTAAACAAATATATGCTTGTTTCGTAAGTTCGGTGTTATAGGTTATTCCCTAAATCATTTTTTGTAATCTTCGGTTTAAAGATGGGGATTTCTTTTGAATTTTTTTTCTTTTGAAAATAATAAAAATTCAGAATCGCCACTGACCACTTGGATAAGGTAGGCTGGACACCATAAAAACCAGAGATTCGTTTTGAAAGGGTCCGGAAGTTGGTTACGTGTGGGGAAGGATTAGCACCCTCATCATGCCCGGATATCGGTACCATATTATTTGTTGCCTTTAAAATTGATGGAATTTGTTGAAATTTAAATTAGGTTTAATTCGGCGTTCTTAATTGAAAATTAACTTTAATTGCACGAGCTTTATCAAATTGGTGAGTTCGAATTAATTGGACATTTAATTAATAAAGTTGACGATACACCGGACCATAGACTAAACCGACAGCATATAAGTCTGACTGTAGTGTTAGTTTATGGTTCGGACCCACATGTCACCTTTATGCATGGTGCAAGCAGTTATAGTATGATGTAATGATCTTGTCAAGTTTTTAAATTTTACCTTGAGTCGGTAAGAATTAATTCAAATATTTGGTCAACATCCTTTGAGCTCGGACTGTTACGACACAAATATCAGAATTAATAGATACCTCATTTTTATTATTTAAATTGATTAATGTAAAATAAAAGGTCACGTGAATGACAAACAAAAGGATGACAAACAAAGGCTTGAAAATTAAACACACAAAAGCCAACTGAAGCCCTAACCGAAAAGGCCCAAATTATGGAAGATTGGTTAGTGATCTAATTATTAACTAAGTGATTCTAGTATTTAGCCCTAAATTGTTTAGCCCTAAAAGACTAAAAACCTAACAAACTATGATTTATCATGATAATTAATTCTATTGGTTTTAAACTAGCATTCTAATAAGCCAAGGATGCTATTTAAAACAAATCAAATTCACTAAACATGGTTTTAGCTCAAATGTTAATCTAATCTCCACTTTTATTTTATCTTAAAGGTAATTAAAGAATGTTCGATTAGTTTAGTGAATTCAACATTTATCTCAATTAGCCAAGGGTAAATTTAAATTCACTAAGCCAATTTGAACCCTAATCTAACAAAGGCTCTAAAAACTAGTCCTAAATTAATTTAATTAATTTAGAGATCGTACCCCTATAAGCGACCAAAATAACCAAATTAGTTTGCCTAATTTAATCTAAAAGCCTTAATTAACCTAAAGCCCACCTAAGCTAAGCCCAAACTAAACAAACTAAGCCCAAAAACTAACTAGGCCCAAACTATACAAATAAACGTATAAATCAAATAATATAAATTATATAATTTGATATTGCACTTTATAAAATCATATTTAATACTAGAAAGGCCGTATTATATATTTTAGAAAACTATAACTTTGTAAAACTATATGATATATACTCTTATAAAAAACATTTATCGTATACATTTTATAAAACTATATATTATAACTTTATAAGTATATATATTATATTTAAAAACATATTATATACAATACTATGTATCATGAGAAAAACATATATTATATATTTTACAAACAACTTTATGTACATATTAAAAAAAAGAGTATTATATATACATATGTCATATATTATATAGATATATATTATGCAAACCATGTATTGTATATATTATAAAAAAGACATAAATTATACATATAATGTAGCCACAAATTATATATACTCATCAAACCACAAATTAAATATAAGAGTATATAAAAAAATTGTGTTACATAATACACATATATTATAACAACTAGAAAAAACTCATACATTAAAATTGAGCTAATTCAAAAAAGGAAAGAAACAAGATACCCATAGCCCACTGATTTGGGTCAAAGTCGGGTCAATCGCTTGGCTGAATTGGGTCCTTTTCTATTGGACCAGGTCAGCGTGGGATCTGGGTTCGATTTGCCCAACCCGTACGGACTTAATGAAAAGGGAAGGTTTCACCTTTTCTTTTATTTGCTTCTCCTTCTTCAAAGGTGAGAGCTTTACTCTAAAATGGAACCCTAGCCAGCCGTTGAGGCTTAAATCCGCCGCTCGCCACCGCTTCGATGGTCATTTCGGCCATGCAAGAACCGGTGGAATCTCCTCGTTCTCTCATTCCTCCTTATCGTGATGGTTTTTCAAGAAAGCGAGCTGAGCTTCGCGAGAGAGGGTTCCGAACGTTTCAGCTTTCTCTTACTGGATCTCCTCTGTTCACCATTGGATCACTGCGAAACTGAGGTATGTCATTCTCCTCGCCATGATCTCCTCGCGAGAGATGGAGTTCCGGTCGTCGACGACTGTTGAAGACCGAAGGTAAACGTTTCCCTTTCTTTCCATTTTCTTTTTTGATTCAAACAAAACAAAGTAAAAGAACACGATAATCTCAGCACTTTCTCTACTCTCTATTGATTGTAAAAAATTTCACTTGCTTTGTTGTTTGACTCGTAAAGAAAAAATGGAGGAAGTTCTAAAATGTTTTTCTTTCTAATGATTCTTGAATATGCTCTTTGGCCATTACATTTGATTGATTCTGGCTTTATAGTCAGATTACATGATTAAAGCAAAAAAGAAATTGAAATTCTTGATTGGTTGTATTTTTTTAGCCAAAATTCCCTTGATACCCCCTTGTTTCTTTGCATTCATCTGACCCTCTGACATGGTTGTTACTGTTTGTTTGTGCATGTGAGGGTGCCGAGAGATGAGGGGCTACCGGTTGGGACCATGGGGCTAGCAGCTGGCAACTGGCAACATTATCGATTGAGGACTGGCAAACACGTTGTTGTGGCATATAAAAGGTCATAGGAAAACCAAAGGGTGTGGTTGTTGAATCTGGACCGTTCGATTGCATCCATATACAATGGTTGAGGGTTGAATGCACAAGGAACAAAAGGATATTAGATTAGGGTTAATTTGATTTCTAGATTAGGGTTTTAGATTAATAGACTTGGGCTTAAATTGGGCTTTTGTAACATATTCTTTACTTGAAACTGTAAATAGACTTTATATATATTATTGGGTTTTATTTTATATAGTTTATAGTATTTTGGACTCTTTTTTTATTGTAGTTTAATATAATAATAACAATAATAGTGACAAAGCAATAATAAGATAGTAAGATAAGACAATGTAATATACTAGTAATATTCAGGGTCTTTTTTCAAATGGATAATAACGTAACAATAACATGATAATAAATAGCATGCTATGATAGAAAATAACAATATATATATGCTTAATTAAAATAATACTAGTAGTTAACTAATTCTTTTGGGTTTTTAAGTTTTAATAAAAAAGATAAAGTAAATAAAGCCCATGACATTATTTAGAAATTAGGAATATATATATATATATAAGACCATTATTGTAAAAAACAAATGCAAAAATAAATATGGGTCTATCCCGGACAAAATTAGTGATTACAGCTGTCCTTCTTTGCTTATCCTTATGGCACAAGAATAAAGCAAAGACCATAAGCACTAATTTTGTCCAACTTCCCTGTTTGGAGTTTTCGAGCTTCGAGTTCCTCATATATAGAACTGTTCGCTCTTCCTCTCCCTACAGCATGGAGCTATGAGTATCTGCCTCCTTTGCCCCAATGTCATTGAGCTACGAGTAATTTCCCCTTTCGCTCCAAAATCTCTGAGCTATGAGTATCTGCCTCTTTCCCTCTAAAAACCCTAAGCTATGAGTATCTGCCTCCTCCGCTCGGTATTCCTAATACGACGAGTTTGAAATCCTTCGCCTGAAATTTGTGAGCTTTGAGTATATGCCTCATTCGCTCTAAAATCCTAATATGGCGAGTCTAAAATCCTTCACCTGAAATCCGTGAGCTTTGAGTATCTGCCTCATTCGTTCTGAAATCCTTGGGTGTTGGTTTTGAAATTCTTTGCTTGAGAATCCTTTCTTGGGTTTTTGTTTTGTTGTTTACTCCTCCTCTTAAGAAGTATCCAACCTATCCTCTGAATATTCTTTCTCCTTTTGGTCCCTCAATTTCTTTTGTTTTCCTCATCTTTTTTTCGTTGTAATGACGGTGCCCCCTCTCTCATTCGGTTTCGCCTTTTATGACCTTTTTTTCTCTTGAATTTTTGAACCTTTTGCTGTAAACGGTCTTTTTCAGTCCCCACTTAGATCTATTTCCTTTGAAGCGTCCTTTTTGGGTTTTTTCTTTAGAGATTTTTCTTTTCTTTCTTATTCTCTTTTTTTTCTTCTTTTTTCTTCTCTTTCTCTCTTTCTTCTTTTTCTTTTTTTCTCCTCTATCTTTTTTCTTTCTTTTCTTTTTTCTCATCTTCTCTCTTTTTTCTTTCTCTCTCTTTTTTTCTTTTTTCTTTTGCTCTCTTTCTTTTTTCTTTTTTGTTTCCCTTTTTTCTCTTTCTATCTTTTTCCTTTTCTCTCATTCTTTTTCCTTTTCTCTTTTCTTTTCTTTTTTTTGTTTTTCCTTATTTTTTCTCTTTCTTTTTCTTTCTTCTATTTTTCTTTTTCTTTTTTATTTCTTTTAGGCGCCCTCACGAGTTTTCGCTTCTAATCTTTTGGATTCTGACATGAAAGACATTCGTTATCCTTTCTCGCAAATCTTGTCAATTTTCACATTTGATGTCCTCTTGCTTTAGCTTTGGTGGATTCTTTCCATGTCTTGAAACAAGCACTAATTTTATCTTGCTTCTTTGTTGTGACCTTAAAATCGCAAGTTCTTCCAAAATTTCTGCTTTTCTTCAGCTAATTATTCAAACTACAAATTTCTCTATGCCCCAGTTTTTTGTTGCGTTGGAACCTTAGCATCACGCTAGAATGACTCACTAATGGCCCATAAGTCCTGACTGGAAATGAACTGGTGGCTGATGCTTAAAACTGTTCTCCTTACCACGAAATTCTTTGATCATTTACCGAAATTCGAAGTTTGGAGTTGTTCTTCTCATTCACAAATGCTGGTGAAGTCTTCTCATTATGGATTCTTCTTGAATACGAACGAGTTCTTCTCACTTTGAACTTCATGTATTACCCATAAAGCTTTCACCGTCTTCAAGTTCTTCTCATTATGAACTTCTCTTTTTTCTATCGAGGTTGAAGCCTGTACAGTTCTTCTTCATAAACCATTCCCTCTTGGCTAAGCGAGTTCTTCTCCTTGTGAACTCTTCGAATCTTTGTTGGGCGAGTTCTTCTCATTTAGGGACTCGTCGTATTTACTGAGATTTACTTCTCCAAACGGGAAGTTATAGGTCAGAATCTTTTTTAATCATGGGATCTGTCAAAACAACCAAAATGATTTGATGATGTGAGTTGGCATGCTCCTAACCTAAGGATGTCAACTAGATATGATGCATGAATTATGATATTTTTAGAGATGCTGGGGGAAATATTCTTGCTTTCTGGTTGATCACCCTTAACTTCCACAGCTTTTTCTATCTTCGTTAAATCCTCACTTGTATCTTGTCTTGAAAGGATATTGCTAGTCTGTACTGGTTTGACTAAGATATGTTACCTCCGAAATTCCACCTTCGAAACATTGCTCCACTCAACTTGGGATTCATTTTTTTCTCTTCATTGACACTTCATGATGACTCCCCTTCTACCTCAACATTAGGGTGAACTCATGCCCTCAACCCCCTAAGCTTGCTTTAAGTTCAATCTTCACTTTTGACCTCATCAAAGCTCCTTGGCAAAAATCATCTTTGCAACCTTGCACTTTACTGACATGCAGTCTTGTCATCCCCAAGGTGGTGTTCATCGTCTAATCTTAATGTTGAGCTTCCAAGAATATCCCTTATGGGTATTACTTGCCTTCCCCTACATCACAGGTACTCACGGTACAAAAAGGTCAATCCACTTGTTCATTCCAATGCAAGAGACTTATTAGGATGATATAAATAAAATAGTTTTATTCTTTAAAAAGAAGGAAAACAATGTTCACTGAAATCAAGCTTAGGTTTTGAAAAAAAATGTCAACTCAAGTGAAACTTTTGTTTAAACGATCGTGAATGTTATGGTGATACATACACATGTGAAATCCTTACTGGGCTATTGAGCTTCCAAGAGGGACAACTCTCATACCTAAATTCTACCCAATTTAAGGTGGCTCTCTTTAACTCACTAACTCACCGTGCCCCATCTTTTCCTCTTTTCTGATCTCAATCAAGCATTAGAAGTGTGGCAATCCTTGAAGAAAGGTTAACCCTGATAGGCAGGATGTAATCTGAAGACACATTCATTTAGGTATCCATATATGATCAAAATGGTCTTTCAAGGTTTGTAATGTAGGTTGTGGCTCATGGCTATCAAAGAAAATGTATATAGGCCCAAATAAGTGTTTAAGGGTGATGAAACCAATGATCATTTCTTCCAACTGAAAATCTCAATTATACCGTTCGATATGCTCAAATGAAATACTATTTTCCCTTTTATTATTTTTTAGGATCGCTCTAGACTACCCCTTTTTCTTTTTTTACCCTAAAGTTAATATCTTTTCATTTAGTGTAGCTCCGGACCAACATGTGTCTTCACACTATGTTGATGCATGCTTTCATTCAAGGATGATAAAGATTCATTTGGATGAAGAATTCTCATAGCCCTTTCTCTATTTATCTCTCACCCTTTTTTTTTACAAAACTGCACTTTTCAACTTAGTGCTTTCACTTTCAGCTTCTTCAACTTTTATGTTGGTGACTTTCAGCTTGATTTGGGTTGGCTCTTTGGGCACCAGCTTCTCTTTCACCGTTTCTTTTTGATGTTTCTGTTGCTCAAACTGAAAATCGTATTCAACGCATTTATTCTCCTTTATTTCCCCTTAATTCATGAGGCCTTATCTTCATAACATAATCAGATCTCAATGTCATTCATTTATCCACAAACTTTTATCTCATTTGCCCCCGGTGTGGGGGTGATCCTTAGTTTGGGTTTAATCGGAAAAATATCAAGCTCAAAAAGTGACATCAATAGATATTTTCCTCATTTTCTTACTTTGTGAAGGGAAATGAATGAATGTCAAATGTCCTCCCATACATGGATACCAAAAACAGTCTTCAGGTGGTAGATGTTTTAGGGTTATCACTTCATTTAAGGACCTTGAACAACAATGCCTAAGAGGAAAATTCACTCTATGAGATTTTCCCATCATTTCTGAACACTCTATATTGTCCTTCCCATGGCCTAAATAGAACATAAGGTTTTCACATTTGCAGAACCCTCTCAACATTCTATTTTTAAATTTTGAATTAAAGTCCTTGCAAAAGGTTTATACATATATGTTTGGGAAAGCAAAAATTAAACCATAATAAAGAACAAATCAAAGAATATAAAATGGTTGCCAAAAGGAATGCACATGAATGTCTCTTTCATTGAAATTGAACAAGTAAACATGCTCCAACAAAATTTCATCATTTCGTTTCTTTTTTTTTGCGTGAACAAAACAAACTCCCAACTTGTCAATACTTCGATCCTTCTAAAAAACCACTCATTTATATTCTTGATTCCTTGCCCCATTGGTTTATCATTTTATACGTCAGTTTTCCATCACCAACTAACTTCTCGATCTTATCCTTCAACATCCAACACCTTTTGGTAGGGTGACCCGGTGTTCCCATGGAATCAACGTCGTAACCTTCGGGATAAGGAAGATCCTTCAGTTTGGACTGAACTGGGGTCAGAAGCTTCTTCTCGATAAGTATTGGGAGTAGATAGGTGTATGACATAGGGACCGGATGAAGAACCTTTGGTGGGCTTTGTAGACCAGGATGATTGATTACATGAGCGGCCATGAGGCTAATCGTTTGGGTGAGAACCCACCATATGAATTTGAGAGTCAAGCCCCTCGTGGGCGGTTGTGCTATAAGGGTCTAATATCTTCCCCTTTCTAATGGCATCCTTAATGTGATTTCCCATCATAACCATATCTACAAAGCTGCTAATGGGGTTGCTGATCAAATGATTGTACAAGACTTATTCTAGAGTGTCCACAAACATGCGAATGATTTCATTTTCTTGAATTGGGGGCAGGACTTGAGCTGCCACGTCTCGCCAATGCTGGGTATACTCTCGAAAGCTCCCATTGTTCCTTTGCTCCAAACTTTGTAGCAAGAGCTGATTGGGGACCATATCAGTTATCTGTTTATATTGATCCGTGAAAGCTTGGGCCAAATCTTTCCAAGGCTTAATTTGGTCACGAGTTAACTGATTGTACCACCTCATGGTGGGCCCGCTAGGCAATCTTAAAAGTAGTGAATTAGAAGCTTCTCGTTGTTGATAAACCCGACCATCTTTAGGTAAAACATGATTATATGTGTAGTAGGGCAAGTCCTTCATCAAACTTCTTGAATTTCGGATTCTTAAACTTGTAAAGGATTACCACATCAGGGACTAAATTTAGCTCTCTAGCATTTAGTCCATAAGAACCTTCTTTATCTTCCATTATCCGAAATTTCTCCTTGAGATCCTTCTGGATTTCTTCCAATTGCTTGGAGAATTCCACCATTACTTGGTTTAATTTTTCTAACTCGCCAAAATCCAGGATACCATCCCCGACATCGTTGATGTTTGCGAAGGTCATGCCTGGTTGAGCTTGGGTAGAGGCATTGGCCTAATGAGCAGATGATGCCCCTTACGGAGGGTTCGGTGAAGGGATAATACTAAGAGGGTTAGTAAAGGTTGAGGCCCCCACATGGTCTCCCAAATCTTGAGTTGGGTTTTCAACAGCACCTTTTCCTTTTAGACTTGCTTGCATCAACTGAGATATCATATCTTGTTGGGACCTGATAATGGTGTCCCTTAATTCTTGCTGAGTTCGCTCCAACTGACCTCTCAAATCGGCCTCTAGCTTAGCAAAACTTTCCTCTATTTTCTTCCTTTGGTATTGATAAAATGAAGATGCAGAATCTTTGCTGGCTAAGAATGTTGTCACGAACCCCCCAACAATTAATTTTATTTGTTTTATGAGTGAATGCATGCAATGTGTTGTATGCACAACAGAGATAAAATGATTGAAGGTAATCAACCAGAAATGTACAATTGAATGCAAAGAAGCATTGGTTCGACGAAAATTCTTATTAAACAATTTTTTATAACGAAGATCAAGTCTCGTTACAACGAGTAAAGAGTAAGAACTTCCACATAGGGTACAACTAAAACTTGTGTCCCTTCTCTGCCAATAACTGGGTTGGCCTTGTTCATCTTGTGATCAATCTTGAACTTCGAGATTCTTTAACTCGTCATTACGGACTTTTTCTCCCGTTATAAAAGTCTTAAATTTGAACTGTTCTCGAATCAAAATTTCATGTAAAAAGTGCTATGAATATGCCTAAAGAGAATTGAACAAGACAAGAAAACAAAAATAAATACATCACAAAATAATGCTACTATGAAAATATGAATGAATACAAAGAGCGACATTGTTGAGTGGATCAAATGATAGTGATTTGGCCAATAAGAGGTGAATTGGCTATTTAAAATTTGAGGGAGCAAAAAGGAAATTGAAAAATGAAGAACAAAGGCAATTATAGTGGTTCAATCTTCTAACAAGCTCTACATACACTACCTTAGCTCCCACTAAGGATTTTCAACAAAATCCACTAGATTTTGTTCCCATTTTCTAGGATTAGGAGGTAACCTTTACAATCGGTCAATCTTTCTACCCAAAGATTGACCCAATAAATCTCTCAATACAAAGAAGAAGTTGGCAATCTAAATGTATCTCTCACAAGATGGATATTGCCCAATTACAATCAAAACACACCCTAAACTCTAAATAAAGATTTACAATGAAAAACTCCAAAAAGTTGGGTACAAAGATATGACTCTATAAGGCACAAAGGTATGGATTAATGCTTGGATGTTGCTTGATGGTTCAATAGTTGTTGTTGATGCTTTGGGGCTTGCTTTTATACCTTTGCATTGATTTCTAGCCGTTTGGGTGGTTTAGATCATTATTGTAGCCGTTGGGTTGCATTTTTTGCGCAATAAATGCTCTTGATCAACCATCCATATCGGTACACGAAGGCCCATATCGGTACATGTCTATAAGAAGAAAGAATCGTTGTGCACAAAATAATAGGGGCGTATCGATACTCGGGGAAGCGTATCAGTACGGTCTCAGTGAAAACAAAGGGGCGTATCGATACGGAAGAAGCTGTATCGATGCAATTTTCTTGCTTCAGCTACTGACTGAAACTGTATCGGTACATTTTGAGGGTGTATCGATACGGGTCCAACGACATTTTAAAATTGGCCTTTCCCAATAACTAGCTCTAACGGCTATAACATTAAATGCCAATATCTGAGAAAATCTTTAAAGCGTAGCGAAACACCTAGTGGTGTATCGGTACTCAATGCTTAAAACTTAAACCCGGTATGAAGGTCGTATCGATAAGTAATGAGTCATATCGAAACTGATGCTTACTGTGGCCATGTTTCAAAAATTGTATCGATACGCCTGGGCGTATTTCAATACTTTGGCCTTTAAAACACTTTGAAAATTTTAGGGCTTTAAATTTTTGACTTAGAATCAAATATGCTTTAAAATATTTGTCAGTTTGGGACACTTTAAAAATTTGTTTGCTTTACAATTAAGTCCTTGAAAAATATTTGTTATATCAAAATCATCAAAGGTTTTACAATCTCCCCCTTTTTGATATAACAAAACCAAAGCAAATTTTTAAGTGTTTTGAAATTACTCCCCCTTAGAGTAACCTAGGTTTTAAAAAAATTAGCTTATGCACATTCTCCCCCTTTTTGTTAGATCAAAATCAATGATAGTAAAGGATAATTCAAAGCAACATTCTTAGCATAATTCAAAGCATAATCTAAGCATAGGTTCATAATCCAAAGCAACATAATCATTAAGGCAACATAATCCAAATCCAAACAAAGCTAAAATTAAAGCATAGGTTTATAGGTACATAAAAAGGAAAAGTCTAATATGATATGCAATGAAATGAAAGTCTAGGGAACATCATCTTCATCCTCGTCTTGATCTTCATCTTCATCATGGGTGTGATTACCCTGAGATTGATGCCATTCTCCATGAAAAGCCGTAAGTGATATGTCCATCGAACCTTATTGGCTTTCTATGGCTTGAACTCGGTCCTCTAAGGAAGTAAATCGAGTATCAATAGCAGCAAACCCTTCGATCATGGTTGTCCTCAATGAAGTGAATTGCTCATTGAGATAAGCCATGAGAGTGTCCATAGCTTGTAGAGCAATCAGAGCTTGAGGGGCGGCTGGAGGAGGAACTTTCGGTACTTCGGGAATCGCATCGTGTGGAAGCTCGGCAAGACGTAACCACTGGCCATCAAAATAATGGAACTTTGAACGAACAAGAGATCACTCATCAATAGGATCGCTAAGAGGCTCAAAAAAATCTGGTGAGCAATCAATCTCCAACTGAGTGAACAGGTAACTCAAAGTTGTCCCATAGGTGAATGATGCAACAAGAGGGGTGTGACGATGCTGAATAAGGTAGACTAGCTCTGCAAACATGATTCGAGAAAGATTAGGCTGCTTCTCTTTATGAAAGCATCAAATCCAAAAGTCATTCACTTGGCGAATAGTGGAAAACTTTCCACCGGATGGCCGAAACCACCAAGTGATCATGAGATGCAAGAAACGATCATGAGCATCTAGAACAGTAATAGAACCTCCAGGAACATGTCCTAATGAGTCTTCATCATCGATTCATTCATCTTTGAACCCAAAAACATCAACAAGAGTTTGAACATCAATCCAAAATTTCTTCCCCATTAAGAAGGACTCAATAGCAACAACTTTAGTATGGTCTTGGTTGGGGATACACCGGGCATTGGCAAAGAAAATCAAGACAAGATTACGGTACAAAAACACGGGGATTGACAAGAAAGGCATAAAGTTCCAACGGTGTAAAAGAGGGAGATATTTGAACTTGAAACGTTCAGAATTGAGAAAAGGGATAGATGTTACTCTTTCGCGGCGGATTTTATAAATTTGGTACTGCTTGAAATTGTTTAAAGCCGCCTGGGTTGCAAAACTCTTTTGATAGATAAGACTGAGATTAGGACGAGGCAAATTATCTTCAGTAGAAGACTCGCCAACCTTGTTTGTTCGACCTCTTTTACGTGGTGCCATATCGAATCTAAAAAATAAATTAAGGCACAAAACATATGTGTGCATAAATCATCAAATTCAATCCAATATGTAATCCAAAATTCAAGGTATTAATGAAAAACTATACAATATAATTTTAGAAAGATAAAAAATAAAAAAATCTAGAAAAATAGATTTAAAAATATACGATATAATTTTTATATTCGAAAAAAATTCAGATTTTTGAAAGAATTTTTGCAAATACTTTAAAACCTATACTATTAGTATACTTTTTGTACAAAATTTTTTTAAAAAAATAGTATATTAATCTAAACAAAAATAAAAAAAGAAAGAGTTTATACCTTGATTTGAGGAAATTGGAAGAATGGATGGATGATAATGCACCAATTTGATAAGAGATCTTAGACTTGGTTTGTTGAACAAAAACCCTCAAAAATTTGTGTGAAAAACTAGAGGATTTGAAGGGTATTTATAGTTTAAAGAGTTAGGGTTGCGGATGAAAAATGGTTTATAGATATTAATTTAAAGTTGGATTATCATTAAAGGCTAATTTAAAGACTCAACGCCCGCGCGTATCGGTACGCCACATGGCATATCGATACAGGTGTGTCAAAATACATGGACCATTTCGATACGGACTTACTTGTATCTAAACATGTTCTTGAGACCGTATCGATACATTTGGACTCGTATCGATACACTCGTGCTGAGAAATGCAATCTGGGTTGAGTCAAGAATGGTGTATCGATACACTTTAACCCGTTTTGATACGAATAACCCAGAAAATGCATTTTGGGCCACAAGTTGCTCAAAAGTTCAATTTTACTTGAACCGAAATGCATGTAAATGATGAAAGAACATGATGAAGGTTAAAAATAGAGACAAGTTCCCCCTAACTAAAGGCATAGATGCATCAAGAGGCACAAATTACATAAACATGACAATCAAATCAAATCAAGCAAATTCTTGGTCTTTTGAGACTCTAAATGGTCAAGGAAGGCTTGTTAAACCTAACTCTCTCCTAAGGTTCCAAAAACATTCTTTATATAATGGTTTAGTAAAAATATCCGTTAATTGGTTCAAGGTATCGACATACTCTAGAACTACGTCATTCTTTAAGACATGATCCCTAATGAAATGATGTCTTATTTCTATGTGCTTGGTTCTAGAGTGTTGGATAGGATTCTTAGTGAGACAAACGTCATTCTTTCTACCCAAAGATTGACTCAAGAAATATCTCAATACAAAAAAGTTGGCAATCTATATGTATCTCTCACAAGATGGATATTGCCCAATTACAATCAAAACACACCCCAAACTCTAAATAAAGATTTACAATGAAAAACTCCAAAGAGTTGGGTACAAAGATATGACTCTATAAGGCACAAAGGTTTGGATTAATGCTTGGATGTTGCTTGATGGTTCAATAGTTGTTACTGGTGCTTTAGAGGCTTGCTTTTATGCCCTTGTATTGATTTCTAGCCGTTTGGATGGTTGATATCATTATTGTAGCCGTTGGGCTGCATTTTTTGTGCAATAAATGCTCTTGATCAACCATCCATATCGGTACACGAAGGCCTGTATCGGTACTTGTTTATAAGAAGAAAATGTCGTTGTGCACAAAATAACAGGGGCGCATCGATACGCGGGGAAGCGTATCGGTACAGTCTTAGTGAAAACATAGGGGCGTATCGATACGGAAGAAGCCGTATCGACGCAATTTTCTTGCTTCAGCTACTGACTAAAACTGTATCGGTACATTTTAAGGGCGTATTGATATGGGTCCAATGGTATTTTAAAATTGTTCTCTCCCAATAACTGTCTCTAACGGCTATAACATTAAATACCGATATTTAAGAAAATATTTAAAGCGTATCGAAACATCTAGTGGTGTATCGGTACGCAATGCTTAAAACTTAAACCTAGTATGAAGGGCGTATCGATACGGAATGAGCCGTATCGAAATAGATGCTCATAGTGTCCAATGTTTCAAAAATTGTATCGATACGCTTAGAGGCATATCGATACGCCTGGGCGTATTTCAATAGTTTGGCCTTTAAAACACTTAGAAAAATTTAGGGCTTTAAGTTTTTGACTTAGAATCAAATATGCTTTAAAATATTTGCCAGTTTGGGACACTTTAAATTTTTTTTTACTTTACAATTAAGTCCTTGAAAAATATTTGTTATATCAAAATCATCAAAGGTTTTACAGACACTGAGTTCGGCAAATATCCTCGTTAAACGACTTGCATTAATGGGAACATTGGTTTATTACAATGATCAAAGAAAACCATTACGCACGTGGTCTTAGACTAACATCTAGGTCGATAGTCTCTCCTAAGATCCAAACGACCCTTTCTTCTTCCTTGGATTCATCGCTCACGCCACCCAAAGCATTTTTCGTTAGGAACCACATCTTTCGGGTGACCACTTGCACTTGAGTCATCAAATGTGCCAATTCTTGTTTTTTTTTCCAAATAGTGTAAGCGGCGAATTATAGTCGCTCCAATATCAGTATTTGGTACACTTGACTTACTCTACAGAAAGGGTCTCGCCGAACTCAACCTTCGAGGTCTACTGAAGCTAAAGTTAGAAGTTCCTTCCCACTTGAGATACTCTTTCTTGTTCCAAGTCAATGCTTGATTGTCTACCCAAGATGACAAAGTATTCAAGAAACTTTCACGCTTGCCCCAGAAAGATTTGTTCTTGTTCGGCATAGTTCTTGCTGATCTTCGGGCAAGAGCTTGGTATTCCATAACTGTTGTAGTCAAAACCAAATTACCAATCGTGAAACAACTGTAGGTTGAACTCTAAGGCTCTACCAAGGCTTGAAGTAGTGATTAATCGATCGGACCATCTAGCGAATATGCGATGTCGCCATACTCGTCTTTGAAAGCATTTATTGCCTCAGAACCCCAATCATTCCACACTAACTTCCAATTGGACACATCACTGAGTTTCATTTTCATGAAGGTTTCGGCTAACAATGTTAACTTAAAGCCTCGGCTAAAATATTGTCCTCGTCATGTAGTTGCTCTCCTTCTGACCATATTTGTACATCAGAATTCTTTCATCATTACTACGAACCAAATTTCCCATTAATCTAGTCTTTAATTTCAGACTATTTCCAACTCAATGTGCTCTTCATGATATGATAAGTTATGCAAAACAAGAAGGTAAAAAGGAAACGAATAGAAAACAAACAGAAGCTTGTTAATCACAAAATAAGCAATAAGTTAGAAAACGATAAACCCAAACAAATTATGAATAAGGCAAGATAATAAAGAAAGAACCCTAACCATATAAATTCTAGTTCGCTAAGGTTATCCACATAGCTCTATTGGGGGTGGGCTTCTTATATTCTCACGCATGGGTTCGGTTCTAATTAGGGTACCTGAACCTATCTGATCACCTACTAAGGCAACAAGAACCCCAATTCTGGCCCATTATAAGCTTGCAAATTGGTTTCGGTTCGAGGGAAAGCGCGACCTAGCGACGTAGAGGGCTGCTCACATGTCAAAAGGCGTGGATTCCGGAAGTGAATTACCGACCCGTGGAGGGCTGCTCACGTGGGTATGTGGCATTTCACTCCCACTTAAGGGACAAAGCTCGAGTATAGAGCCTGGTGATATGATGCAACACATGTTGGTGATTCCTTAGAAATTAAATGAAGAATTAATTCAAAGACCACCATTTATCAATGCCCGTATAACCTTAGTCATATTTTCAAGAAATGATATACCTTGTTAAAGTTAATTGAAATTCCAACATTTTACATCATTTAAAAGCAACAAATATTTTCTTGGCCTAACTCTCCTTTTGTTTTGTAAAAACAAAATCGGTCCCCAGCGGAGCCGCCAAGCTATGGCGACATTTTTTTCCTTTTTTAAAACAAATATATGTTTGTTTCGTAAGTTCGGTGCTATGAGTTATCCCCTAAATCATTTTTTGTAATCTTCGATTTAAAGATGAGGATTTCTTTTGAAAATTATTTTTTCTTTTGAAAACAATAAAAATTTTGGAGTGCCACCGGCCACTTGGATAAGGTAGGTCGAACACCATAAAAACCAGAGATTCGTTTTGAAAGGGTCCGGAAGTTGGTTACGTGTGGGGAAGGATTAGCACCCCCATCACGCCCAAATATCGGTACCATAATATTTGTTGCCTTTAAAATTGATGGAATTTGTTGGAATTTAAATTAGGTTTAATTCAGTGTTCTTAATTGAAAATTAACTTTAATTGCACGAGCTTTATCAAATTGGTGGGTTCGAATTAATTGGACATTTAATTAATAAGGTTGACGATACACCAGACCATAGACTAAACCGAAATCATATAAGTCTGACTGTCATGTTAGTTTATGGTTCGGATCTAGCATGTCACCTTTATGCATGGTGCAAGCAGTTATAGTATGATGTAATGATCTTGTCAAGTTTTTAAATTTTACCTTGAGTTTGTAAGAATTAATTCAAATATTTGGTCAACATCCTTTGAGCTCGGACTGTTACGACACAAATATCGAAATTAATAGATACCTCATTTTTTATGATTTAAATTGATTAATGTAAAATAAAAGGTCACATGAACGAGAAACAAAAGGATGACAAACAAAGGCTTGAAAATTAAACACACAAAAGCCCATTGAAGCCCTAACCGAAAAGGCCCAAATTATGAAAGATTGGTTAGTGATCTAATTATTAACTAAGTGATTCTAGTATTTAGCCCTAAATTGTTTAGACCTAAAAGACTAAAAACCTAACAAACTATGATTTATCATGATAATTAATTCTATTGGTTTTAAACTAGCATTCTAATAAGCCAAGGATGCTATTTAAAACAAATCAAATTCACTAAACATGGTTTTAGCTCAAATGTTAATCTAATCTCCACTTTTATTTTATCTTAAAGGTAATTAAAGAATGTTCGATTAGTTTAGTGAATTCAACATTTATCTCAATTAGCCAAGGGTAAATTTAAATTCACTAAGCCAATTTGAACCCTAATCTAACAAAGGCTCTAAAAACTAGTCCTAAATTAATTTAATTAATTTAGAGATCGTACCCCTATAAGACGAGTACACGATCAAATTAACCAAATTAGTTTGCCTAATCTATTCTAAAAGTCTTAATTAACCTAATGCCCACCTAAGCTAAGCCCAAACTAATCAAACTAAACAAACTAAGACCAAAAACTAACTAGGCCCAAACTATACAAATAAACATATAAATCAAATAATATAAATTATATAATTTGATATTACACTTTATAAAACCATATTTAATACTAGAAAGGCCATATTATATATTTTAGAAAACTATAACTTTGTAAAACTATATGATATATACTCTTATAAAAACCATGTATTATATACATTTTATAAAACTATATATTATAACTTTATAAGCATATATATTATATTTAAAAAAACATTATATACAATACTATGTATCATGAGAAAAACATATATTATATATTTTACAAACAACTTTATGTACATATTAAAAAAGAGTATTATATATACATATGTCATATATTATATAGATATATATTATGCAAACCATGTATTATATATATTATGAAAAGGATACATTATACATTAAAATTGGGCTAATTCAAAAGAGGAAAGAAACAAGATACCCACAGCCCACTGATCTGGGTCAAAGCCGAGTCAATCGTTTGGCTGAATTGGGTCCTTTTCTGTTGGACCGGTTCAGCGTGGGATGTGGGTTCAATTTGCCCAACTCGTACGGGTCTAATGAAAAGGGAAGGTTTTCCCTTTTCTTTTATTTGTTTCTCTTTCTTCAAAGGTGAGAGCTTTACTCTAAAATGGAACCCTTGACAGCCGTTGAGGCTTAAATCTGCCGCTCGCCACCGCTCAGATGGTCATTCCGGCCATGCAAGAATGCCGGTGGAATCACCTCGTTCTCCCATTCCTCCTTATCGGGTTGGTTTTTCAAGAAAGCGAGCTGAGCTTCGCAAAAGAGGGTTCCAAATGTTTCAGCTTCCTCTTGTCGGATCTCCTCTGTTCACTGTTGGATCACCGTGAAACTGAGGTATGTCGTTCTCCTCGCCACGATTTACCTCTCCACCGTTGGGATTGCCGAGATGAAGTTTTGGTCGCCGCCGACTGTTGAAGACCAAAGGTAAACATTTCCTTTTCTTTCCTTTTTCCTTTTTGATTCGAACAAAACAAAGTAAAGGAACTCGATAATCTTATCACTTTCTATACTCTCTATTGATTGTAAAAAATTTCACTTGCTTTGCTATTTGAATCGGAAAGAAAAAAATGGAGGAAGTTCTGAAATGCTTTTCTTTCTATTGATTCTTGAATATGCTCGCTGGCCATTACATTTGATTGATTCTGGCTTTATAGCCAGATTACATGATTAAAGAAAAAAAGAAATTGAAACTCTTGATTGGTTGTATTTTTTTAGCTGAAATTCCCTTGATTACCCCCTTGTTTGTTTGCATTCATCTGACCCTTTGACATGGTTGTTGTTGTTTGTTTGTGCATGTGAGGGTGCCGAGAGATGAGGGGCTACCGGTTGGGACCATGGGGCTGGCAATTGGCAACTGGCAACATTGTCGATTGAGGACTGGCAAACACGCTGTTGTGGCATGTGAAAGGTCACAAGAAGACCAAAGGGTGTGGTTGTTGAATCTGGACCGTCCGATTGCATCCATATACAATGGTTGAGGCTTGTCTGCACAAGGAACAAAAGGATATCAGATTAGGGTTAATTTGATTTCCATATTAGGATTTCAGTTTAATAGACTTGGGCTTAAATTGGGCTTTTGTAACATATTCTTTACTTGAAACTGTAAATAGACTTTATATATATATTATTGGGCTTTTATTTGATATATTGGGTTTTATTTTATATAGTTTATAGTTTTTTGGACTCTTTATTTATTGTAGTTTAATATAATAATAACGAAAATATAATAATAACAATAATAGTGACAAAGCAATAATAAGATAGCAAGATAACACAATGTAATATACTAGTATTATTTAGGGGGGTTTCAAATGGATAATAACATAACAATAATATGATAATAAATAGCATACTATGATAGCAAATAACAATATATATATATATATATATGCTTAATTAAAATAATACTAGTAGTTAACTATTTTTTTGAGTTTTTAAATTTTAATAAAAAGGATAAAGTAAACAAAGCCTATGACATTATTTAGAAAGTATGAATATATATATATATATATATATATATATATATAAGCTCATTATTGTAAAAAAAACAAAAGCGAAAATAAAAACGAGTCTATCCCGGACAAAATTAGTGGTTACAATTATCTCAAGAAGTTTTATGTGTAATTATTTTTCCATATTCCTCTAATTGTGATGCATGCACCATATGCCTAAAATTATATTTCAACTTAACCATTTTGATAGGTCTAATCATAAGGAGCAAAACAACTGAAATATTTTATTTTGAAAATTTTCATTTTCAAAGAATTAAAGAAACTTATCTTGTACAAGACACTTTCAAAGGGATGTTAGACTTTCGTTGGATTCATTTTGAGATTTTAGAACTTTATTTGTAGAAAACTTTTCTAGAAGGGTGAAATTGTAATTTTGGAAAACTTTTCATTTTCATAATTTGGACAATATATTTTCAGTCCTAGTTTTATTTTTTTTAGGTTGATAAATCAACTTTCTCTCTAAAAATTTGTGGAAGAAACAATCCGAACATAAAAACTTTATAAAATAATTTAGAGTGATTCAACTTTTAAATAAGTATACATTTAATAACTTAGCTTTTCACACTAAAGATTTTTCTAAGATTCACTATATTTACAAATTAAGGACAAGGTGTAACCTTACAATGTTCTCTCAAGGCTTATGCACTCAAACCTTCATTATACACCCTCTCGAAAAAACCATGAATAAGCAAACAAAAGAAAATCTCACTAGACAAATAGTTTGCACAATTACAGTTTTCACCAAAGTACACTTGAGCAATATTAGAAATGAAAACTCACAAGTGTTTTACAATGAAATTAAAACAATGAAGCTCTATAAAACTCTTTGATGTTGGTATATTCTTCGAAGAATGATTCTCTATCTTGTTGAGTTACTTTCAAATTATTTTTATGCATTTTCTATGGTTACTAGTAGGGTTGCTAAAAAATCTGATCCGAACAATCTGATCCATTTATTCGATGATTCGATTCGAAAAATTGGATACTCGATTTGTTTTTTAATTTTTGAATAATTCGAATCGAATATCTAAAAAAAATGAATAATCGAATCGAATACGAATCGAATATCTAAAAAAAATGAATAATCGAATCGAATACGAATCGAATATCTAAAAAAATGAATAATCCAAAAAATTAATGGGCAAAGATCAGTACTCAATCCACAACCAAAATAAAAATGCCCTACGTACCTACCTACACTACAAGCCCACACTACCAAGCATTAATTAGCTTGATGAAACCTCCAGCTCAAATTAATTTAAATCTGAAAAGCAAAGTTGACCCTCAGCTTTTCCCATTCACTCACGTTTCACTTCCCCAACCTCTAACTTCTAAGTTTCAAACTCTAGCCCCTCTCAAATCTCAATCCTTCAGACCTTCACTGCCTCGACCGACTTTTTCGATGCAATTGACGACATCACATTACGCCCTCTCTAAACTCTCGAAATGACGAGCCAAAAACCTCACTCTAGTTCTAGAGCAAGTTCAGTTTTATGGTCTTGTTATATTTTTGTATATTTGTTTCTATTAGTTATAAAAATCTATGAATTGAAGATATTTTTTTGGGTAATAAGCATGCCCGTCTTACGGTCTATGTTCAAGGCGCAATACTGCTCCTCATAATAATGTCGTCACCAAGGTTTAAACTCACATCCTCTCCTTAAGAGTGCAATGTGCCTTACCAATGCACCCAACATTGGTTGGTAATTGAAGACATATTTTAAAATTGTATTTGCCATCAAATTTGGTTGTTTCAAAAAAGAGATGATAATTCCTTTTAACATGGGTTCACTTCAGTTTAAATTATATCTAGTTAAAGTATTAATAATTAGTCCAAAGTAACATCAACTCTATAAAAACTTGTTCTGCTTAATGTTTATGATTGTATATTCGATTTGTACATATTATTACCAACTTTGTTTATATACCATTTAATCTTGATAGTGCCTTATTATTGAATTTACAAATGCCAAAAGACAACTATTAATTTTTCTCCATTGATTTGTGTCGTTCGAATATAAATGTAGAATGTAACTGAAAAAATGCATGAAAACAACAACCACATTTCACTAATAGCTTTCTCTACTCTTGAATATACTATATATGTTGAATATTATTTTTACCAATTATTATTGTTTTAATCAAATGTTACAGTAAGGGCCTCGAAGAATAATATAGAACACATTGAAAGCCATGCTAAAAGCAAATACAGTTAGGATTGAATTTAAAGATTAAAACTTAAAACTATGAGATCCATTTTTCAATCGACCTTTTATGGTTTAGGTTGCCTTTACAATTATAGGACTCCTTAATAGCAAATGCAATTGTATAACTCTGAATTACATAAGATATGAATTATAAAATTAATATTAGAGTTACTTACTTGCAGAATATTTTATTATTTTGTGATGAAAATGAAGATGCTAATTTTGGTTTGATGATGTATGAGTCCAAGGATGATTCTCATGATCACGATGGAAGTCAAACACTGAAAAAAGATAAGAAATCGCAAACAGATGCTACTCCAAGGAAAAAAAATTCAAGTAGCAGACTCATTATCAGTTACTGAGGATTTCGCTTTTACTTCTTGTAAGTATTAAAAATACATTATAGGTTGTGAAACTAAAAATGACATCACTCCTTTAGCAAATCGCTTTAATAGGTGTAAAAAGTGTCCTCCAAATTTGGATAAGAGACAAAAGTTGATTGATTTTAAAAATGAAACACTAGTAAATAAGATGAAATTGTTGGACAGTTGTGGGAATTTAATCAAGATTTCTATAGAAACAGGCTTGTTAGAATGCTTATTGTGGATGAATTATCTTTTGTGTTTGTCGAACGCGAAGATTTTTAGGAATTTTGTAAGGCCTTAAAGTCGTTCTTCAAGCTTCATTCTCGTAGTATTACTACTAGAGATTGTTATGATCGATTCATTAATAGAACAAAGAAATGAGCTGAAAATTTCTTTTAGAAACTTGCAGTCTAGGGTTTGTCTAACCACAAACACTTGGAGATCAGGTCAAAATTTAAGTTATATGTGTTTAACTGCTCATTTTATTGATGATGATTAGAAATTGTACAAGAGAATAATTATTTTTTGCCCAATTGCTAGTCAGTCCAAAAAATTATTGGTAGAGTGGTTGTAAAATGCTTGAATGAATAGGTTTTTGATAAACATTATGATAGTGACAATAAACAATGCAAGGTCAAATGAATTAATAATTGATTACTTGAGGAGAATACTTAATACTTGAGAGTCTGGTTTGTTGGAGTGTCAATATTTGCATATGAGATGTGCATCTCATATTTTTGAATTTGTTTGTAAGAGAAGGTTCAAAAGAACTTGATGCTTCAATTATGAAAGTTCGAGCTTTTTTTAATTATGTTAGTGTAACATCCCAAAAACCAGTCTAGTCGGAATTGGATTATGGCGATCGGAAACTCTACACCGGAAATGTCCAAATATTACATTGACTTTGACCCTGAGGTCAATTGTATAAATATTGGACTCTAACTAAGTCAATTTATTGTTTAAGGACCACATTGAATACATCAACAACCTTTAGTGGCTAAATTACAAAAATTAAAAGCTTGGGGTGAAAAGCACCGAGTCTAAGAGTTGAGGGACTAACCATGCAAGTAGCCCCTCCTCAACTATAATCACCACATACGTGGGATTATCTGAAGGGATTCATTCACTTGAAGGAAAACTCCTAATTAAAAATAGGAGTAAAGGAAATGAAACAAAGTTACAACCTTACCCGATTTTTGAGGAAGCAAGCACCTCTATCTCATCATCTTCTTCTAGCAAGCACACACCTCCATTGTTGAGCTTTGTGAAGCTTGAATTTCTTTCGATTTAAAGATATCAATTAGTGGTTATCAATTGGTAAGATATAATCTCTAATCTATTGTTGAAATCCATGGACATGTTGAGTTTAATCTCAAGCTAGGGTTTGGTCCTTTTTGGTAATATAAGATTTTCAAAGCTTTAATCTATGGATGTCCAATAGCTAATAGCTATATCGAATTTGGATATCAGTCTTGATATCGTTATTTTGATTTCGATATCGTATTAGTGATTCTAACTATTTCCTATCGTTTACCTAGCTCAAGAAGTGGAGAGAGATCATCCACCATCACCATCAAAATCTAGAAACAAAGATATTGCAATCCGAGAGCCGTAGGAGCTTTAGATTATCGAGGTGAGTATAGTCGGAGTCCTAGAATTAGGCTAGGTTCCTTAATCCGATTTCATTGATATTGAACTATGTATAGCTAACATTGTGTCTAGGGAAATCACATTGAATCTCATACGAGATTGTATTGGTAAGCTTTAGTAAGTTTTCACATTGAGTTATTGAAACATTGAGTACAGACTATTGTCATTGAACATTGGACATAGTCATTGAATCATGAAGCATCGAACATTGTCATTGAACTATAGGATATTGGTTATTGTCATCGCATTATTGGGTATTGATCATTGATATATCACCGGAAAGATCATTGTATTGATATGGAGATTGAAACATTGACCATTGACATTGCTATTGAAACATCGAATATTGAAATGATTACCGAACCGAACCTTGGATTCGAAAGGACAATGGATACAATTGGCATGCCATAGAATTCATGAGCTCATTGGTACGGGCGGACTACGGTCCTTGACTACAGCCATTATTGTGGTGAGGTGAAGGTATGATGTGTTATTGGTCATTTGGCGAGGCGGAGGGACTAGACCAGTCATTGTTTTGGCGAGGCGTAGGAATTCGTGTACCCACTATCTTGATTTGATCCAAGGGTTAATGTTGAACTATGATTTAAATGACATTGAACATAGTACATAGCATTGTTATTGTTAAAGCCTAAGTTGTTGTATGTTCCATTGTTAATTATATTGATTATGACTACCTCACTGGGCAAATTATACCTAATGCATTTCATTGCATGCATTTCAGGGTAAAGAAGCTTTTGGATCGAGATCGGAGCTAGTTAGAAGTTTTGGCAAGATACCTCAAGGCTAAAGTAATGTATCTTGCCTTTACGAACTCCTAAAATTGTGGAAAAGTAGTTAGAATAGTCACTTTTGGTATTTGCAATGTTTATGTGTGGTCTATGTTTTGTATAACGTTAAATGGCCCTAAAATGACTTCTAAGTCTTGCTAAAAGTGACTAATATGACTTATTTGGCTCTTTAAGGTGAAAACCTAGTAAACGGATTCAGATGAATGTGAAATTTGACATTCTAGTAGATTATAGTGTTTAAACTTTGCTAGTAAACGTTCATTGTATTTGGACATCGTTTGATAAGTCAATTTGACTAAAAACCAGGTAAAATTTGTCATTACAGTGCAGGGCGTATCGATACGAGTGACTGCATATCGATACGGTATTGCATATTTGGTCAGGTCAACGCTGTTTAAAAGGGGTGTATCGATACTGCATAGTGCGTATCGATACGGAATTTGGCTACTAGAATTGGGTGGTAAAAATGGTATCGGTACCAGTTCAGGGTGTATCGATACGAAGTCAACATGGTCAACCTGTATCGATACGGGTTTGTTATTCTTGAATATGGAATTCTTAAATTAGGCTTAGCGTACCAATACAGCCTTCTGTGTATCGGTGCGGTGACAGGTAATTGGTTAAAAGTGCTGTAAAATAGTTTCTGAAATGTTGTAATTTGGTCACTGAATAATGTAGGTCTACTTTGATGGTGTAATTGGCCTTTGATTAATATGGAAATTTGCATATACACTGAATATAGATTGAATTTCATTGTAGTAAGGTTAATCTTGGAAAAGGACCTCTAGATACTAAAATTACAGTTTAGTCCCTAAAACTTGTAAAGGTTTAAAATTGGTCATAATTGGGTGATCGTAGTTTCGTATTGGATTAATTTGACTTCTGGTCTTGTTTGATGTTGTTTGTTGAGCATAAAAACATTGATTATTGGTCGAAATTACCGCACTAATCTTCGTATCGTTCATCGATAGCACATTTCGACCCGTTTCTCGACCAGGCCAGGAAGGGAGTGTTACATTTATGGTATCAAAGCTAGATTTTGGTCAATTCTAGGACTAAATCGAAGTTTATTGCATTTTTAATGAGTTACTTTGCCACCTAGGAGTTGTTTTATTGTGTATATGGTGACTTGTCAACTAACCCGATCTCTTTGTGTTATAGCTATGTCTGAAACTAACGAAGCTCACATAAATGAGCCTACGACCGACTCCTTGACCCGTGGCGAGGAGATAAGGGGGAGATCTTTTGAATCCATCTAATCCCCCACCTCAGAATATTGAATCAGAATTGCCCAACGCGCAGGCTGAGTGTTACCGGAGCAAGGCTGACATGTTCAAACAATTCATGACATCGATAAAGGTCGAACAACCCGTGCAACCAGCTGCGCTCGTTGTTAAATATGTACGGGCTCCTATTGATTAGCTGGAATAACACCGAGCCTACACCTTCACTGGTCAAGATGATGATAATCCTGAGATCGCTGAGTATTGGTTGGACAACACACTGAGAGTCCTGAACAAACAACTGTAGTGTTCAGATAAGCACAAGCTAAAGTGCACCCTCGCATTGCTAGCCGACGAAGCACTTCAGTGGTGGGAGACCACTATTCTTACCCTCCCTAAAGAAACTATCACTTGGGAGCTCTTTCTTCAAGATTCCGAAAGAAGTATATTGGCGAGTACTACCTCGCAGAAAGATGTAGCATCTTCCTCCATCTAAAGTAAGTTGGCCGACCTATCGAGAAATATATCCATGACTTCTATAAGTATTACCGGTAGGGTACGGAGTATATCAAGAAAGAGGAAGAGAAGTGCATAATGTTCATTGTCGGGCTTAGTGATGAGCTATGCCCTATGTTTACTACTTTGGGCATCACCGACTTCTAGGATCTTGTGAATCGAGTCAAGGCCACTGAAGCAGCACAAAAATCTCAAAGACTTGGTGGATCAGGCAAGTCTGAGAAGAGGTTCAGAGATGATTCTCGACCTCTCAAGTGGAACAAGAAGGGCAAGTGCCAAGGTTCCAAGCAGAATACATATCTACAACCTTCTCGCTCTGGGAATATTGAGAGGCCCTGGACCGTGACACAGTCTTTCGCCAAGACGACCTTAGTTGAAAGCACTAGGGAATTCAATTGAAGTTCACAAAATCCAATTTGCAACTATTTCCAGAATCGACATCTAGCGGGTCAGTGTCGTAAATAGACTAGAGCCTGTTTCTATTTTGGTGAGCAAGGTTATTTCATTCGTGATTGTCCTTTTAGTTCCACCAAACCTACAGCTACACTCGCAAATGCCGCCTCCCCTGTTCAATCCTTCTGAAGCAAGGGATCGAGGCAAGGATCATCGGGAGCTACAGGGAAACCTAGTGGCTCAGGAAAACCATCAAATAGACAGGAATCAAAGGCATCTGCTCAAATGTTTCATTTGAGGAGCCGAGAGGAGGATGATGAGCCTGATATCATTGTAGATACTATCGAATTGTACTCCCATTCTTTATATGCATTGGTTAATCCTGGCTCTACACATTCTTTTATCAGTACCGAGTTAGTTAAAAAGCATAGAATGTCTTGTGAACCCATAGCATTGAGAATCTCTGTAATGAACCCATTGGGTGATTGTGTCACTATAAGTCTTATGTACAAGAACTGTCCCTTAGTGATCCAAGGGATTCCATTTCTTATAGACCTATTGGCCTTACCGATCCACGAGTTTAATGTCATACAAGGCTTGGATTGGCTTAGTAAACATCAAGCCTGGGTAGATTGTAGTAAGAATAAGTTATATCTTCGAGGCCTTGGCAAGGATAGCATTGCTCTTATGAATTCTCAAAACCCTTCATTGTATGCCTTGTTGTTGGAAGCCAATGATGAACCTCGTTTACCAAACATTGACACTATATGTGAATTTCCTGATATCTTTCTTGATGAGCTTCTGGGTCTACCACCAACTCGTGAAGTAGAGTTTGGCATCAAAGTGCAACCCGGAACTACCTCAGTTTCCATTGCACCCTGTCGAATAGCAGTCGTTGAGTTGAAAGAATTGAAAGTCCAGATTCAAGACTTGCTTGATAAAGGCTTCATTCAACTGAGTTTCTCACCTTGGGGAGCTCCGATTCTCTTTGTGAAGAAGAAGAATGGTTCCATGAGACTATGCATCAATTATCGACAGTTGAATAAAGTAACAATCAAGAACAACTATCCATTACCGAGAATAGATGACCTATTCGATCAGCTTAAGGATACCTCTGTGTTTTCTAAGATCGATTTAAGGTATGGGTATTACCAAATGAAAGTTAAAGAATGCGATGTACCTAAGACTACTTTCCGCACGAGATACGGTCACTACGAATTTCTAGTGATGTACTTCAAGCTAACCAACGCACTAGCAACCTTTATGGATTTGATGAATCAGTTTTTTAGGCCCTATCTTGACAAACTCGTAGTGGTATTCATTGATGACATTCTAATGTATTCCAAGAATGCTGCTGAACATGATCACCTTCGAATAGTGCTTTAAACTCTCCGCGAGAAGTAGTTGTTTGCCAAGTTCTCCAAATGTGTGTTTTGGATTACCGAATTTACCTTTTTATGGCACATTGTATCGACTTTGGGCATCCAAGTAGACCCGAAGAAGATCCAAGCTATCATTGATTGGCACCCACCGAAGAATATTGGTGAGGTGAGAAGCTTCCTTGGCCTTGGTGGCTATTATAGAAGATTCATCAAAGGATTTTCTATGTTAGCAGCCCCATTGACGAAGCTATTGCGGAAATAAGCTTCATTTGTTTGGACCAAGGAACAACAGCGAAGTTTTGACCAGTTGAAACAAGTGTTGACTCATGCACCAGTCCTAACCCAACCTGAGTCTGGAAAAACTACACAGTTTATAGTGATACATTGTATCTCGGGTTAGGATGTATGTTGATGCAAGAAGGCAAATTTATTGCTTATACTTCGAGACAACTTAAGCCACATGAGATGAATTATCCTACTCATGATCTAGAGCTGGCTGTAGTCGTATTTGCATTGAAGATCTGGAGACACTATCTCTACGGAGAAAAGTGTTACCTCTTCACCGATCATAAAAGCCTTAAATATCTCTTGACTAAAAAAGAGATAAATCTTTAGCAACAGAGATTGATGGAACTAATAAAAGATTGCGACCTTGTCATTGATTACCATCCGAGAAAGGCTAATGTTGTAGCTGATGCACTCAGCCGCAAACCTTCGCCTGGTAAGTGTTGTCACTAGGTATTGAAATCTATGCATAGCAATTCCACTAATTGCAAGTCATTGTTTTGTAGCTCCTCGAGCTATTAATGCTCACTTCTGACTTCGAAAGCATTATTGTCTCGTAGCTGAACTTCAAGTTCAGTCTACCATCGTTTCGAGAAACAAAACATTGCAAGATCAAGATTCAGAACTCCAATCCATTGTCTCTAAGCTCCAAAATAATCCTGACTTTAAAATCGATTCTGAAGGACTCCTATGCTTCCGTGATTGGTCTGTGTGCCTAATGATGAATCACTTCGTATTGATATCCTTAAAGAGGCTCATTCGAGCTCATTCTATGCTCATCTGGGTTTTGTGAAAATGTACATGGATCTTTGTGAGCTCTATTGGTGGCCAGATATAAAGTAGCCATAATCGACTTCGTATCTAAATGTCTCACGTGCCAACGTGTCAAGGATGCGCATCGTATCCCTACCGGGTCATTGCAACCTATCAAATTACAGTAATGGAAGTGGAAAAAGATCACAATGGACTTCGTCAGTGGTCTGCCTCTAACTCCTGGTAAACGCGATGCTATTTGGGTTATTGTAGACCGTTTCACCAAGTCAGCACATTTCTTACCGGTTAGAATGGACTATGGTCTTTCAAAGTTAGCTGACTTGTATATCAAGGAAGTCATTCAACTCCACGGAGTACCTTAATCTATCATCTCTGATCAGGTTTCATGGTTTGCCTCTCAATTTTGGAGAACATTACAAGGGGCTCTGGGCATTAGAGTTAATCTTAGCACTGTCTTTCACCCTCAATCTGATGGCCAATCAAAAAGGGTAATCCAGATTCTAGAAGACATGCTACGTGCATGTACCATTGATTTTGGTGGATCATGGGAGAAATCCTTACTTCTTATTGAGTTTGCCTACAATAAGCTACCAAGCTTCCATTAAGATGGCATTGTATGAAGCATTGTATGGCAGATGTTGTAGAACTCCATTGTGTTGGTCTGAACTCGGTGAAGGCAAGATGTTGGGCTTTGACCTACTTCAGGGAAACCGAAAAACAAGTTACCATCATCCACGATCGTTTGAAAGTTGCCTTTGACCGACAAAAGGCCCATGCTGATCTTAAGGAAGGGACATTCAATATGAAGTTGGCGAGAAAGCCTTCCTCAAAGTCTCACCGTGAAAGAAAGTTCTGAAGGTTGGTAAAAAGGGAAAACTAAGTCCCCAGTTCATTGTACCTTTTGAAGTTACTGAAAGAGTTAGCCTTGTGGCTTATATAATACCCCAAATTACGATCTAGAAGTTTATTAATTTAAATGTGGTTTGAATCGAATTTATCTGTCTTTAAGCTTTTCCTAGAACGTATACTATAAGCTAACCATAAATTGTTGTCATGGAAATGGTTACCTATTTATAAAAAAAATTAGTAGCAAGGGGACCACTTTGTAATAAAAATTTAAAATGCATAGTTTAATTAAGAAGGACCAAATTGTACACCATGCATTATTGGGCGAATGCATGCTAAAGTGAGAAGATTTAAGGGTCTTTACACATGTTACATTCTAGTAAGGGGCATGTGTAATTAGGACCGGTTAATGAAGGATAATGAACCGTCATCTTCCTCTTACTTTCAATGACCGAAACATAAGATAGAGAGGGAAGGAAAGAGTTTCTCCATGAAAATAAAGGATAAAGCTTGGGTCGGGAAGGCTCCTTAGAATCTGTCAAGTGGGAAAACCCATCGAATGTAAGCATTTTTCCTATCTTATAGCTTAGACACATTTTAGCATTCGATCTTGGATTTCCTCCTTGGATTATGTTAATGCTGTTAGAGTCAATAGCATATCTAAGACATACTATGAATTGTTATCTTGTTTAGATGATATATGCATGTGTGTGTTTAAATCCCCATGCCTTTGAATTTTGTAAATGAAGTCTTGGAAAAATATGTTGCTGTTTTAGAATTCAAATCTTGTTGAAAGAATTGTTCAAATCATGTACTATTAGGGCTGTTGTAGACCAATTTATGTTAGGCGAAATTCTAAAAAGTTGAAAGCATGGTGTTTGATTGTTTGGTTGTAAAAAGCTATAGGTATATTAACTAGGGAGCAGTTTCGATTGCTTAGAGGTGTGTTATAAAGGTGTATGTGTATGTAAAATTTAATTCCTTGTTTTGAATCCAAAAGATTGTATAATAGATTGCTTTAAAGACAAGAATTAAATGATTTTTGAAACAGGGCGGAAACTGAATAAAACTAGATCTTAGGGGACTGTTTTAGTGCAATTGAAGTATAGTTTTCGAAATAGGGCAGCAATGTTAAAATATGAACCTAAAGGAATTACTATGAACTTGTATAAATGCAAGAAAATGTACTAAGGACTGCCATAAATGTTTATGGATGTTTTGGACTGCTTGAGATGCTATAAATGTGTGTGACAATGTGTTGTAAGGGCTGTCTTGTAATGTTATGTAAAATAATGGACTGTTGTGCATGTTTAGGAGCATTAAGGGACTGTCCTTGATGTGTGTTTGTGTACATGGGTTTAGCTGAACAGAATTGATTAAAAATAAAAGTCTAAAAACTATTTCAAGGGGTTAAGTAAACATGTAAATGGTTAGGATTATATTGTGAATGCTTAAGATCATTTAGGGGCTGTTAAGCTTAGATGTAATTTAGTATGGGAGCTGATATGTTTTATAAAAATGTAATTGAGGACTGTTTTATCAAGTTAGTGAGCTGTTTGGCTTAAATTTATGTTACTAAGTGTCCAAACATGTGAATATGAAAACAGGGCAGTAAATATTGATATGTACAAAACATGACTGTTATCAAAATTTTTAGGGGATTATTTCGATGCATAAAGAAGAGAAAATGGATAAGTATTTGATCACAAGAGTCTAAATAGATTTGTGTATATTTGAAACAATTTGGGTACAATGAAATTGATGATATATATGGACTGTCTTGATGCAAAATATACACTATTTTGGATATGCAAAATTTAGTTAAGATTGTGTAGTCTAGTTATGAATAAAATGAGCAGTTTTGAATGTTTAAAAATGTGCAGTTTTGTTGTTTAAAACAGTGCAGTCTTGGTTAAAAACTATGCAGAAATGCAGTTTGTGCAGTCTTAATTGTACAGTCTAATGAACATGTGCAGTTTATGTAGTTTTGAATGTGTTTAAAATTATTAAAGTTGTTTTGAGCAAGTTTATGTGATGTGTAGTAATAGGGTCGAATGCAGTAAAGAAAATAGTTTATAGTGCAGAATTTTGTAAGTCATTAGAATGCTTGGATGAATGCAGAATTGAGGATTAAATGTGCAGCTTTGAATGAATTAGATAAAAGCATGGACTGTTTTGATGCTAATTTGTGTGCATATGCTTGAATTAGATTGTTTTTGAAGATATATATATGTAATTATTGAAGACTGTTCTGTGTACTTGTATATGTAAACAAAGGTAGATTGGATTAAATTGGTTTTAATAGTTTGCTTGATTGTTTTGAGGTACAAGTCTTAATAAGGAAAAAGGGTGGCTAAAGGAAAGCTTGGAAAGGACTTGGTTAACTAGCAAATATAAGATTGTGGATCAGGTATTCCATAATGTTGGAATATAAGGTGAGTGTAGTCAATGGAGTTTCGGGTGACACGGTGTCATTCCGATTTTTATTGTTTCATTAAGTTTAAAACATTGTATGTACGTGGATGGATGACATTGATCATACATGGTGCATAATGCTCAAATAGAGAAAATTTGGGGAAGGGCATTCATAGCATGGCATCCTTGAATTATTGTTAATTTTTACTTTCATTAAGCATTCTTACTTATTATGCTATGATTGATAATTTTGAGATGTGTATTGCTATTGAAGCTTGGATGCTAACCTTTGATCGAAAGATGCTAATTAAGCTCAAAGAGGAATGTGGTATTAATGATACATTTATAAACCCATAAGTTAAAGATGCTAAGACTCTATTCAAGATTAAAAGGCACTCATTGAACAATAATCGAAGTTACTTGTCCAATAAGATACTTCCCCAATATCAAAGATTGAAATAAGATAAGTAAGTTGCCTTCAATGGAAACCCTTGGTCACTATGACATAATACATGGTATCTATGTATATTGGGACTACGTTCCATGAGCTACGGCTCGAGGGACGCCCCATTGATTTATGATATGTATATTGGCGACAGTAGGAGGTAACGGAGGAGATGTACGGAGATTTGGCGACAGTCTGGTTGGATAGTGTGAAGATAGGATTGATATGTTTCAGTACTAGCCATTGATATGTGCTTTGAGCTATGTATCGATTGGACCATTACGGTCGATTGCGAACCATTGTTAATTATGTTCATAAACGATCCAAGGCAAACATGTTAAAAGTTTTAATAATTATTGAAAAATCGATGAAGAAATGTGAAAAGATCCTTGAAAGTGTTATAATATATTGACTGGCTCTTGGTGAGCATAATGTATTGAATGGCTCTAGGTGAGCATGTGTTACAAGTTACCTAAGAATTGAATAAATACAATTTGTATAAGGCAACAAACAATCAATTGATCTATTGACAACAACTGGTAAGATAATGAAGATTTCAAAGGCTATCGTGTATTGAGCAAGTCTCAAAGAGACTTAAATATGATAAATTGATCTTAACCAAGATTAATATAATTTCAGAGAAGCTTGAAGAAAGCATTCGAACACCCCAAAATTTTACAAAGGCAATTTAAGATCCTATTAACAAAAGCTAACATACATTGTGAATTCTTATGTATTCATTGTAAATTTTGTTACATGCTTTGTTGATATCGATGTCTACTACCTCACTTAGGCTATATAAGCCTAATGCATTCATTTTCATGCATTGCAGGAATATTAAAGTTCATATGTCTTCAAGTTTGGTTGAAAGTTATGAATCTTGTTCAGGTTCCAAGTAAAGATTGGAATTCTTCTTAAGTAATATACTCCTAGGATGGTGGCATTTAAGATGGTGTATAGGCCTTTGTAACCTATTTATCTTGGCATGTAAGATATAAGTAGAAACTATGTTGTAAACTTTTAATTCTGATTGTTTTGGGTTGATTTGTTTCAATGATTTGGGTAAGTAGGCAATAGTTACATGGTATGAATCGGTACTTGATCTTGATACATGTTTGGGTTTGGTTGGGAGTAATTAATTGAGTTTGGTTGTCATGTTACTAAGTATTGTGGTAGTTTTAATGTTAGAATATGAAGACAACAAATGGAGTGAGTTTGCAGGTCGTATGATGAATTTGATATGAAAATGTGGGTGCGTCATGCTTATAAGATAACAATCGATAAGTGTAATTTTGAGAAATTGATAAACAGTTGTAATAGAATTGCCTAGACTTTCAAACTTGTATAAGATGTATGTTAATTTAAGCGTAAGTGAACTTGTTCATGTGTAATTGTTACAAAGTGGTTATAGATTTATGTTATGCAATACTCGAACTCTTGAGTAAGGTAAAGGCTAAGTTTAAGAAAATGAAAATAAAAGGAAACAAGAAAGTTCTTTAGTTAGTTGGATTACTATGTAAAATAAGTCTATGCTTGATACTTATCGTTAGTCTTAAGCTGAGTATGTACAACTTGACACAATCACTTGATTATATTAAAACATGGTGGATTATGATTGTATGTCTTGTTTTCTAATAAATACTTATAATTTGAGTAACTGATTATTGTTTACGGAAGACTTTCGAATGAACGACGATCTTATATTCAGTGTTGAGGTATAAAGTTTGGCAAAATAAGTAGACTTTATGAGTAATTGATCAATCGATGAAATGTAGATATTGAAAAGAGACATGGTTTGAATAATTGTTGTAACCGATAAAACCATGATCATCTCATGATTTCTAAATTATAATCTGGAGAGGCAATCAGTAAGGATCGATCCCCTAAGAATCTTAGACTGTAATAATAATTCGGTTCTCTAAATTGCTATTATAATAACTCACTCTCTTAAGCAATGAGATATTATGGTGTGAATAAGATTTTAGAAATCACAATCTATATTATCATACGTTTTCATGAGAATAATGAAGGAAGTAGTTAAATGCCGGGTATATAGATAAGCAATGATAGGAGTTTTTGAGTGCATTGTCTTATGAGGATCTCTTTTCCTTAAGTACGTATGAATCAAATAAAATAATAAGGAATGATTTTCACACATGATTCATGCCTGATGATAGACTTGCTTGTAATTAAATTAAAAAGTTTTAACTTTTATCCCATTTTCATACATCGAGTCCTAACTTGTGAGACAAGTTAATCTTGGCTATTGATTTTTCTTTTAAGTAACACCTTAAACTCCGGTTTTTTTCTAAGCCGGGTTAAGGATGTTACAGCTTATCAGTTATTGTTACCCTCAGAACTGAGCAAGATTCATGACGTGTTCCATGTATCAATGCTTCAGAAGTATCATTTTGACCCTTCGCATATCATCAAGCCTGAGTCAGTAGAGATTCAGCCTAATCAATCTTATGAAGAGGAACCAGTTCAGATCCTTGCAAAAGAAGTCAAGAGGCTTCGCAACAAATCTATACCGTTAGTAAAGTGCTCTGGAAGAGCCACACCATTGGGGAAGCTACCTGGGAACCTGAATAAGCAATAAAGAAGCAATACCGTCATATTTTCGGTTCAGGTAAAAATTCGAGGATGATTTTTTCTTAAGGGGGAGTTGTAACATACCTAAAACCGGTCTAGTCAGAATTGGGTTCCGACGATCAGAAATCCTACACCAAAAAGGTCTAAATATTGAATTGACTTTGACCCTGAGGTCAGTTGTATTAATATTGGACTCTAACTGAGTCAATTTATTGTTTAAGGACCCTATTAAATACATCGCCAACCTTTAGTGGCTAAATTACAAAAATCAAAAGCTTGAGGTACAAAGAACATAGTACTAAGAGTTGTTGGACTAACCTTGCGATTAGCCCCTCCTCAATTATAATCACCATATATGTGGGAATATCTGAAGGGATTCCTTCACTTGAAGGAAAACTCCTAATTAAAAATAGGAGTAAAGGAAATGAAACAAAGTTACAACCTTACCCGATTTGTGAGGAAGCAAGCACCTCTATCTAATCATCTTCTTCTAGCAAGCACACACCTCCATTGTTGAAATTTGTGAAGCTTGAATTTCTTTCGATTTATAGATATCGATTAGTGGCTATCGATTGGATAAGATATAATCTCTAATATATTGTTGAAATCCATGGACATGTTGAGTTTAATCTCAAGCTAGGGTTTGGTCATTTTTGGTAACAGAAGATTTTTAAAGCTTTAATCCATATATATCCAATAGCTATATTGAATTTGGATATTGGTCTTGATACCGGTATTATGATTTTGATATCGCATTAGTGATTGTAACCATTTCCTATTGTTTATCTAGCTCAAAAAGTGGAGAGAGATCATCCACCATCACCATCGAAAGCTAGAAACAAATGGATTGCAATCCGAGAGCTGTAGGAGCTTCGGATTATTGAGGTGAGTGTAGTCGGAGTCTCAGAATTAAGCTAGGTGTCTTAATCTGATTTCATTGATATTGAATTATGTATAGTTAACATTGTGTCTAGGGAAATCGCATTGAATCTCATACGAGATTGTATTGGTAAGCTTTGGTAAGTTTTCACATTGATTTATTGAAACATTGAGTACCGACTATTGTCATTGAACATCAAACATTGTCATTGAATCATGAAGCATCCAACGTTTTCATTGAACTATAGGATATTGGTTATTGTCATCGCATTATTGGGTATTGATAATTGATATATCACCGGAAAGATCATTGTATTGATATAGAGATTGAAACATTGACCATTGACATTGCTATTAAAACATTGAATATTGAAATTATTACTAAACCTTGGATTCGAAAGGACAATGGATACAATTGGCATGCCATATAATTCATGAGCTCATTGGTACGGGTGGACTACAGTCCTTGGCTACGGCCTTTATTGTGGTGAGGCGGAAGTATGATGTGTTTTGGTCATTTGGCGAGGTGGAGGGACTAGACCAGTCATTGATTTTGCGAGGCGTAGGAATTCGTGTACCCACTATCTTGATTCGATCCAAGGGTTAATGTTGAATTATGATTTAAATGACATGAACATAGTACATAGCATTGTTATTGTTAAAGCATGATTTGTTGCATGTTCCATTGTTAATTATATTGATTATGACTACCTCACTAGGCAAATTATGCCTAATGCATTTTATCGCATGCATTTCAAGGTAAAGAAGCTTTTGGATCGAGATCAGAGCTAGTTGGTTGTTTTGGCAAGACAGTTCAAGGATAAAGTAATGTATTTTGCGTTTACGAACTCCTAAAATGGTGGAAAAGTAGTTGGAATAGTCACTTTTGGTATTTGCAATGTGTATGAGTGGTCTATGTTTTGTATAAGGTTAAATGGCCCTAAAATGACTTCTAAATCTTGCTAAAAGTGACTAAAATGACATATTTGGCTCTTTAAGGTGAAAACCTAGTAAACAGATTCGGATGAATGTAAAATTTGACACACTAGTAAATTATAGTGTTTAAACTTTTCTGGTAAAGTTTCATTGCATTTGAACATCGTTTGATAGGTCGGTTTGACCAAAAACCAGCTAAAATCTGTCATTATAGTGCAAGGCGTATCGATACGAGTGACTGCGTATCGATACAGTATTGCATATTTGGTCAGGTCAACACCGGTCAAAAGAGGTGTATCGGTACTTCATAGTGCGTATCGGTATGGAATTTGGCTACTGGAATTAGGTGGTAAAAATGGTATCGATACGGGTTCAGGGCATATCAACACGAAGTCAACATGGTCAACCTGTATCGATACAGGCTTGTTATTCTTGAATATGGAATTCTTAAATTAGGCTTAGCGTATCGACACGACCTCTTGTGTATCGGTACGGTGATAGGTAATTCGGTTAAAAGTGCTATAAAACAGTTTCTGAAATGTTGTAATTTGGTCACTGAGTAATGTAGGTCTACTTTGATGGGGTAATTAGCCTTTGATTAATATGGAAATTTGCATGTACACTGAATATAGATTGAATTTCATTATATTAAGATTAATCTTGGAAAAGGACCTCTAGAATACTAAAATTATAGTTTAGTCCCTAAAACTTGTAAAAGTTTAAAATTGGTCCTAATTTGGTGGTTGTAGTTTCATATTGGATTAATTGGACTTGTAGTCTTGTTTGATATTGTTTGTTAAGCATAACAACATTGATTATTGGTTGAAATTACTGCACTAATCTTCTTATCGTTCATTGGTAGCACACTTCGACCCGGTTCTCGACCAGGCCGGGAAGGGATGTTATAGTTAGGTCTCCTCCCGCAAGATTTTGAAAGTTTAAGACTTACATAGAAGAGGAGAAAGATGATAGAAAAAGTATTGTTACTTTGAATGTTGATACAATATGAAATTCAACATTTTTAATGCTTGAATCTGCTATCAAATTTGAAAGGCATTTGCTAGTTTATACATTTAAGACTCTTCTTGTTTCAAGAAACTTAGAAAGTTTGGTTGTGGCCCCAAAAAAAGATGATTAGAAGAGGGTGGTTATTATTTTTCCTTTCTTTAGTAATTTTTATGATGCAACTTTGAGGCTATCTAGTTCTCTTAATGCGACTCTCAATACTTATGTACATGAGATTTACGGGGCTAGATTAATAATTACCAACAACATGTGTTCTGAAGATAATGGTGTTAATAAAATGGCAGCCCAAATAATGTTAAAGTATGACAAATATTATGTAAACGTTGATAATATCAATGTTTTAGTGTTTGTGGTTGTAATTCTTGACCCTAGACACAAATTGAATTATGTTAATTGGATTGTGCAAAATTCTTATTATGAAACAAAAGTCGCTCTCTTATGCCTCAAGATTAAGGATGTTTTACAATCTTTATTTGTTTTATATGTTTCTTTAATGCCTCATTCAAACACAAAATGTATTTCTTCATCTACTTCCATCTCTTCCTCCACTTTCATTTAAAATAAGACTCAAAGTGGAGGTAAGATTGACCTTAACAACCCATGACTTCAAAATATTAAAGAGATATTGGTTGTTCATTAACTAGTGCTAAACAAAGTGAGTTGAAAAAGTATTTAGAAGATGCTTGTGAGCCTTATGTTCTAAATTTTAAAATCTTACAATGATGAAAAGAGCAAACAAAAATATATAGAATTCTTCATAAGATGGCTAAAAGATGTACTTGCCATATCAATTTCTATTGTAGCTTCCAAGTTTGCTTTTAGTACAGGGTCGCATTCTCTATTATTTTCGCACTTCATTAACTTCAAAAATGGTGGAAGCACTTGTTTGCACACGTCTCGATCGCCTCTTATAGTAGAAGAAAATTTGTTTGCCTTGGAAAAATTGGAGGAAGGTTTGTAATCACTAATTTTTGTCCGGGTTGATAACTCATTTTATTTTATTGCTTATCTTCTTTATTTTCTTGTTCTTATTATCATTATGTTAAATTAAACACAAAAATACAAAAATATATACACTATTATTAGTTAAATAGAAGCCCAACAAAATAAATAAAAGCCCAAAGGTATATTAACTAACAGTCCACTTACATTCTAAAAAAATCCAAAAAATATTACATTCGGCCCAATAAGGCCAAGCTAATTAAGCCCTAATCTGATAACCAAAAAACCCTAATCCCCTATCTTTTTGGCACAACCACATGTCCGCTGTCAGATCTAGAGTGATTTGACGGTCTAGATCGAGGCTTGCGGCCTTTGAGTTACCACGTAGAGCACACACCCTTACCAGATGATCGTTCGGCTTCCTTCACGCACGATGCTTCAGCTTTCTTAGACCGTTCAGATCACCACGTCGGCTAGAAGGGTCACAAACTATTTCGATTTCTCCCTCTGGTCTCTCATCCTCACGATTGGCCACGACATGCAAAAGAACACAAAGGAATAATGTCAGAGGTGGTTACCAAATTTTAGAGGATTAAGGAACAATTTCAGAAATGCACCAACAATAGCAAAAATACAGATTAATTCGGCCACAAATGCAGCAGCCAATAGGAATTATTAGGGTTGTTTTTCTATTTTCTAGAAGGATGTAATTATCATGGTATAAATATGAAACCCTAAAGCTATTGTAGTAGGGGAATTCTGGATTTTCAAGCAACAGAAAGCAAGAAAAGCCTAGAGTTTTCAGAGGTATCTCCTCCTTTCCTTTTTTCATTTTAGAGCATAATCATGAAAAAATGGATTAGGGTTTCTTATTCTTACCCTTCACAGCTCGACTTCTCTCACGTCATATCTCTACCTCGCCGATGATAATCCTCTTGGTCTCCTTGGAGCCATGCACGGTGAATCGGTGGAAAGGCCGGTGTTGAAAGAGTTGTGAGGCCAAGGCTGGGGTCTTGGCTTTTTGAAAAATAAGGAAATGGGGTTTGGTTTTCAAAAAGCGAGGGCAGATCTGGTTTTAAACCGAGAAAATGAGTTGTTTTTAGAGTTTTTTAGGTTTGCCGGCCTCTGGCGAGCGGCGGCCAACACGACGAGAGGACGACCGGTTTCTGGGCTTGTACCCGATGAGCGGCGGCGCTCATCAGATAAAAGAAGAGAGGGGAGAGGGTTTTCATAGTTTCTGGTGAAAGAGTTTTAAAAAAATCATTTTCAGAAGAAAAAAGAACGAGTTTTTATATATGTTTCAAAAGAAGCAAAATGGGTTATTTACGTTTTTAAATCCCCTGCCTTTGTGTATTAACTTGATTAGCCCTTCTGCATTTCGTAATCACTCCCCCGTCCCTAGTTTTTATAACCATTTTCAATTTAGTCTCTTTTTCAGTTATAATCTGTTTTTAAATGGCTTAATGCCCTGTTGATCCCTTACAACTTCAAATTCTGTTCATTTCGGTCCTAAATCCAGTGGTGACCCCCTTTTGTCCCTGGTTCATGCATCTTTAATTTCCATGCCCTTTTACTTTTTTTTATTTATGTTCATGCTTTATTGTAGTAGACATACATAATGTGGCTTTGATATATGTTCACATGTTATATTAGTGTACAATATGTGGTTCTTATAAGGCATAATACGTGTTTATATAGTACATGGTATGTGGTATTTATATATTATATTATACACATTTTTTGAAGTATGCAGTAAATGGTTGTGTTACATATATTATATATACGTTATAGTAAAATATATGATTTTAATATGTATATATATATATGTTCTACGTATTCCATATACGATATATATCTTTGTTTATCTATATATATATATATCTATATATATATATATATATATTATAACACATAGTTTGAAAATTATAATCTTGTGCATAGTTTACGCGTCTTTTTTCTTTGTTCTTTGTTAGGTTAAGCCTTTAGGAATAGTTTATGGTAATTTAATTTTAATTAATTTAAAGTGTACGCTCGGCTTATTCGAGCATAATCTTTAAATTAATTAAATCAGATTTAGGGTTAGATTTTTAAAGCTATAGTTAGATTTAAGGTTCGAATTAATTTAGTGGATTTATATTTATCCTTGACTTATTGAGATAAATGTTAAATTCATTAAATTAGTTGAACACCTCTTAATTACCCTTTAGGATAAAATCGACATTTGAATTAGGCGAGCACTTAATTAAAATCATGATTAATTAATTCGATTAGTTTTAAATAGAATCATTGGCTTATTGAGATACTAGCTTAAAATTAATCAAATTAATTATCGTGATTCAAGATAATTCGTAAATTATTAAGATTTTTTAGTTTTTAAGGTTTAATTAATTTAGGGTTAATATTAGACTAACTTAATTAATAATTAGATCAATAATTGAGTTTGCATAATTTGGGTCTTTTAGGTTAGGACTTTAGTGGCCTTTGGATTTTAATTTTCAGGCTCTTCCTTGTCATGCATTTTAATTGTCATTCATAGGACCTTTAATTTTCTAATTGGACATGGACATTAATTAACTTAAACCCTAAAAAGGAGGTATTCATTAATTATGATACTTGTGTCGTAACAGTCATGGCTCAATGGATGTTGACCAAATATTTAAATTAATTCTTACCGTCCAAAGGTAAATATTAATTAAAAGTTGACAAATCATCACATCATGGTTAAATGCTTGCATCATGCATAAAGGTAATGTGTGAAATTTGAACCATGAATTAACACGGTAGTCAAGCTTATTCGATGTTGGTTTAATCTATGGTCCGTTGTACCGTCACCCTTATTAACTAAATGTTCAATTAATTCAGACTCACCAATTTGATAAAGCCCGTTCAATTAAGGTTTATATTCAATTAAGAACGCTTAGTTAAATTTAATTTAAATTTCAACAATTTCCATCGATTGAAAGCAACATATATTTTGGTACCGATTTCCAGGCGTGATGGGAGTGTTAACCCTTCCCCACACATAACCAACTCTCGAACATGTTTTCGAATGAATCTCTGGTTTTACAGTGTCCGGCCTACCTTATCCAAGTGGCCGGTGGCGACTCCAAAATCTTTATTTTATTTCATGTGTTGTTTTGTAGGAATGAAAGAACTAATTTTGTAGCAACCAAACATTATAATTAACGAACAATTAATACTTTGGATGATTTCTAAAGCTTGTACATTGAAACTTTGAAGTGCTTAATAATCTTAGTATTTATTTATTTTATTGTGTTGTTGAGACTTTTGTAGTATGTTTATTATGCACCATGTTTTAGTAAAACATTTTAAGATTAGTATTAATGTTTAGTTTCAATTTATTTGAAGTATTTAAAAGTGAAACATTATAAATTAAATATATTAATGTTATGCACCATTATGTACTCTTCACACCGGTGATCTTTATGTTTTTTCACTTCTAATATTTGCTGAAATTTTGAGATTATAGTTTGCATTAGTTTTGGTGTTATATCTATCTATGCAGATTTTATTTTCCGAATTAAGATTTTGTGATGCCAAAGATTGTGTTTTGCTATCAAAGTCTATTATAGGTCATAATTGTATCCAAGATAACAGACAATTTTTTTCCTTAAAGCTAAATGATAACCGCAGCAAAATATTGCTGCCAAACTTTTATAAGCATACTTGCATCTGCTACAAGTTGGATGAGCCTTACATCTTTTCACTGTTTGTTTCTTCTTTATTTTAGTCATATTTTTTTGATAAATAATAGGCCTCGTTAAAAACCCTTTCATAACCAATACTGAGTAAGGAACTCAATATCGGACAGCGAAAGGAGGAAAAGAGCACCCTAGATATTTTATTATTAGATAAACTTTCTAAATGTGCAATTACATAACAAGTATGAATAAACACCAATAAGTACGAGGAAACCTCAAAAATGCCTTGTAGAATCATTCTTCCATTTGACCCTTCAGCCGATACCTTCCATCGGCAAATGAATTTTGCTTTCAATCCCTCTTTTGGCCAGCGAATCTGCCTCGCAATTCCTTGCTCGCGAAATTAACCTTATACAAATCCACCCATTTTCGCAACAACCTGCTATCCACTCTATAGTCCTCAAGAACGGTGGAGGAGATTTTGACGGTTCTCGAATCCAATCATAGACCACTTTGCAGTCCGTTTCGACAGCTAGTTCCATTTTCCCATTTCATTTTGATTCTTTGAAAGTCTCAATACTGTGCTTGATTGCAAAAATTTTAGCCATGATGGGAGGATCATCTCCAATGCACAGTGAGAATGATAATAGCTGCAACCTATTTTCGTCCTGTAATATGCCTCCAATCCCACCTCCCGTTCCATCGATTTTCATAACTCCATCCACGATAAATTTAACCCAACCCGATGGAAGGAGGATGCCATGATTCTGGGGATGCAGCCACAACATTCCTCATCAAAACAGATTCACATATAAAGCAGTCAGCAATGAAGTCATTAATTGATATTTTAGTCATATTTGAAGATATTATATCGACTCCAAGTCATTCATTGGAAACAGATATTTTAGTATTCTTTTTTTTCTTAACTCAATGATTTTTCTGTACGATTTAAAGCATGTTTAGCTCTCTTTGCAACAAGACAAACATTTGTCGTTAACATTGGTTTTCAAGTTACATCTGTTAATAAATGGATAAATTTTACTTTGAATGTATCATGTGCTTAATTTGACATTTTCTTTAAAATTGTTAAATTTTATTTTGGTGCTTCAATTTGATGAGTTTAATCTAAATACTAAATATTCAAATTGTTGTTTTTGTATACTATAAACTTTAAAGGTCTAAAATTTATTAGAATAAAATTCAAGGTATAATACTTATTACTACAATTAAATGTTTATAGATTTATGAAGTAAAAAAATGAGAGTTGGCAGTAGGCAACATGTGATTTTATTTTTACTCGTTGAATTGCTCATAGCCTCCACTTGTCTGCGTAGTAATTTATTGGATATCTGATGCGAAAATCTAAAAATTTAATACCCAAAAAGTTGGATATCTGATTTTTTTCAGATCAGATACATATTACTATTTAGTCGGTCTAAAAATTTAAATATCTAATTTTTCTAGATTGGATTTGATCCGATATCCGAAAATGCATGCACACCCCTAGTTAGGGATGTAAAAAGCTGACTCGACCTGAAAACTCGACCGAAACCTGCAGGTATCAACACCTGGTTTGACCCAAGGATTTGTTGACCCGAACCCGATCTATAACCGACTGTTGTTGACCTGAACCCAAATTGGACATGTTGTTGTAGTAACTGAACCCAACCTGCATCCGACCGAAAACGACCTGAACCTGAATTGGACCTGTTACTATGGACCCAAAATCCGATCTGCAACCGACTGAAACGAACCTGAACCCGAGACTGACCTGGCAGATAACCGATTTTACCCGACTCAATTAACCCGAGACCCGATTTTACCTGACCTGTTTTGAACCCGGCCTGTTTTCAACCCGTCCTGTTTTTGAACCCGACCTGTTTTGAACCCGGCCTATTTTGAACCCCACTTGTTAATTGACCCGACTTGTTTTGAAGCCGACATGTTGTTGACTTGAACTGATATTGACCTGGCTTGATAGTTGATAATGATATTTACCTGACATCTGAAGAAGTCTATAATTTGATGAATTTAAAGTTTTGATAAATTTAAAGTGTTAAGTGTTAATAAATGTAAACTATTATTTTTTTTAATCAATTTAAAATGTTAAATAATATTTTTATTATATATACATATATAATCAATTATATATATGGAAGCTTAGATTTAAGTATTCTTTTGACACTAAATGGTAGATACTTAGTAAAAATTAAGATTGAATATATATATATATATATATAATCAATTAAGTTAATGGTAAGTAAAAATTCAATGTATACATAGTAAATACTAAATAGACCAAAGACATTCATTTTTAATTAACTTAGTAAAAATTCAATATATAATTAGTAAAAATTCAATATATACTTATTAAATACTAAATAGACAAAAGATATTCATTTTTAATTAACTTAGTAAAATTTATACTAAATACTAAATAGACAAAAGATTTGTCAAATTAACTTATTAAAATTTATACTAAATACTAAAATTCATACTTAGTAAAAATTCGAAATATACTTAGTAAATACTAAGGCATTCAATACAAAGAATTTGTCAAGTTAAGAAATATGCTTCTATTCTTGTAGACAAAAGACATTCATTTCTATTTATCTCTAAGGTAAATTACACCATAACTTAACTTGACCAAACTTTATTGGATAAAGTTAGAAACTGTTTGAGTCTTTGTTTTCTTATTTTTGACAATCACTGTTTGAGTCTTTGTTGATTACTTGAGTTGATAAAAACAAAATAAGTAAACTTAAAAATTACAATTGAATTAGCCACCAAATGTAAGTAAAATTATAATTGAATAAAACATAAGTTTATTACAACATAAAAATGTATAACTTAGTAAACATTAAACTTACAAAAGTACAAACTTTAAACACAAGTTTGTTGGGTGAAACTTTAAACTCTCAGATCTTATAGCAAAGTTTTACGAGACTAAAAGCTCGACTTTGCTACCATAAATTTCATCATCGAGCTGTCAAAAGATCTAATGCTACCAACAAGGTTAATTATGGGTAATTTGCATAGCTAAGAAACCAGCATAATTAAAACAAGAGCAACTAATTAGATAAGAAAAAAAACTGCCAAGTAAACCAGCAACCAACAAACACAATTAGCAAACAACAACAGACAACAAATAGCAACCAGCAACCAGCAGCAACATCAAGTGAGTAACAGCACCAACAGCAGCTAAATTGCAAAACAGTGAACATTATTAGAAACACTAATAGAATCAGACATTTAAACATTTGCAAAGTTAAAGAAAATAAACACCAGGAATTTAGAAAATAAAAACAAAGATGAACACCAAATGTAAGTAAAATTATACCTGCCTTTACATCACATTTCACTACTTTGTTGACACCCTAAGCATTAATGTGCTTGCTTGGTTTGAAGGAGACCTACAAAAGAAAACAGAATCAGTCACATTTTTTAGAAACAAAATAGAATCACAAAATAAAGCATAAAAGGCTTTACCTTAATCAGGAAGTGAACCTTCACCAAGATTAGAGATTGAAGAATCTTTCACAACAGTAAGATAATCTGCATCCCTTTCCTCAAGTTCAAAACTATACAACCAATTACGGGTTGTTACAAATATCTCAACATTTTTAGGCAAAAGTTTAGCCCTCAACTTGTTCAAAATCTGACCCCCCCCCATGCTAAATGAAGATTCAGAAGCAACTGAAGTAATTAGAATGGCTAAAACATCTCTAGCCATCTGTGAAAAGTACATGAAAAGGAACAGATTGTAATTTCCAATACTCCAAAATATCAAACTCAGCATCATCAGTACGAGGTAGAAGGGGCAAAGTAATGTAGGAGTCAACATCAGATTTTCTACTCCTAGAAGCAGCTAAATTGGCATCAAAGTTCTAACATTAAAAAAGATAAAGGTTAATCAGTAAACTGTAAGTAAAACAAAAAATTTAATTAAATGTAAAAACAGAAGCCTAATTGAAATTTAAGAGAATAAAGACTAACCTGAAATATATTGGATTTTTTAAATGTTCGAGGATGACTGGAACTTGACACACTTGTACTTTGAGATGAGTTACTTTGGATAGAAGAATTAGAAGAAGAACATATTACAACTTTTGAATAATATATATACAAATTAATAAACTCATTGTAAACAAGTCTTACCCTCCTTTCAACCTCATCCTCAACATAGAGGACACCGTACAACTCCTTCAGAAGTTGTAATTTATATCGAGGATCAAGCAAAATAGCAAAGGAAAGAATTGTTGAGTGATCAGACCAATATTTCTCATACAATTCAAGCATAGGTCTTGCCATTGCAGAAATGCCCTTACATGGATCATTGTGAGCATCACACAACATCTTCTCAATGGCAACAACATTAGCCAAGTACAAGTTAGAAGTGGGATACTTGGATCCTGAAAACATAGTAGTAATTTCAAAAAATGGCTTAAGGAAATCACATATTAATTGAGGAGTTTCCCAGTCAACCTCACTAATTATATCCAAATCATTTTCCCTATTAACAAACAAATTGATAGCTAATTTAGCATCAATTGCCCTACGAAGCATTGAGTAAGTGGAATTCCATCGAGTAGGAACATCCAATATCAACTTACCAGAAAAAGCAGAACCACAATATTTAATAGCCAATTCAAAGCTAAAAAGTTTAGCATCAGAAGAATCAATAAACTTAACAATTTCACGCAATTTAATAACAGAAGAGTCAATTACCTTCAAACCTTTTTGAACTATCAAGTTCAAAATATGGGCAGCACACCTTATATGAAAGTACTTACCATTGCATGGAATGGGCGAAATGGCATGCAAATCATCTTTGAGATGCTTAACCATTTTCTCATTTGCAGAAGAATTATCAAGAGTTATGGTAAAAGATTTTTTCTCAAGACCCCACTCATATAACATTTTTTTCACAAACTTATAAATAGACTCACCATCATGGGGTGGGGGAAAACGACGAAAATTCAGTATTTTGGACTGAAGTTTCCAGTTATTATCAACATAATGTGCAGTCAGAGCAAAATATGAACGTGAAGTGCAAACAGACCATCCATCACGTGTAAACAGATATGACTTGAAATAGAATGCATTGAATCAAGTAGCAATTTTTTATGTTGCTCATGCTTTAACATGCAATGCTTAGTAATAGTATACCTCGAAATATCCTTCACATTAGGATTTAGATACTGATACAAAACCCTAAGTTTTTCATGCTCAACCACACTCAAAACATAACCATGACACAAAATAGCTTCAGCAAATAAATCACAGTATCTTTTCTGATCAAAAGAACTTTCCGTACTACTATTGGGATTAGTAGCAAGAAAATCCTTGTAAGCTGGGCATTTTTCAGTATCCTTTTAGGGTTAGATGTGCCAACATAAGAATTTGCTTTATAGCTTTTGGATTTACAGTACTTACATTGCGCAAAAGCACCTTCAGATTGCTTAACGAAGGTATAATGATCCCAAACAGGATAAGTTCTTCTCCCAAAGTCCACTGAATTTGTAGTTGTAGCCCTCCTCTTAGGGGTACGAGCTATTCCAGACATTTGATCATTTATATCTACTTCAAACAAACAAACAAACATGTATTAGTGATTGACAAAAATGATACAAATATAATTTTGAAATTAAAAAAATGAGAGGAGTATACCTCTTTCACCAGGATAATCCAACTCATAAGAATCAACATCCATAACTGTGATAAATACTGAAATGTAAACAATGTGATTTGTTGTTAGAGACTCAAAAAAACAGAACAAATAACAAATCTACAATGCAACAAATAGAACCGCTAAACTCAATGGTATTAATCCTTGTACGTGGCATTGTTAAAGTTGTCCACAAGGTCTTTTAAAAACCTCCTTTGACACCAATAACATTGCAGAACAGGATGTTCAGCCTATATACTTGGATTAAACCATTGAAATAAAACATAAAACATCTAAAAACCCAGAAATCAGAATAGATAACATATATACTCGGAATAAACCATTGAAACAGAACATAGAACATCTAAAAACCCAGAACCCAGAAAAGACAACAACAAAACTCACAATCAGAATAGACAATATATATACTCAGAATAGACAACACAGTCATATACAAAAGACTGAACATATATATAGAAAGAGTGAAACAAACCCACAATTAGAAGATCGAGAGTTTGAGAGGGACTGAGAGCTTTAGTTTAGGGATTTTAGTTTCTACAATAGCCGAAGATGAAAAAGGGTGAGATGAGAAGTTTAAGTGGTTAGAGGAGAACAAAAACATGTTTGGGATGAGAAGTTGAAGGGGTTAGATGAGAAGATGAAAAGATTTTAAGAAGCTGATAGGGTTAGATGAGAAGATGAAAAAATTTTAAAAGTTGAAGGGTAAAAAAGAATTGATTTATGGATTAGGGTTTGGAAGGATTGAAAAGGGAAAAGTGGAAGAACATGAGGTTGTTCTTCAAAAATTCTAGGTTTTGATCGAACAGAAATAGGTTTGGGATGATTTTTGATGTTTGTATAAGAATTGGAAGGGTTTGATCGAAGAACAAAGGATGAACTGGGTTAAAGTTCAAGTGTTTGATCAAAAATGGTTTGAGATTTCTGGGAATATGGTGTTTTTTCTAGAGAGAATGCAGAGAATTTAGAGTGAGAATGAGAGAAGAAATCTGGGTAGAGTTTTACCGAGAGAAAAATGAAATGAGAAAAATGGATTCGATCTGATTTTTGGGGTATATATAGAATGTCGGGTCGAGTAAAAAGATCCGCGCTTTTTTAAACGGGTCACGCCTTACTATTCAAATGTTGCTCCGCTGGCACTCATGTTTTAAATTTGTTTCAATTTGGTCCTGATCACTTTTAAATTGAGATTAAAAGTTTGGTCCTTATTCGACTTGGTCCTTATTCGAATTGGTCCTTATTAATGTATATGTGTTAATGTGTATATAGATATATGTATATGTATTAATGTATATATATGTATATGTATTAATGTATATATATGTATATGTATTAAAGTATATATATATATGTATTAATATATATATATATGTATATGTATTAATATGTATATATATATGTATTAATGTATATATATATGTATTAATATATAGTTTAGGGGTATACATACATGCATACATATTAGTATATATATGTATTAATGTATATATATGTATATGTATATGTATATATATATATATGTATTAATGTATATAATATGTGTATACATACATACATACCTACATTAATACATACATAACATAAATACATAGATAACATACATACATATATAGTTTAGGAGTATATATACATACATACATACATATATAGTTTAGGGGTATACATACATGCATACATATTACTACATTATACATACATACTAACATACATATATAGTTTAAGGGTATACATACATGCATACATATTAATACATTACACATACATACCTACATTAATACATACATAACACTTAACATACATACATATATAGATAGTTTATGGGTTAAGATTTGAGGTTTATGGATATAGTTTAAGGGCATACATACATAAAATACATACATATCATATATATATATATATATATATATATATATATATATGTATTAATGTGTATATATATATTATACATACAATATACATATACATATACATATGTATATATATATATGCATTAATGTATATGTATATTATATACATACATACATATATATGTATTAATATATATATATACATATGTATTAATGTATATATATATGTATATACATGTATTAATGTATATATATATATATATTATATATATACATTAGTACATATATATATGTATGTATTATGTATATATATATATACATACTAAACTTACATGTATATTGTATGTATATGTACATATACATACTAAAACTTATATACATATACATTATACGTACTAAAACTTACATATATATATGTGTATATATATATACATACATACACACATATACAATTATACATACTTATATACATATATAAATATATATGTGTATGTATCATGTATGTATATATAATATACATATATATATACATACATACACACATATACAATTATACATACATACATATAAAAATATATGTGTGTATGTATGTATATATATAATATACATATATATACATACATACACACGTATATATATATATATAGTAAAACTTACATACATACATACATACATACATACATACATATATTTTATTTTTAGTCCAAATTGACCCCTATTCTTTTTTTGTTTGTAATTTACTCCAAATGTTTATAATTTTAATTTAATATCTTTGTTCATTATGGTCCCTAAAACTTTATTTTTATTCCAAATTAACCCATATTTTTTTGTATTTTAGTCCAATGTTTATAATTTTAATTTAATATATTTGTTCATTATAGTCCCTAAAACTTTGTTTTTATTCCAAATTGACCCCTATTCATTTTTTGTAATTTAATCCAGTGTTTTTAATATTATGATATTTTTATTCATAATATTAACTAAAATTTTAATTTTCACCAAAATTTACCCTTATTAATTTATAGTTTTGTAATTTACTCCATTATTTTCGATATGAATCATTTGCTGATATTTTTGTTCATTCTAGTCCCTAAAACTTTAATTTTTGTCCAACTTGACCCCTATTCATTTTTTTGTAATTTAGTCCAATGTTTATAATTTTAATTTAATATTTTCACCAAAATTGACCCTTGTTAATTTATAATTTTTGTAATTTACTCTAATATTTTAGAAATGAATCATTCGATATTTTTTGTTCATTCTAGTGCCTAATATTTATTTTTAATGTGATTCGTGTTCGTGAAAGGCATTCAATAATTAGCTCGAAATGAATGACCAACCCAAAGTCTATCGACTACTTGTACCAAACTCAAACTTAATACGAATTCAAAACCCGATTTAACTCGACTTGAAATGAACCTGACCTGAAATGAACCCAACCTGAAATGAACCTGAACCCGAATTAACCCGTCAATTAACCGTTTTAACCCGGTCTGAAATGAACCCGGCCTGAAATGAACCCGACCCAAAATGAACCCGACCTGAAACTAACCTGCACCTGACCCGAATTGAGTCAAAACAAAAAAATGACCTGAAATGACCTGTATCCGATTTGACCCTACCTGACAGAACCCGACCTAAAACCCATCCGATTACCTATTTTTACATCCCTACCCCTAGTTACTAGTCATTGGGGTGATTAATAACCAAAAGTAGTCATTCTTCAAAGCATCGACATCATTCATCAATATGTCACCAATTGCTCATTTCTCAATCACTAATCTACACAACCAATAATAAAATAAAATAAAAACAAACATGCAAGAAATTACCCCGAAAAGGTCACTTTATAACTTTTTCTCGACTATGAGTAGAGTAATTGCACACAACTATTTTGCGTCAAGTTCTACTCCACTTTTATTCGAATTCGGATTCGATCTCGATCTGGATCCAAAGTACTACATTCGGGTCACTCAAAATGCAACCCATAAAATTTCCATTTAAAACCATAAGTTTAGCCTTTCCAAATAAATCAAACCATGCATAACTTCATAAAATTAAATAAAACATTATAAATCAATTAACAAAACTAGAGATCCAAGCTTTAAATATTGTATATCAAAATAATGTTACAGACTCGAGCACGTAAGGTCCTATGAATACACAACCCATTAAATACAAGTGTTGTACTCTAATAATCACCACTTGCTAGAATCTCGTGTTGATAATGTTCCTCGACCCCGCGATCCAGCAGTCAACCTATGCTTGAAAATAACGATTCCGAGCACTGAGCTTATAAAGCACAGTGACACACATGTACTCTACTATATTTCATGCTAACCATAAACATAAGCATGCAAGCTAGTACAAGCAATAAAAAGATAATAAACATGTGGCACTACTAGTAGTCGCCTAAACACATGCTAACATCATAGCAATCGATATACGTGGCAAACAAGGCCCAACCATACCTAAGATCTCATCAGGTCATCTAGGCAAAAGCACACATATTATACACAATCCTAGAGTGAGGCCTGGGTCACACAGCTTCTGGAACGTACACTCCTTGGGTGAGATCGGGTCACGCAGCATCGAAACATACACCCTGGGTGAGACCGGGTCACGCAGCATCGGAACATACACCCATACTTGGAATCCCCCTCGAGTATCTTCGAATGAGGTTTGGGTCACACAATATCGGTAACCTTCATTCAGCATCTTTAACCATAGTGTTGCAGCACTCTCTCACTGGGTATCTGGATCCCATCAATCATCGACTCAACCAAATAAATGCCCCAAAGATCTCCCTAATGTTGCTAATCATTAACTCATCATTTATGTTACATTACTGAGTTGTTAACATATTATGGAGTTCATAATTGTTCTCATTAATTATTTCCATTAGTCCACGTTATCTCAATAATTAACACATAAATCAGATTATTAATCATACGCGTCAATGCCCATTTCTTGACAAAATAACACATTATACGAATATTGTGGTTTCGGATGATATTGCTATTGCTATATAATAATTGTTGTTGTAGTCGCAGACCATTATTTAAATCCATGTCTTTAATAATAAGTATTGAAATTTTTTTAAGGATGTCTACAATAACAAATATTGAAAAAAAAAATGGACCTCTAATGACAAATATTTTAATAATTGAATTTTAAGAGCCATGCTCACAGTTACAAATATTGTAAAAAATAATTATTTATATTTTAGAATGACTTGACAAAATAACACGTTAACAGAAAAAATAATTTTATATTTTATATAATTTTATAAAATTATTTTTTTGAATAATGTGTCATTTTGTCAAGTCAAGATTTGCTACATCATTTCAAATTATTTATCGTTAGTTGATTAACAATTTTCATTCATATCTGGGATTGAGCAAGAGGGGCAACTGTTTAGAGCCCAAAAATTTTAGTGCATCATATATATGTTTTTATATCAATTATAGGGCCCAATTTTGCTCCTACTTATTATTAAGGATTCAATTTTCCCAATATTTATTATTAAAACCCTACTCTTAAAATTTTTTTATTTTTTAATATTTATTATTAAGAGTCTATTTTTTCAAATATTTATTATTATGAAACACTCTTAAATTTATTTTTCTAATTCTTGTTATCAAGTGTCTAATTTTTTTAATATTTATTATTAGGTATTAATTTTTTTAACATTTATTATTAAAGACCTACTCTTAAAATTCTTTTTTTCTAATACTTATTATTAAGCGTCTAATATTTTCAATCTTGTTATTAGATGCTAATTTTTTACAATATTTGTAACTGTGAGCATACCTCTTAAAATTCAATTATTAAAATATTTATTATTAGGGGTTCAATTTTTTCAATACTTGTTATTGTAGACATCTTTTAAATTTAATTTTTTTTCAATACTTATTATTAGGGACATGAATTTAAATAATGGTCCACTACCACAACAACGATTATTATATAGCATTAACAATATCATTCGAAACCATGATATCCACAACCATTATGTCCATAATAACATATATTATTAAAAAAATCTCAAACAAGATGCTTATTAGAACAACAATCACAATAAACGCAATTGAACCGAAAACAAAATAACAAACGTAATTTAAATTCATGTTTAAAGATTTAATTTTTTAGTTTGTCCTAAAACTACCAAAATCTCGTAAACAGCCTAGTGAGTGCAATACACGAGACTCTTCCCTTGATCTTCTTCTCCGAAAATCCTCCTTTTTTCCCTTTTATGACCGCCAAGTTCAATATAACTTTCATTCCCAAAATCAACCGGAATAAAATTACCACAAGCCGTCAGTTCTCATATTCTCCATCGACCGATTAGGCTCATAAAACTTGTAAAAGATTATACATTCTATGATAAAACCTATTAATTAATCATTCGATTATCTTGATTTTGATATTATGGTTGGATTTCAGTTTTGGTTTATTATCATATATCCAACGGAAATGAGTAGAGGAGCTTCGATTTTCTTGTATATTTTTCGTTCTCTCTCTTCCTTTCAGCAAAGCAGAAAGTAACGAGTCGGATAGGAAGGCAAGGCACCAAATCTAAGCACGTGGCGGCAATATATGCCAACGCCATCCGGCATAGATCCTCTGCCATCTCGGTCTCCCTAACCCTTAATTTGAGGGACACATGCCCCATCATCTCCACCAAATATCACATTATTATAATGATATAATATAATCGGCTGGTACCAAGTACAACCTAATTTCACCGCAGACAATCCCATTCCTATACCTGAAAAGAATATTCCAGACCTGGAATGGGAAGGGACAAATTTGACAACTCCTCTTAGTGACGGAATCCTTCCCACCGACGTTAACGGATCAATACGGAAATTGAGGGAACAACTAACGCCGTTTCTCACGTTTTTTTCTTCTTCTTTTGAATCCTGAAAGAAACTACGAAATGAATAGGGGAGTCACGCGCGGCACGTGCACCGACGCTGGACGAAGGAGAAATTGGACCCCCAGGACAAGCACGCACCAAAACATTTCATTTGATGTTCATCGATTGCGGTCATTTCACGTGTCACCAAACCAACCAATCAAAATCAATGGGAGAGACGTGGAGCTATCCTTATCCTTCACTTCTCCAATCAACATTCTAATGTTCCCTCATCAAACGGTTCATAAATTTTGTTTGTTATTCTTCTAATTTTCAAGGCTCCGTCTTAAATACTATGGGCTCAAACTTAAACTCGAATTCAAACTTAAATTATACTTGATATTAGCATATTATATCAAACTGCTTACTACGATTTTGAAGGCTGTAATAATCACAACCCTAATTCTAACATTAATCATAACCAACCCTTTGTTTGGGGTCCTAAAAGTTTGTGCCTCAGCAGTAAATTAGGCTTCTTCTTTCTGACCAGATCCAGTTTGTAGCGATGGGGATGTAGTAGATCTACTTTATGTTATGCTAGTACTATTATTGTACTCATACCCATAAATTCCCATTCCTTGAATTATGGCAGCAGATATAAAAGATCTGATAACCAAATTCCAGGTTGTTTAAGGGAGCAGAATAATGGATGAATGGAGGGTTTGGTCGACCAAAATTATGCAAAGCTGCTCCTGCTTTAACTGCCCACTTATCACTTATGTTTATGTTAATTAGGGAATAGGAATAGGCGGTTTCTTTTTCTTTGTACATTTTATATAGACTGGTCGCACTAGTCATCGTCTCAATGCAAAGTTAGCAGATGTAATTGAATATTAGGTTGTGCGTAGCCCACCTTTCACTTTGTTTATTTATTTATTCCAACCTTCTTAATCAATGGCTTTAATTTAGTTAGTTAGTTATATGTGTCGCCTATCCTATGAAACAAAATTCACAAGCTTTTTTTTTACCACAGATTGTTCTGCTGCCCATCATAATATAGATGTAGGTTGAATGAATTTGATTAATGTAGCCAAACTCACAAGTAAGATTGATTTGGAAGCGAGAAATAACCAAAAGAAAACGGGGTAAAATTGTATTCCAAATACACATACTTTATGAGTTGGGGGATGGTACCTTTCAGTCAATAAAATTGGAAATGACGTTTCTTTTAATACAAAACCCAAGTAGTCAGATTCAATACTTGGACCAATGCATCATCAACATGAAGCAGGCCAAGCATAAACAATGAACCCCCCCCCCCCCTCATTTGTTTCAATTCATTTTCTGATCCTGCATGCAGGAGCAATGGAACATTAGTGGTGATTAATTAACATGTTAGAATTAGAAAACCCCATTAGTATAATTTTGCATACGGACAGTGAGACAACATTCACCAGGACAAGGGACATGAAAACCTGCCAAAAACCCATTTTCATTACTGCCCTAAATAAATAAATCTTTGTTTTAATAATTAACATAAAAGAGCAGCAGTTGGTGGCCTAATGATCCATAAACTGCGGTTGGAATTGGGAGTTTCACTTTCCGCTCGTCTCGGCGTTGAAAAGGTAAAGGAAGTTGGAACACAAGGCACAAGTAAAAGAGGGGTTGGAATGTGGGGGCTTCTTTGGTGGCTGATTAATGCTTTATCTATAATTTCCCCTTTACCAACCTAATTAATTATCAATTGCATGTCGCCAATAATCAGTTAGTCTAACGTGATTTGAATCATGACATTGAGAATAAAAAAAAGTTATTGTGAAAGTCGCTCTTATATTAGACATTTATAAAAACTAATCCAAATTAATCAGGCAATGAATCGGATACCATTGGTTAAAAAAAATTATAAAGTGCACGCCATGTGGGAACATATTAGAAAGAAGATCCCTCTAATCAACCCTTGCTTTGCCTTGTAGGATTAATTAACAAAATCTAATTACTTTAATTAAAGGGTTTCTTTAACCATTCATAAATAATACAGAAGGCCTCTAAAATTTAATCTGAAATTCCATGTTGCTCAAGGATGTCAATCAACACTTTATTTTAATACTCATTTTCAAGAAGGGGATACACTCATGTTTCTGTCAACTTCATCCATTCAATTACATGTCTCACCCTAAACTAATAAATACATTTGACTTTACACGATTCACTTAGCTGTATTCTTTTCAAATGTCAAAACCTTACAAACGTGAACTTACTAATGTTTACTAACTGCACGGTGGTAATAAAAAGACTTATGTTGCTTAACAATAGGTCTTAAGTTCACATCTAAAATGCTCATATATATTTGGGATTTGGTTGTTTTTGTTTTTATATTATTATTAAATATTGTAGAGTTCTTGTAAGGCTAAATCACTGTTGATTTAGCTGCATTTATCGACTTCATATTTTTCCTGCTTAAGGAACCTTCTTTGTTTTTCTAAGCCACATGAATCTAGTCGGCCTGGTACTTAGCAGTTGCAATAGGAACAATTGCACAAGGCTCTAAAAGAAAGGGTTTAACTTGGAATAAAATGGTGTTATATTTTATAGATTTTAAGTTCAGTTATATTTATTTTTTTAGTTTAAAAGTTAGTTTACCACTCACACAACGAATTAACAAATATTTAATATTTTAAAAATAAAAATCATTATTTTAACCAATTGCATGTTGCATATTGCATGAAGCTCCTGAATCTTTTAACTACCCTAAATCATAGTTTTTTTAATCAAAAACCGAGATCTGTAAACCAATTGCATTTGCAGGGTCAAATTCACAATATAATTTGGTAATAACTAATAAGATAGGCACGACATCAAAAGGACAGTGTAGAATTATGGTCTAGGCTGGAGAGAAGAATCGCAAAAAATATCATAAAAGATCTATAAACTGTGACATCATGCTGGTGTCAATTAGAAGCAAAATAACTCTCACAATAGCCAACAAGTAACTGTATGTGGGTTCAAGTGTTGTCGGCAGTGAAATTTCTTCATATAAATGTAAGCTTTTTTTTAATAAATTAGTGTAAATATGTGTCATAGCTGTGCTCGAATCGAGGGTGATAGGTTCATGAAACTGAGATGGTGATTCAGGGTTCACATGGAAAATACCTTGGAAGGAATGAAGAGAGATTTTGCAAAGGGGTCCCTAAACGCAAAAGGCAGGCTACAGCAATGAGCAAAACGTATTATCCTTCATTAATTAGTGCTTTCTTTTTCATGACCATAATGTCCTTGGTCAGAGGGTATATTAACAAGTCAAACCCCAAACACTAGTGCTATAAAAAGAGTGTTGTCGGTTGGCTCTGTAAGTCTGCTAGGTTAAACTTGGAATTAGATTAGTATATGAGACAAGGGTTTTGATGCATGTCCATTTGGTAGTATTGTACTGATATTGACAACTGGACATAAATATTTAGCTTATCTTATGACTTGACACATTCCATCCAACTCCACAGAGGAAAAAAGCAAATTTTGGTTCCTATTTGCTCAACTCAAGTGTATAATTTGTAGAGTTCTGAGTTAAGATAATGTCCAGAAATAAAATGAAAAATATCATGTACATTAGTACTTATATAATTACAAGTCACCTTTTCATAGTTTCAGTAAAAATGTGGGGAAGTGGCAGAGACCAAACTAGTAAAGTTAGCTGTTAACACGCGGGAAAAACTCACCAGCATTAAGCTTTTTAATCTTTACTTATTTACAGTATAAAACTTCCATAATTTACTGTTGGGATGCCTTTTTTGTCAGTGTTTTTCCTTGTTTTCTTTATCTTTTCCCCATTTTCCTTTATTGTATTTGTTATAATGGCTATGGACACTTGTGGGCTGAAAGCTGTAACACCCATTTTTTTATTCACTTATAAATTTGAGGTCTGCTGAGGGTCTCATGTGTGATATGGATTCTCTTCCTTCTTCATTTCACTCTCATTAAACCATAGACCCTTATTCTTCTTCTCCTTCTCCTTCCTTATTATTTCTCATCCTCACCCTTTCTAGTTTAAAGCTTTGGTTTTGTGAGGTTTGAAGTAAAAAGGCTGAATCTTGGGCTGGTTTCTTTTATCAAAACATGGAAAGAAGATCATATTCATGGCTTTTAATTACATTCTGCTTAGCTCCGTGTTTGGGTTGTCAATTGGTTCAGTGCAGTGTTACTTATGATAGGAAAGCCATTGTGATCAATGGACAGAGGAGAATCCTCTTTTCTGGTTCAATTCATTATCCCAGAAGCACTCCTGAGGTACTTCAAAATTTTCTCCTTTTATTCCAAAATTTAGAGCTTTTGGGGTATGTATTCTTTTTTTTAGAAACTTTTGTTGTTGTTGTTGTAGATGTGGGAAGATCTTATACAGAAGGCTAAAGATGGAGGAGTTGATGTGATTGAAACTTATGTCTTTTGGAATGTTCATGAGCCATCTCCTGGGAATGTAATCTACCTTTTCCCTCCATTTTCCTCCACAATATAAAATTAATATTTTTACTTTCTAGTCTGTTTTCCTTTTTCTTTTTCCAGAGCTTGGAATTGAACTTGTTAAATATTTTATTCTTTTTCTTTTCAGTATAATTTTGAAGGAAGATATGACCTTGTGAGATTCATAAAGACAATACAAAGAGCAGGTCTATATGCTCATCTTCGCATTGGGCCTTATGTTTGTGCAGAGTGGAATTTTGGGTTAGATCTTCATCTCCCTTTAAGTCTAGCTATGCTTCATTTCTTATTTCTCTTCTTTGTTGTATTTGCTGCTTGGTCTAACATTTTTTTTACAATGTCCAGAGGTTTTCCTGTATGGTTAAAATATGTTCCAGGCATAAGTTTCAGAACAGACAATGAACCTTTCAAGGTATATCCCTTCTTCCTTTGTTTTTACGGCAGGACTGATTAGAGTAGAATTACTGGAAGGTAAATTAGTCAGTAATAGTTCAGGATATATTTTAACCATTTGTTGCTAGAAATAAATAAAAGGTTGTTAATGCATTTGATATAATTGCAGAGGGCTATGCAAGGGTTCACTGAGAAGATTGTGGGACTGATGAAGAGTCATAACCTGTTTGAGTCCCAGGGTGGTCCCATTATTCTCTCTCAGGTAAATGCTTTCTTATTTTCTTTTCCTTTCCCCCCTCATTTTATAATTTTTATCTTTGTACATATTAAGATTTCGATTTATGCAACTATAGTTCTAGCATCCCAGATTAGTTTATAATGGTAACATGAACCTTTATTTTACTCTTTTTAATTTGTATGAATGCAGATTGAGAATGAGTATGGGGCACAGAGTAAATTACAAGGGGCCGTTGGCTACAATTATATTTCTTGGGCAGCGAAAATGGCGATAGAGACCGAAACTGGGGTCCCTTGGGTGATGTGCAAGGAACAAGATGCCCCAGACCCAGTGGTAAGTACTTCAGTCAAATTTTAGCATGTCAAGTCTCTTGCTCTATGATCTTAGTGTTTTAAGGAATTAGTTAGTTTTATTGTGAACAAATGCATGCAAAATCCAGTTTCATGTTTTCAAAATATATGGTTTCTGTTTTTTGTGCCATAAATCTCAATTGTAATTTGCATAATGTGGATGCTAGGAGAGTTTTATGTGTACTTTGACAGATAAACACATGCAATGGTTTTTACTGTGATTCGTTCCAACCCAACAAACCCTACAAGCCAACCATGTGGACTGAGGCTTGGAGTGGATGGTAAGTTCTTTTATTTTTCCTTCTTTGGTGACCTTAATTTGAAGAATCTTATATGGATTGTGAGTCCAACCATTTTTTGCAAAAGGTTCTCCGAGTTTGGTGGTCCACTTCACCATCGTCCTGCTGAAGATTTGGCGTTTGCTGTTGCTCGATTCATTCAAAAAGGAGGATCTTTTGTTAACTATTACATGGTAGGTTCCTCTCTATTTTCTCATTGTCTTCACTTTTTTCAAAGGGTATGCAGTTTTTTTACAATGGACACCTGATTCTTATTTACGTTTCGAAACAGTACCATGGAGGGACCAATTTCGGACGTACAGCTGGAGGTCCTTTCATCACTACCAGTTATGATTATGATGCTCCAATAGATGAATATGGTGAGAAAAAACAATTTTCTTACTTCCAAGTTGTTTGTTGCATTAAAATATAGAAGATTTGTTCACACCTTACAGTCTTTGCCTCATATCAATAGTAATTAAAACTGAAAACAATATGAATTCATATCCTTATTCACTTATGTCTTCTCATGTTAACCTATAAGAAGCTTATTTCCTTTGATTTTGGGTTACATGTATGGGAAGATCATATCCGGTATCCCTTTACACGGTCCTCCCCGTTGCCTCACCTCTAATTCATGCTAAAAATGACAGGTTTGATTCGACAACCAAAATATGGTCATCTAAAGGAGCTCCACAGGGCTATTAAGATGTGTGAGAGAGCTTTAGTTTCGGCAGATCCTATTATTACTTCACTAGGAGGCTCCCAACAGGTTTCTGCTTATATTCTCAAGGTCCATATTTCCAGCACATATGTGAGCATTCATTGTTCACTAATCTAGTCACTGTTTGGCATTTGCTAGGCTTATATGTACACAACGGAATCAGGAGATTGTGTGGCTTTCCTATCAAACTACGACACCAAATCTGCTGCCAGAGTGCTATTTAACAACATGCATTATAACTTGCCTCCTTGGTCCATCAGCATCCTTCCCGATTGCAGGAATGCAGTGTTTAATACTGCAAAGGTATTGATGTCGTGAAATAACTGAATTTGCATGATCAGTTTGAGGACTATGGGAACTGAAGCATACTTTTTAGATTAAGTAATAAAATGTTCAAGGATCTCTGAGTAACTTGTGCTTGTTTTCTTCAGGTTGGAGTTCAGACATCACAAATGCAGATGCTACCGACAAACGCCGAGATCTTCTCATGCGAAAGTTATGATGAAGATCCTTCTTCACTAGATGACAGGTCAGCAATTATTGCTGATGGGCTATTAGAGCAAATAAATGTCACAAGGGATGCAAGTGATTACCTGTGGTACATTACTAGGTGAGACCGATGAACCCATGGTTAGATTCGAATAATATTTTTGCTTTGTCTTCGCTCTCAATTTACATTTTGGATTCATCATTCCGGTCTGCTATCTCTCGTATTTTGGTAGAATCATTTATTATAGCTTGTTTCTTCTGCAATTCTTTGTCTGTTTCCAATGCCTTTACTCAGCATTGCTGACTCCAATTTAAGACTTCATGGCTTACTAATTCTTAAAATTTGGGAATGTCTCGCAAATATATGCTATATGATACAGTGTTGACGTTGGTTCATCTGAATCCTTCCTCCATGGAGGTGAACTCCCTACTCTCATTGTTGAATCAACAGGCCATGCTGTACATGTCTTTATCAATGGACAACTTTCAGGTACATAGTTATATTGCTTTTTCCCCGGATTTTGCTTTTTAGCTCCTTTTTTGTTTTCAGAAATAAAAGTCTTATCATGGTGTTTAACAGGTTCTGCTTTTGGAACAAGGCAAAATCGGAGATTCACATACACGGGGAAGGTCAATCTGCATGCCGGAACAAACAGAATAGCGCTGCTGAGTGTTGCCGTTGGATTACCAGTTAGTTCTTCAAATCATCAAAAGTCTAAATACAATGGCATGGTTATTGTGTTTTGAGATGGGAAGTGACCTTTTTGTTTTTTGGTGATTGAAGAACATAGGGGGACACTTTGAGACATGGAATACAGGTATCCTAGGTCCAGTTGCACTGAATGGACTTGACCAAGGAAAATGGGACCTATCACGACAAAAATGGATTTACCAGGTAGTGAAATGAACCTCTTCATCGTCTTTATTGTCAATTCAAATATGTTTTCATCATGTTCCTCTTTCAACAGGTTGGGCTTAAAGGAGAGGCCATGGATCTAGTCGCGCCAAATGGTTTTTCCTCGGTTGAATGGATGGAAGCATCATTGGCTGCACAAAAACAACAGCCATTAAGGTGGCATAAGGTAAGCAAAAAATGAATAGTGCAAATGGTTGCAGGATAAGGTGGGGATTCTGAAAAGTTCAAAATGGTTCCCTTTTAATACTGCAGGCTTATTTTAATGCACCTGAGGGTGATGAGCCATTGGCTTTGGACATGGAGAGTATGGGAAAAGGTCAAATCTGGATTAATGGGGAGAGCATTGGCAGATATTGGACTTCATATGCTCATGGTGACTGCAATGGCTGTAACTATGCTGGAACGTTTCGACCGCCAAAGTGCCAACTTGGTTGTGGCCAGCCAACCCAAAGATGGTAACCATTTTTTGAACCGAAGATAACCAAAAACCTTTCTAGAGTGTGTTATAAATCGAAAGGAGAAAATCCCTGAAATTAAAGATGTTTTCATCATCATTTAATCGATAATTTACTCTTCTTCCTCAGGTACCATGTTCCTAGGTCTTGGTTGAAACCTACACAGAATCTGTTGGTTCTTTTTGAGGAGCTAGGAGGAGATCCCACAAGAATCTCACTTGTAAAAAGATCCATGTCCAGCGTTTGTGCCGATGTATCTGAATATCACCCGAATATTAAGAACTGGCAGATTGAAAGCTATGGAAAGGCACAAGAGTTCAGCAGACCGAAGATTCACTTGCGCTGTAGTCCCGGACAATCAATCTCATCCATTAAATTTGCAAGTTTTGGAACTCCTTTAGGAACTTGTGGAAGTTACCAGCAAGGTCCTTGCCATGCCCCTGCTTCATATGCCATCCTGGAGAAGGTATTCCAACTTCCTTTGTCTGAAACATAAACTAAAACTTGCATCTAAGCATTTCTCACTGTGTTCTCCTGTTTTACGTTTAACAGAAGTGTGTAGGAAAGCAAAGATGTGTTGTCACCATAGCCAACAGTAACTTCGGGCAAGATCCATGTCCAAATGTGTTGAAGCGGTTGTCTGTCGAAGCTGTTTGTGCTCCGATAGCTTCGACAACAGCACAGCCAAACTGGGGAGGCTAATAAGATTGGAAAAACTCACAGCACAACTCCAGAAGGTTTGCATCTAGTAATTTAACTATACACTATCAGCATTTGAAGAAAGCAGCAAAGAAGAAAATAAAAAAGAAGAGTGCAAAGAATAGGCGCTTAGTTAGGTTAGGTTGAGTGCCACAGCATTTCAAAATGGAGTGCTCTGGCAAAAGTTGTTCACTGTTCAGTCATCAGTGTCATAGGCAATGAGTTGTTTTATTTAAAAAAAATTAGATGGGGCTATCAGGCTTCTGTAAATTAGTGATTATAAGATAAGTGAGTTTCTTAAGACTGAATTTTCTGGCGTGCGTAACCGGATATACGGGCACCGGAGAAACAGAGACTAGTTGTATTTGGTGTGATTTCTGTTTGTATCAGTGGGGGCAAATTGAACCCCTATAAGGTTCATGTTGGGAGTGGTTCCTAGTATGGCCTTTGTTTTATGTGCAGTTCCTGAATCAATGTCCTTTTCTTTTCATTGGAATTTCTAATGTTACCTTTTTTAAGGAACTTAAAACACAGTCACCATTACACAAAGTTTAATTAAGTTTAACTTAATTGTCATTATGTAACTTTCAAAATTTTGGTTACATTTTGTCGGGTATAGTTTATAGTTTAATGATCATTTCATACTTTACCCTTAAATCTAAGCTGTAATTCATCAAAGCTGATAGTGTTATCATTTATTTTGAATCAGATGACAAATCTGAGGAGATAATTTATCTCCCGACAAACCCCACAAGTAATATATAATTCATCAAGCTAAAGTTTTAAGTGACATACGTTTCCAGGGCAATGAAAATGCTGAAAATCAAACCAACCATGAAAACAAGCTGGAATATGATTAAGAATCATACTAGTTAAGGATATAAAAATACCTCAAATGATATAGAAACAAACTTAGGGTTTAACATAGAGATGTGTAGATTAATAGCAGCACATCAAAGATGCTTGTCTGATATAATAAGTTCCTCAAAACATTACAACATAGTAACTAATAATCATCTCCATCAAGCAGAAGTGGTAGCAGTAGTCATGTGTTTTGTCACAGTCTGCTGAAGCTCTTCCTTCTTTGCACCAACCACTCTCTCAACACCCTTTCCTTCCTTGAGGAACAAGAAAGTTGGCATAGCCTCCACTTCCCATTCAGCAGCAACTTCCTGAAAACAAAAGAAAACGATCAGTTCAAACGACATTTTCACTTCTTGGTGATTACCCGAATGATAACATTGAATTGTCATTCGAACTCTGCATCCGCAATACCTTCAATTCATCCACATCCACCTTGATAAACATGACATTAGGATATTTCTTGGCCAGTTCAGCCAGAAAGGGTGAAATGAAACGGCAGGGTCCACACCATGAAGCAGTGAAATCAACCACCATCTGCATTTAACATATATTACAGTAATGCATTCACCATTTATGAAGAAGCAATAGTAGAAAATGATGGAAAATGTTAGTAGAGAAAAAAGAAGCAAATATCAACATCTCATCACCAATTCACCATGACCAGGTGCCAACCTTAAAATGTACTAATGAGATACTACTGTCTTTCTTCAGCACTTAGTTTCCATGGATTGAAAAACATGTTACAAAACTTAATTCGAGATGCAGCAATTTTTCCTTAGAAACAAACACATCAAATCATAATCTGATACCAAAAAAAAAAAAAAACTAAGCTCCTCTAATTGATGGTTTTGCTTTTTGCTATTTAAAGAACAATTTACGATATGTCATCAATATAATAAAAAAAAGGCTTCAACAATACATATCGTGGTTTTTTTAAATAGAAAAATCAAGATCCATACATATAAAACAAACAAGTCACAAAAATATATAATATTATTTGAACCAAATGAAAGCAGACTGAAAAAGAGAACAGAACAGATGGGATCCATGATCCGAAAAATTAAAATATTCATAAATCTAACGCTAAAATATAGAGGGATTGAAACAAAACAATATAAAATACCAGCTTTTTGGATTCATTGCCCTTTAGAAGTTGGTCCTTCCATGAATCAAGAGTGTGGCAACTGATTACTTGTCCTTCTTCTGCTGCCATTTTCGCTTAGATCTTCAAATCAGAGTTTTTTCTTTTTTAATAAACAGAATTCTTCTCTGCGGCTCTATTGTGCAGTAGATGGAATAAATAGGCAAATTATGGTTGCGGCAAATGGGCCCTAGACCTAGATTCTGTTGGCATTATTTCATGAAGAGTGTACCCTACGAATATTCCCATGCAACGTAACGGAAAGAGCATCTCGAGCGCAAAGCACGTTTTGTCCTTTTTCGGGATTCAAACGTGTTTTCGTACGCGCTAGTGTTTCAACCGTTGGATTAAAATTTAAGAGCAGTGATGAATCCTGACAATACCATTTAGGGGTTGTTTAAAATTTTTTAAAGGTTAAATTATTTTAAAAAACAAATTAGGCATATAGTTAAAATTTTGGAAATTTTAGGAGCTTTAATTATAAATATTTTAAAATTTTGAATATAATGAAAACTTTAAATTTTTTAAAAATATCAAATTAAATTTTCAAAATATTTGGACTTAAATGTTAATGTTTCAAAATTTGGTGTTAGACCCATTATGGTCTGAGCTGGTTAAGAGAATCGTCGAAGCTGTCATTTTGGCAAAATCAAAACTATACATACATATATGTATATAATACATGATGTTATGTCAATAAAATTTTTAGAGACAATATTGATGAGATAGTGGCAAAAGATTTATGTTATAAAAAAAGATATGTGAAAATACTACAACATTCCAATGCAGCTAGCCAAATTTACTTGGGATTTACAAAATCGTCCGCAAAGAGATTGTTGGTATGGGAAATTAAAACTATACTTTATAAAATAAATGAAACGTGTGATATTTATCAACCCTATTAAGGCCGCGCATACACAAACATACATTCTTTGGTATTGGTTTTTGGTAGAAGCTACACATAGATTAAGTTCTTGAAACAGTAGGAACCAAGAAGGAACCAACCAACAAGAAGGAATGCAAAGAGGGCCAAGAAAGACAAGTATGTTGTACCACCGAATGCAAGCCCTAGACACAATACTACAACAAATGGCAAGTACGATCGCACAAATGCTGCTTTGCTCAACCACCGGCCTTTGAGGAAGATGAGAACAGCAATATTCACTACATTCCACCCACCCGAACGAAAGCCTAACCTGTTCAGGTTGTTTGCCACAAACGAATGGCAATTGCAAGTGAAAAGGCTGTACGTGCGCTGCTGGAACTCTAACATGCCTTTTTCTAGTGCGTCGTCCCACGATAACGCCCCTCTTCTCGGGTCGTCGTACTGGTATTCTCGATCTCCTTGCAGGGCTGATGAATGAGAGGAAATGCAGCATTCCTAGAAAAAACTCACATGCATAAAATGAGGAAGAATTGCCAACAAAGTAGTACTCAAGTAGAGATGCACGCATGTATTTAAGGGTTAATATTTCATACAATGTCGGTGTACAAATCTAATAAAGGGGCAATATATCTCCTGAAGAAACCTCAATAATAAAGTTAAAAAAATAAATACAAATACTTATAGTCTTTAACGGATGGCATTATGTATTTAACTATTAGTGTATGGATTTATATCATGACCATGCATCAAATATTAATCCTCTTGACCAACAACCAGTTGGTCTAGCAGAACAAGGTCAAGTGTTCGAATCTTGACGGTGTGAATGAAGCAAATTGGGTTTGGAGGGGGTCACCCCATAAAGGGCCACTAGAGTAACCAATCTCGATTAGTCAACCAATGCATTGGACAATGCTTAGCTACTACCAATACTCAAAATGTTTTGCCATCATATTTGCCACAGTTCATTCACTAGTTATGAAAAAGCAGAGGAATTTGCATTGTACACTGTATAGCCTATTACAATTGTTTCCTATCAAAGCCCCACAGCCCAATCTGATCCCAGTCCCAGTTCTCAACAATTAGATCCATTTAATCCTAATTCTGATTACTAAATCCAGTTATCATGTCATCTTCTCTCCTATTGCAACTTCCATGGAATCAACGAATGAAATTCGTGAAGAAGCAGAAATTGACTGAGACAGAAAAGAAAGGGAAGATGAACATATATACCTCATCTTTGTTAATCTGGACATAGCGAGCTACTGCGCCGAAGGCGAAATCGTCAACGGAGACGCAATTAGGACCTGCAAAATCTAGAATAACTCCATCTTCTCTGCAAATGCCAATGTGGCCAATGAAAGGAATCAACCATGAAATAACAGGCAGGGGTGTCCAAACAATGCAGCATGGAAACCGTTCCCTCCTCGGATCAATTCGCAAATCACCTTCGATCATCATCGACCCTACTTGTTCTTGCATGTCCATCTTCAGGCTGCAGTTTTTCAGAAAACTCACATCAATTAATTCCTACAAGGGTTTAAAATTTTGCGATAAAATTGTCGAAGGAAGGAGCAAAAGCAAGCGTGAGAAAATCCCAGTAACGAAGAGAGGTTGCGAGGAACTAGTAAAGGAGAATTGATTTGAAAATTGAAAGTTGGAGCAGTGGAAATAGATGTATGGAGGGAAAAGATCAAAGCGTTCCTTACCGGAGAGAGAGACGCAGATCCACCGGAGAGTCGAAGATCGGCTGCCGCAGCGATGGGTAAAAGAGGGATTTGGCTTCTCTCCAAGATTTCTGCAGTAAAGGCGAACCATTGACTTTTAAACGGGTAAAGTATACAAATTGACGCTAAACTATTCAAAAAAAAAAATAATAACTACTAGACTTTTAAAAGTTAGATAATACATATTACACTTTAATTTTTGTTACAAAAAATAATTGAGTAAATGGATAAAGTGGTAATTATTAAAAATTGTATAATAGTACATTTAATCTTTAATAGTTATACATTCAATTATTTTAATCTTAATTCAAAAAAATTCATTAATTTTAACTCTAATTATTTAGACATTTTTTAATTTATTCATATTTTAATTAAATATTATATCAATTCAATTCCTAACCATTAAATTATTCCAAAATCTGAAAAATTCTTTTTGTCCATCACGAAACCAGCAAATCCCAAAACAAAAACGAAAAATTGAAGTACAAGAACATCAAAATTGGTTGATTACAAAGAGGATCAGTTTGTAAACAAAGGTTTATCAAATAGAATCCATTATCCATCTATAAAAAGTGGCAAAGTATTTTCTTCGTACAATTAAAAGATGTTTCTTACAAAATTGAATAGGAAACACTTGCAAGCAAAAGAAAAAGAGACATGTGTTCAAACTGCAAATGATGATGATTGCGTAGTTGGTGGTGGTAAGAGAAGATTGACTTCGCGAGTTTGGAAGTACTTTGAAATGGTAATGAAAGGTGGTGAAATGAAAGCAGTTTGCCAAGGTTGTAAGAAATAGTTTGTGGGTAAGAGCAAGAGTGGTACTTCACATCTAAATGAACATTTAAAAAGGTGCATGAAACTCAAGAAATCATTAGATGTGAGTCAACAACTATTGCAAGCTAGTGCCAATAAGGATGCGAAGTCATCGTTGAAAATAGGAAAAAAATGAGTTCAACCCATAAGTTGCAAGAAATGAGTTGGCTAATATGATTATGTTGCATGAATATCCTCTTAATATAGTTGATCACATTGGATTTAGGAGATATTCGAAAAGTTTGAATCTTGATTTTCATGTCGTATCAAGAAATACCATCAAAGCTCACATCTTAAAAGATTTCAAGGAAGAAAGAGCTCACTTGAAGAAGCTATTGGCAACAAATAGTAGTAAGATTGCTATTACTACGGATATGTGGACTTGTACTAATCAAAGAAAAGGCTACATGGCTGTGACGACACTCTTCATTGATGATGATTGGATTTTTGCAAAATCGTCTTATAAGGTATGTTTACATATTGTTTTTAACTTTTTAAAAAAATATTTTTTTGTTAATGCTTTCATTATTGCTAAATGTGTGAATTTATGCATTTTTCTTTAGCTAATTTCATGCATTTTTTAAAACTTTGTTAGGTTTATGTATGTTCCATGCCCACACAACAAAGACACAATTAGTAAGACATTGAATGAATGTTTGAAGAGTTTTAATTTGGATGAAAAGGTTATTGCACAACCAATGATGCAGTAATGGATGTTTTATGTGAGAAACTTACACCTAGCAAACTTATCTTGAATGGTAGTTATTTGCATATGAGGTGTTGTGCACACATTTTGAATTTAATTGTGAATGATGGATTGAACATCATTAGTGGTGCAATTGAGAAAGTTTGTTGTGTAGTTGCCTATTGTACATCAACATCAAAGAGGTACGAAAAATTTGAAGATGCTTGCAATTATGTCAAAATTCCTTTAACTAAAAAGTTAGCATTAGATTGTAAGACAAGATGGAATTCATGTTATGACATGCTACAAGTTGCCCTTATGTAAAAAGATGTATTCACTATATTGGACATAAAAGTTGGAAAAAGAGGAAAAGATAAATTCACATTGCCTACTAAAGATGAGTGGCAAATGGCAAGTGATATTTGTGAAAAGTTGGCATTATTTAAGAGGACAACTGAAGCATTTTCAGGGATACACTACCGCACTGCAAACTTGTATTTTCAAAAAGTTTGTGAAATTAGGCTTGCATTAAGAAAATGGGCGACTTGTGGAAATAAAGTAATCGAGTTGATGGCATCAAGCATGATTGTAAAATTTGATAAGTATTGAAAAGTTATCAATGTGATATTATCTGTGACATCGATTTTGGATCCTAGGAGAAAACTGGAGTGTGTGTCTTTGTATTTTAGCTTTCTCTTTGGTGATGATGGTGAATTTGAATGTGATAGAGTGAGAGAAGTATTGGTTGAATTGGTTGATGACTACGAAAAAAGAAGTGGTTGATCAAGAAACACAAATTAGAAACAAGCGTCGTGAGAATCACCGAGCGAACACCAAATACCCACAAAAGTAGCTATATAATGTGTTATAAAGGCAAAAACGTACCAGAAAGGCAAAGAAAACGTGTCAGAAAGGAAGAAAAAAGTGCATCAAGATGTGGAAATAGCAAATAGAATCAAATATAAAAAAATATGAATCATTGGCGAGGATAGTCAAATTAAGACTAGCGCGCGCCGATTAAATAATGAAGAAAAAGAGAAAAAGAATGAAAGTTAACTCTACTTAGAGAGAAAAAAATTTGTTAGTGGTGCTTGAGTTTTGACATTGTTTGGAAGTCTATTTGATGAAGTTGGGCTCTATAACTTCGAATTGAACATTGGTTGAGTGTTCTGTCGGCCTTGAACCCAATTTGAAATTTGGGATAATGACACAAAAGCCCATCTCACATTTCCAAAACTTTTATTACGGCGCCTAAACTTTGTACACGTTCAATCTATCAGTTAAAATGGCCCTTGATGCAAGTGTTGTTGGCTGGTGACGTGGAAGAACACGTAAACCACTAACATCATGGCACGTGGCTCCTTGGGTCATAAAAAGTCAAACAATTTTGTAACACCCTAACCTCAAATGACATATTTGGGCTTCAAACCTAACCCATAACCATAAAAGTTTGACCTAGTTTAGACCAAAACAAAAATGATATCCAAAATATTATCAAGTCCACATTTGAAAGCACGAATAAATATTTTAAAAGCATTTATAAGAGAGCTCTAATTAATTTGACAATGCCAAACATTCGATTCAAATATTACAAATCCAAAATATGAGTTACAAGTACAAATAATAGGGTTATACGAATACATAGCCTAAAGATATAAGTATTGTACTCTAATGAGACGCTGGAATTCTACTGTAATGGTGCTCCGTCAAACAACGTATCAACCCACTAATCTGCGAACACAAACAATGATTCCAAAGGTTGAGCTTATAAAGCTCAGTGGTACATTTCTACTCTACCATGTTTCATGCAAATCATAAACATATGCTTGTAGCTAGAAGATGAGTGATGGCAATAAAATCAACGTATGGTGCTACCTCTAGTTGTCAAAAATCATGCTTAACAAGCAAGGTAAAACATGATATCATCAAGCAATTATATGCAATCATACTACAGACCTAGAGTGAAGCCCGATGTCATACAACCTCGAGAACATACACTCATACTCGGAATCCCCCTTGAGTATCTTCGAATGAGGCTCAATGTCATACAGCCTTGGGAACATACATTCGGTGTCATACTATGGTATTGCAATACACTCTCTAGGAATCCATATCCCATCAATCAAGGTGACTCAACCACACAAGTGCCTACCCGACACACAATCAACAATCATGATCTCAAGGATCCCCTATTATTGCTAATTATTAACATGTCACTCATTTACCATTACAAAGTTGCTACTCTTCTATATGCAAGAATACAAGGGCTATAATTTGCAAATCAATTTATTTAAGTCATAACATATCATAAGCAGGCCTTAAGATACCTGTGTAAATCTGTATTTTTTCGACCTTTCTAGCTTAAAATGAACTGTGCTGGGCAGAATACCTTGCGTGTATCGATACTCGCACGTGTACCGATACAAATTTAGCTTACTGAAAATTTCCAAAACCTTAAGCACTGATATGGTTTAGCCCGTACCGATCGACCTTGAATAGCGCATCAGTACTAGTTGAACACCGTACTAATACCCTACTCACAGTTCATCCATGTTCTTCATTATGAATAGGGGCACCAGTACTGACACCTTGCGTACCGGTACTGAAGCCTAGAAAATGCTTTCTAAGGCTCAAAAATCATTGTCAAAATCCCCAAACACACATAACATACTCAGATAAAAATTCTACAATTTATGGGAGGTAATTGAGGTGATTTGCTACCATTTTCACACATTTTCGACATAAATTTCTGGATTAAACCATCAAACGAATGTTTTACACTAAAAAATCAAAACACCCAAATCAAGCACACAAGACATCACATTTATGATATTCATGAAAACAAAGGAGTTAGAGATATACTAACCTTATACAAAAATTCGAAAATGCTACCTTAGATATGTTTCCTTCAACTTCTATTCTTCTTTAATTGAATGGGGAGCTTCTCTAAATCCATTTGCACAAATCATCCAAGTGAAAACACAGATTACTAACCTTCCAAATGTTTAGTAAATATAACTAGAAGAATTTAATTAACCATACTATGCTTGAATCCCGCTTGGAATCAAATCCTTTTAAAACTCGTAATAAACTCTCTCAAGAATCTCTAAGAAACACTTTAGGGTTTATCCAAAAACCCAACTCAAGTACACATTTTCTTTTTCAATTCATCTTTAATTTATATTTAAATCTTAACCCAAGCTTTCTCACTCTAAGATTTTCATGAAATTTAGGGTTTTTCATAAACTCAATTAAGAACTCTCAATATTACACCCGACTTATAGAAAATGAAGAAATAAAAAACTTTGTATTTCACACGAATTCCAAATCTAACTAGAAATAAAAGAAATGGAAGATTAAAGTGTGAACTTCTTACATTTTCTTTCCTCATGTTCTCTTGCACTTTTTGTTTGGGGGGAAGATGACTTATTCGTCTTTTCCATCTCTTTTCCTTTATTAATACTCTTTTCAAAATTTAAATTCATATTAAATCTCAACAACCCATCTTACTTTAACATAAATGGCTAGGATTTAGCATGACAACTCTCGTCAAATCCAATTAGTATAACTTAGCCACACAAAATATCATATATTTTCCTTGGTTAAATCTTTTATTAAAAACTTCATCTTTTCCCTTGTGTCCATTTTAGACTTATGAACTTTATTTATTTCAATTTTCATCCTTATTCTCATATTACACAACTTCCATGAATTAATCCTTAATATTAAAATATCCTAAACTCGAATTCAAGATCCGAACAACTAACATGTAATTCGGATGGTTACAAACTCGGATTGAAGGGCACTGCTGCAAATTTTCCACTTATTTGTTTGAGGTTTTTTAAATTTTTTAAAAGTAATTTATTTTTATTTCTTCTCTTAAAATAGTACTTTTCATTAGATGAAGGGATTTAGAAACTCGAGAACTCTCTGCTCTTCATTTTTACTTCTTCATCTTGTCCTTTAAACCCAATAAACTATCGTTATTCTCATCAGAGGAAGGAATTCGAAAATCGGAAAACTCCTTGATCTTCTTTTTTTATATGTTAATCATTGATTGAAACTCGAAGCTCTAATTTTTTTGGTCAATCGTTTGTGAAGTGGATGAAAGAAGATATGGGCATGAAATTTCGAGTAAAAAAATCAATTTTTTTCAAGCTCGCATGCAAGCTCCAAGAGTAAATCCAAAGAAATGAAATTATTTTGTGGCCTTAAAGCAGCAGTCTGATTTCAAAAACACAAAAGAATCCTAGACGATTGTTCTATGGGTGTAGGAAATTTGGAGAGGTAAGAGGCTCAAATGATTACATTCAGATTGCTTGAAATTTATGGCTCAAATGTTTAACGGGTTATGGTAATGGTTTGTTTTGCAAGGGAATTCATGTTATTTTTTGAATGAGTTGATTCGTCTAAATGCTCTGACACCCATTCTAAAAATGAATTTGAAAAAAATGAAAATAGAGAACCAAAATTTAGTAGCCGAAATCAGAGAATGAAGGGATAAAATCGCATAGATGTTATGGGAATCTTCTATGGCATCAATAAATTTAAGTGATGAAACATGAAAAGTTAAGGCCTATGAACCTGGCTATAGGTTTCATAAAATAGTTAAGGCATAAACCCAAAAAGTTCCCCATTAAATAGTCATTTTGGCCCTAATATTTTTTTCAACCAATTTAACCTCCAACGTTTTATTTTGGGTCAAAATGACCCCTCTATGAATGAAAATTATTAGCCAACTGACGCTAAACAACTTGAAATGACTTAACAGAATGATGCGTCGGAAGAAAAAATATTTTATATTTTATAAAAATATATTTTGAATGATGTGTCATTATGTAAATTCAGCATATTTGTCTATATGACACTACTATCGCGATGTGCACTGCTATGTAGGTTTGTCGCGTCATTTCAAGCTGTTTATCATTAGTTGATTAACAGTTTTCATTCACAGAGGGTCATTTTGACCCAGAATGAAACGTTGGGGGTTAAATTGGTTCAAGAAAAAAAGAATAGGGGCCAAAATGACTATTCAGTCAAATGTTAGGGGTTTTTTTTTTGGCATTATGACAATAGTTAAAGAATATAAATCTAACTGCCAAATACATATGTAAGAAATATCTTCACAAGTTCAATGTTGACCCTAGTTATTTACTAACTTCACTTCAACCAAATTTGAGGATTGGTTATGTAACCACTATCTTGGTATGAAAAGGGATTGGATAATGGAATTAGAGGTATTAGTATAAAAAAATATATGAGTACATAACTAAACTTAGGCATACTAATAATGGTACAACTACCATATGCTATTCAGACCTAAGGATTTCTCATAGAATGTATATTTGTTTGGAGGCATGTAAGTTAGGCTACAAGACTAGATGCATGGCTATTATCAGTCTTTAAAAAGTATTATGATGGGTATATTCTATAAGCAATGGGGATGAATGTTAATGATTGCATATTTCTAATTTCATATGTTATAGTTGAAAGTAAATATGAAGGAATTCGATACTAATTCTTGGAATTGTTGCAGTAGCAACCTTATTTGCACAACGCCTAACCATCAAGGAAGCGTGGAAGAATTTGTTATTGTGATCACCACTGAGAACCCACTTCGAACAAGGTTTTTGCCTCCAAAAGCTTTCTTTTTGTTCTAATACAATTGTCAATTTCGCCTTCAATTAATTTCCCAAATCGACAAGGAAATCCGAGTGTGCAACCAAAAAAGCTCTCTCAATATCACACAATCTTGCCATTAACATTTTCTTTTGTTTTCCAATATGGCCAAACACCTTCGAATTTCACAACTTAACTTGAGATCGAAAAGATTCCAAATTCTCATTAAGTGATGTATCACCCTCACAAATTGATTGCAAAAGTTCCTGAAATTGGGGGTGGTCGTGCAATGCTACAATATATTGAAAAGGACGATTTAGCAAGCTGGATTACGTTCAACTGGCTGAATCAAAATCGGCCTATGATCCGAGCCCAAACTATCCAAGTGAAGAACATGAGAATTCGGATAAAGTGAAGCCCACGCAATACTAATCAAGAAATGATCAAGTCTTTGGTACATGTTTCCACGAGACCAAGTGAGTGAGGGTCCCCGAAAACCCAAGCCAATAAGGCGAGTGCTATGAACGAACTCAACAAATGGTCTGCTCTCATTAACTTGTTGGTCTGCCTTGCCCCTTCTTTCATCAGAAGTCATAATAACATTAAAATCACCGCCACGAACCCAAGGGGAATCATCATTCGGGTTCAAGGCAACAAGCTGATCCCACAAGAATTTGCGCGTAGACCCATGTGGACTTGTGTATACAATAGTAAAATAATTCTACAAACCCACATCGGTATTCCAAACTTGGCCACTAACGAACTGATTGGAAACATTATTAATCTCCACATCCACATCTCATAAGAGCCAAATTCGCCTACTGAAGCCATGAGCCTCAACGCAAAACGAATGTGAAAACCCAAATTTAAAGATAGTTTCATCTACACGTCTCCTACTCACCCGGGGTTCGAACAAAGCCACCACAGATGGATGATGATCACTAACAAAAATCTAGAGATACCTTATAAATTAAATTTCAGGCTCAAAGCACCATGACAGTTCCATAACATGAAACTAATCATTAATATGAATGAAGAAGGAAACACTCGAACCTTATTGTTCAACTTGCACGTAATCTCCGTCACACGCTACATCATCACTAGTATCCATCAAGACATTCTCCTCAAATAAGGAGGTATTACATTTTCAAGACAAATGTCGAGACTCAAGCTCATACAAGATGACACAACATGAACATCCTTACCACTCGGCCAATTAGTGGATTTCTTAGTGTCAATATTACTAAAAGCTAAAATATCACTTATTGTTAAAGTAAGATTATAAATTTATCCGAAATGACCTACCCGAAGTTCATCTGTACAAGATTAGGACCCGACATGAAGTTCACTTGACCGATAACACACAACCTGAATTTTATTCGAAATCGATGTGACTCGACTTGAACTTAACCTGATACCTGGAATGGCCTGACCTGAAGTCCATTCGAACTCGAATTAACAAGATAATTAATTGTTTTGACTGAACTATTTTGATCCGAACTTGGTATTGACCCAACTCAAGTCTGAATTGTGATCAACTCGATGTTGACCAAACTCAAGACAACTGGAACCGGCCTGACTCGATTTGAACTATTGACTTGACCTGACATAACCTGAGTTCAATCTAACCCGACCTAAAGCCCATTTCGAGTACATGATTTTAAATCCCTAACTGTAGATAACCGCTTTATACTGAAGCTCCTTAAATAATTGTTAGGAATTCGTACTTTACAAATAATTTTTTTTATTCAATGTGGTTTTGCTAATTATGCCAAAAATATCAAAATCTCAACAAACAAAAAAAAAAGTGAATGTAATGTTCCAACTTAGAAGATAGGGAAAGAATAGAGATTTAAAAAAGAATTAGAAAAGATTTTAGAATAGAAAAGGAATGTTGGGAGAATAAGAGGATAACTGATATATTCATTCATGATAAACACTCGAGCACATCAAAGCATCTTGCACTCCTCTGCATTCAATTTGGTATCGTCGTTGGGCTTTAAGTCATGCCACTAATGTGATCCATTTTTGTCATCACATGATTCATTAAAATGTCACGAGCGCTTGACATATTTGCATCAAATGGAAATGTGTCGTCTAGTTCCCAGTGTAACACCCCAAAATTTTAGGGTGAAATTTTCATTTAATTTGGGGACATTTTTTAAGGAATTAAGTAATGTAACCCCTCGACCGACCTAAAAGCCCGACCGAACCAAGTGAGCTACATTAGGTGTGCCAAAACAAACCCGAAATGATTACATAAGATTGGGTCCATTTTTTCTTTTATCTTATCTAGATGCAACATATTAACCTAAGGTGTGCATGCTGGCAGCGGGTGAAAACTCAAAGGAAACGGACACCGGAAAGACACTCGATTGCGTACATTGGTATAATAGGGACCGAAACATGAATCTAGAAAAATAAAAGGACTTAGGCCAACCTTGGATTACCAATCTTTAATTAGTCAGATTACATGCTTACATGCCAAATTTCAGCTCAATACGATCATCCAAACTCATACAATAGCATTCACAAATAATAGGGACTACAATGAAAGAATCAATAACTCTCAATTAACACATTAACTGAAATAACTACAGCCCGTATCAGTAGGGGTGTTAAAAAATACCCAGCCCAAACTACCCGACCCGTCGACCCGCCTACCCGATTTAAAATTACTGGGTATTTATAATAAAATACCTGAATTTTTCGGGCCGGGTACCCGACCCGTAATTTTTCCCGGGTAGTCGGGCCGGGTCAGGGCCGAAATTTTTTATAACAGTGTACCCGACCCACTAATTTTAATATCTATATATTTTAAATTTTAAATTCTATTTTTATTTTATGTTTCTTACTATTCTTCCCTAAAATTAATTTTAAATCCCTAACTTCTTTTTATACTTATATTATATACTTTTAAGTTTTGGTTTTTTTTCAAAAATATTTATATTAATTTGTCAATATGAGATTCGAAAGAAAAATCATGATCGAGATTAATATCTTCTTTTGTCGATAAACTTTAATATATATATATTTCTCTCTTAAAACTAACCTCAAATCAATAATTTTTTTGTTTAAAATATATATCATAAATTTTTATGTGTTTCCTATATATATATTTTTTTAAAATAAATTTTAAAAAAATATAAAAAAGTAAACCGAGTACCCAATACCCGATTTTACGGGTACCCGGTTCTTATGGGTCAGGTCACGGGCTGACTTTTTGGTACCCAAAAATTTTGGATACCCGAAATTTCGGGTACCCGGATATGAACACCCCTACATATCGGTACACTAGCAAGTGTATCGGTACACTTTTACAATTCCAAAATCCCATATTCTAGTAGCTCAAAAACGTACCGATACACCTCCTCAAGTATCGGTACACCCTATCGAAATACACATGCTCGTATTGATACAGGTTCTCGAGTATCGAAACACAACATCAGATTACGCTTACCCGTATCGATATAGGGGCACGTGTACCGATATGCCCAGACCTATAATGACCAATTTTGCTGGTTTTTCAAACACTCATGGATTCTAACATGCTTTAACAACCCATAAACATGTACACCACTAAACTAAAGATCCAACCATGCCAGAATATCGAAGAAACGTGATCAAATCATAACAACATACTTCAATCATAGGTCTAGAGGCATGCTTCCTAAAAACCAATCAATCCAATGCACGAAACTTTAATCTACATCAAAATCGAACATATAAGTCTCATACAACTCCACAACAACAATATAGACTTGCACACGTCGGGAGTTTAGCAAATAACCCTCCGAAAAAATAATGAACCCCATTGCCTTTATTACTACTAGTCTAGTTCAAAAACCATACTTTGAAATAGTTCAAGTCCTTGGATTTCCCCTTCACTTGCTCATTGCCTTCAACCTTTAATTCTCTGCATTGATGGACAAAGAGAGCATAAGCACACTAGACTTAGTAGTGAGGAGTGTTAAAAAACAAACCACCATCAATGCAATTAAAACCGGTTATCAAAACCACTTTGAAATCTCATTTTAAACATCTTTCAAAACATCATGCCTCACTAAATCGTGTACTTAACATTACCAAAACATGCATATTAAACCATATGCGGCATGTATCATGGATCAACAGGAAAATCCCATTTGCAATCCTTTAATTTAAGCTTTCCCATGCATAACAACCCATATACAAGGTTTAAAGAGTAAACATGTATAAACCAACATTATACAACATAATCCATTAACATGGTACATTAACAATTATATTGGCTTTCAAGTGATCATAAACCAAGTTCCACTTTACAAAATATTACATCGGATACACGGATTCAACAAGTGTTGTTACATCTAGACCTGAAATATCACAAGTTGCGCCTCAAGCCCAAACCCAACGCCAAAAATTTTCAACTAGTTTTAGCCCAGCACAAACATTTCATAAAATCCATTAAGTTAAATATTTCAAAGTCAATAAACCCATTAAAACGTTAAATGGGAGCTCCATTTAAAAATACATAATTAAAAGCATTAGACACATAAATTAAAATCCAAAATAAGAGTTACAATACTACATAGGGTCTTACGAGTACATAGCCCAAAACGTGATTCACACCACAAAACCCAAAGATTCAACCATTCACTTAACTTTGGGGTGGGAAGATGAAAGAATGATAGGAAGAAGAAGACAAAGAGGAAAAAGGATGACATCACCAACATACTTTCTACAGAAAAATTAAACACCCACTTTCCCCCTCTTCCAAAAAGGTAAGTTACACAAATACCCCTCCCTCATTATCCTACACCAAAATAACCACTCAAGGCCTAAAGCCCACAACGAAAGATATCCTATTAAAGCTCTCAAAGCCCAACACTTGACCCAAACGTGAAGTCCACACTTCGGGTTAAACCAACTCTCAGATTCTGAAATTCGGGTCGTTACAACTCTTACCTTCTTAAAGAAAATTTCGTCCTCGAAATTTACCTTTCGAAAATAGATACGGATAAAGCAACTTTACGTCCTTCTCAACTTCCTACGTGGCTTACTCGACTCCATGATTCCTCTACAAAATCTTTACTAGAGGTATATACTTGTTGTGCAATTCCTTGACTCCCTTGTCTAACACTCTTATCAGCTCCTCCTCATAGGTTTGATTTCAATCTCTTCGAGAGAAATAACATGTGATGGGTCAGAACAGTAACGTCTTAACATAGACACATAAAACACATGGTGAATGCGTGCCATCTCTGGAGGTAAAGCTAACCGGTAAGCTACGGGTCTAACCCTCTCAAGAATCTCATATGGCCCTATAAACATCTGGTTCAACTTGCCCTTCTACTCAAAGTGGATTAATCTTTTCCATGGTGACACCTTGAGGAATGCCTTCTCACCAACCTTGTACTCGATGTGCTTACGCTTCCGGTCTGCGTAAGCTTTTTGACAATCAAAGGCCGCTTGTAGCCTTTCCCTAATTATCTGAACCTTCTCCTCGATTTGTCTAATCAAATCTGACCCTACGATTCTTCTCTTATTAAGCTCGGTCCAATACAAGGGTGTTCTACACCTACGCCCATACAAAGCCTCAAAATGAGCCATCTTGATAATCGACTAAAAGTTGTTGTTGTAGGCAAACTTGAAAAGCGGTAAATGCTCTTCCCAAATCGTCTTGAAGTCAATGATACAACACCAAAGCATATCCTTCAAAATCTGGATAACTCGCTCAGACTAGCCATCGGTCTAAGGATGAAAAGTTGTATTGAAATGCAACTTGGAGTCCAAAGCCTCGTGTATCTTCTTTCATAACCTTGGCGTGAAAAGTAGATCTCTATCCGATATGATCGATGATGGCACTCCATACAACCTTATTATCTCTTAAATATACAACCGGGCCAACTTCTCAAGCGTAAAATCCATACGCACCGGTAAGAAATGAGAAGACTTGGTCAAACGATCTACTATTACCCATATGTCATCATGCTTTCTTTAGGTCAACGGTAAACCCGTCACAGAATACATGGTTACACGATCCCACTTCCATTGTGGAATCTGGATGGACTGAAGCAAGCCTGAAGGAACCTGGTGCCACCAATAAAAAGGATGAAGGTCTTGATACATCTTATTGTTCTTTGGATGCATAGCAAATGGACTACAGTGCACCTCCCGCAGGATAGAGTCTCGTAAATCCTCCAAAGCTGGAACACATAACCGACCTTTAAAGTACAAGATTCCACCATCTCACACTTCAAAATTAGATGCCTCGCCTCTCTGAATCGTCTCAATCTTTGCTACCAACTCTTCATCTAATACTTGCATTATCTTAATCTCTTGCACTAAGGTAAGCTCTACATGAAGCTCAGCTAACAACCTACCATCCTCGATCATCCTTAACCGGGTGAATATCACCCTTAAGTTTGACACGGACTTCTGGTTCAACACATCTGCCACCACATTAGCTTTACCGAGGTGATACTCTATAATACAATCATAGTCTTTTAACAACTCAATCCATCACCTTTTTCCTCAAATTCAAATCCTTTTTGGTGAGGAGGTACTTTAAACTCTTATGGTCAGTGTAGATATAACATTTTCCCCATACAAATAATGTCTCTAAATTTTCAAGGCGAAGATAACTGCGACCAATTCCAAATCATGCATAGGGTAATTCCGTTCACGAGGCTTAAGTTCTCTTGAAGCATAAGCAACCGCATTACCTTCTTGCATAAGAAGGCAACCAAGCCCATTTAATGAAGCATCATAAACACAACATAGTCCATTATCAGTTTGGGTTGTGTCAACACTAGGGCTTCCGTAGGATAAGCCTTCATCTAACACTTGCATTCTCTTAATCTCTTGCACTAAAGTAAGCTATACATGAAGCTCAGCTAACAACCTACCATCCTCGATCATCCTTAACCGGGTGAATATCACCCTTAAGTTTGACATGGACTTCTGGCTCAACGCATCTGCCACCACATTAGCTTTACCGAGGTGATACTCTATAATACAATCATAGTCTTTTAACAACTCAATCCATCACCTTTTTCCTCAAATTCAAATCCTTTTGGGTGAGGAGGTACTTTAAACTCTTATGGTCAGTGTAGATATAACATTTTCCCCATACAAATAATGTCTCTAAATTTTCAAGGCGAAGATAACTGCGGCCAATTCCAAATCATGCATAGGGTAATTCCGTTCACGAGGCTTAAGTTCTCTTGAAGCATAAGCAACCGCATTACCTTCTTGCATAAGAAGGCAACCAAACCCATTTAATGAAGCATCATAAACACAACATAGTCCATTATCAGTTCGGGTTGTGTCAACACTAGGACTTCTGTAAGATAAGCCTTCAACTCCTTGAAGTTGTGCTGTCTCTTCTCATTCCACTCAAACGAAACTCCTTTTTGTAATAACTTAGTCATGGGTGTCGCTATGATGGAAAATCTCTTGACTAAACGACAATCATATCCGGGAAGCCCAAGAAAACTATGAACTTCTGCGATATTCCTAGGTGGTTTCCACTCTACCACAACTTGAACCTTTTAGGGATCAACCTGAATTCTATCCACAATAACTATGTGACCCAAAAATGCCACCTCAGATATTCAAAACTCACATTTACTGGACTTAAGAAAAAGTTGCCTTTCCCTCAAGGTTTGAAGAATGATACGAAAGTGATAATCATGCTCCTCTTCCGATCTTAAATAAACCAAGATGTTGTAATATCCCAAAAACTGGTCTAGTGAGAATTAGGTTTGGGCAATCAGAAACCCTACATTGAAAAGGTCCAAATATTGTATTGACTCTGACCGCAAAGCTAATTGTATTGATAATGGACTTTACTTGAGTCAAATTATTGTTTAAGGACCTTATTGAATGTATTGAAAATCTTTTTGGTGACCAAATTATAGAAATTGAAAGTTTAATGGGGTACAAGTATAGAAAGTTAAGAGTTGATGGACTAAACTTGTGATTAGCCCCTCCTCAAATATAATCACCACATACGTGGGATTATCTTATGCAATTCCTTCAATTGAAGGAAATGCTATAGCTATTAGAGTTTGTGAAATAGAAAAGAGAGATAGAAACTTACCCGGTTATCCAATCAAGCTAGCACCTTCATCTCATATTCTTCACCTAAGCTAGCACCTTCATTGGAGCTTGATTTTAAGCTTATATTTTCTTCGATTTATTGCTATCGAATCATTGCTATTGAACGAGTAAACTTAATCCCCCAAACTTTTATTGAAATCTATGGAGATATTGAGTGTAATCTTAAGCTAGGGTTTTGACTATCCATGGATAATTCATCGTTATTGTCTAAATTAAGCTTAGATATTGATTTTGATATCGTTACGTTGATTTTGATATCATATTATCAATTCTAATAAATTCCCTATTGATTTTCCTAGCTCAAGAAGTGAAAAGAGATCATCCACCATTACCAACGAAAGCTAGGAACAAGGGGATTACTATTCGAAAGCCTTAAAAGCTTCAGAATCGAGGTGAGTGTAGTCGAAGTCTCGGGATTAGGCTAGGTGCCTTTCCCGGTTCCATGTCATTGTATATAGTATTGCTAACAACATTGTTAAGGAATATTGCATTGAATCTCTTAGAGGATATCGTTGGCAAGTGGAGGTAAGTCATTGTACTGAGTATCGGACATCGATATTGCTATAGTCATTGCCATCGCTCCTTGTCATTGAATTCGCCATCGATATAGTCATCAAAATATTGAAACATTGAACATTGGACTTAGAGCATTCATTACTATTGGTATCGTCATTTTCATTTTCATTTTCATTGTTCATTGATATCGACAAAGTTATTGTCATCGAAACATTAAAAATGAAGCATCGACCATTGTTATTGTCATTGAGATCATTGAACATTGCCATTATTATTGATATTGCTATTGAACATGGACATTGGAACATTGTTTATCGATAAGAATATTGAACATAGCTATTGTTATTGAACATCGATTATTGATATTGCCACCAAACCTTGGATTCGAAAAGACATTGGATACAATTGGCATGCCATAGGATTCATGAGCTCAGTGTACGGGTGGACTACGGTCCTAAGGCTACGACCTATATTGATTTGGCGAGGCATAGGAATTTGCATATCCACTATCCAGAATCGATCCAAGGGTTATTGTTAAATATGGAACATTGTTGATAAATATGATCATTGCATTGATATTAATAGTTCATTGTATTATTGTTGTCATCACTTGAAAAGTAATGCATTACATTGTTATTGTCATCGTCTAGGGCTACCTCACTAGGTAATGTATGCTTGATGCATTGCATTTCATCCATTTCAGGTTAAGAAACTCATCGTTGGAGATCGAAGAAGTTGTAGCGTTGAACAAGTCATAAGCAAGCCTAAAGTAATGTATACCGAACCTATGAACTCCTAGTAGGGTGGAAAAGTACTTAAACTAGTCATATATAGCCCTTTTGATATGTGTATTTTATGTTTTTTGTGTAATAGTGCTTAAGGTTCTAGATGGATTTTTTGTATGGCTTAAAAAGGGACTAAAGATACATACTTGGCCTCTAAAGGTGAAATCATAGTAAACGGATTTGAATGATCCTAAAATTTGGCATGCAAGTAGTCTATAGCATTGAAATATTGTGTATAAGGTTTCATTGCATTTGGACATTGTTTGATAGGTCAAATCGAATAAAAACCAGCAAAAAACTGTCATTTCAGGGTAGGGCGTATCGATACAAGTAATGGTGTATCAATACGGCCTTGCATATTTGGCTAGGTCAATGTTGGTCAAAGGGGGGGCGTATTGATATGCCTATAGATTTTGGCTACTGGAATTTGGGTGCAAAAATGGTATCGAACAGGGTCAAGGCGTATCGATACAAAGTCAACGTGGTCAACCAGTATCGGTATAACCCTTAACCATATCGATACGAGTTTGTTACCCTTGAATCTGGAAATTGTAAATTAGGCTTAGCGTATCGATATGGCCCTAGGTGTACGGTATGGTGACAGTTAATTCGGTTAAAAGTTATAGAACAGAGTTTCGCCTTGTTTACAAAATAGTCACTGAGTCTTGCATAGTTTAATTGGATGGGTAAATGAATTCTGAATATCATGAAAATTTACATGGTCATTGTTTGTATGATGAATTTATTTGTAGTAAGACTATTTCTAGAAAAGTACCCTTAAATATTGAAATTACAATTTAGCCCCTAAAATATGAAAAAGGTTTAAAATTAGTCCTAATTGGGTAATCGTAGGCTCGTAATAGACTAAATGGAATTGTGATATTGTTTAATATTGTTTACTAAGTTCGATAACATCGATTATCATTTGAGGTCATCATACCGACCACAGTTTGGTTCATCGGTAGCATACTCTGACCCGGTTCTCAACCAGGCCGGGAAGGGGGTGTTACAAATGTTATCAATAAAGACTACCAAAAACTAATCCATGTAAGGCTGGAAAATTTGGTTCATCAAGTCCATAAAAGTTGCAGGCTCATTGGTAAGCCCAAAAGGCATTACCAAACACTCATAATGTCTATACCGCATCCTAAAAGTAATTTTCTGAACATCATCTTCCACTACCTTTAACTGGTAGTAACCCGATCTCAAGTCGATCTTTGAAAAAACACGGGCACCTCTCAACTGATCAAACATGTCATCAATCCTTGGTAGGGGATAACGATTCTTCACCGTTACTTTGTTGAGCTGAAGGTAGTCAAAACATATCCTCATCGACCCATCCTTTTTCTTAACGAGCAAGACCGACGCACCCCAAGGTGGGATGCTTGGTCGAATGAAATCCCTTTCTAATAACTCTTGGATCTGGTTCTTCAACTCCCTCAATTCTGTCGGTGCCATGCGATACGACACAATGGATATAGGTTTCGTGCCAAGCATTATATATATTCAAAACTCTAATTCACGATCCGGTGGAAGCCCTGGTAACTCTTTTGGGAACCTATCGACGAACTCTCTAGCAGTCTAAAGGCTCTCAAGCATCAGACTCTCAACACTCATATCAACTACCCAAGGTAAGAAGGCCTCACATCCTTGTTAGATCATTCTTTGTGCCACCAAGGCCGACACTACACTAGAAAGGCAAAGATTCTTCTCACCCTCACTACCAATTTCGCCTCATCCAACCCATGAAGCTTAAGAATATTTGCTCTACAACCCAAGCGTGTATCATGATCAAACAACCAATACATTCCTAGTATAGCCTCAAACTCTTGGAACGGTAACACCATCAAATCGACCGGGAAGATCGAACCCTAAGCCTCAATTGAACACCTCCGAAACACCTTATCCACCAAAACATCATACCCAGAGGAACTCGTTACATGAACCCTATCTTAAGATCCTCGGTAGGAATATCCCACTATACATGTAGGAATGAGTAGACCCCGAGTCCACAAGAAAAATAATAGGAACCGAGAACAATTGAACGTACTTGAGATAACGTCGGTAGCCTCACAATCCTCCTAGGCCTTGAATATGTATTGCCTTACTGGTGCCCTAGTAATGGACTGAATCGTACCCCTACTCTGATGTCTAGGCACATGGCTTGCTCCTCCTCTACTAAAGCCTGACCCCTTTGAGCTAGATAAGAGGTCCTCTAAGTTTGAACCTGAATGGTGTTGGCAGCTACCGAACAGTCCCTCACAAAATGGTTTGGTGATCCACACTCAAAGCGAACTCTGGCCAAGCCCCAACACTCACCCCTGTGCTTACGCGTACACTATCCACAAACTGGTGCGCCCACACTCCCCTGAGAGCCTTTTGGACTCATCATGGTAGAAGAAGATGAAGGTTTCCTACGACTAGCAGACTCTGACCTACGGTCTGATCTCGAACTCTTATTCGAATCTCCTCTTCCTTGGTTCCAACAATTTTTGTTCCTTTCAGAGTAAGACTGCGAGTTGTTGGAGAAGTTTTGAGTCTGCCCACTCGAGCTCCCTTACCCACCAGATGGGCCATAGGTCAAACCTTGCACTTGCTCGAGCGACTTGGTACTAGCAGTCAACTCTAAAAACACCTTCGGTGGGGCAACAATCATGTAGGTCTGAATTTCCTTTCTCAAACCCTTCAAAAACTTCTTGTACTTTATCTTCTCGGTGGCAACCAACTCAAGGGCATACCTACTTAGCTGTAGGAACTCTTGCTTGTATTCAAAGACTGACTGATTCCCTTGGACAAGGTGGTTGAACCAATCTTTCAAGATACCAATGTAGGCTTCACCCACATACTTCTTCTCGAACTCATCCAAGAAGTTGTCCAAAGTAGGTTGGTTAGGATACCAACCCAACTCTACCATTTCCCACCATTCGAAAGCATTCTCTTTCAATAGTAAGAGAACACGCGTTAACTTGTCCTCAAATCTCAACCTCATTTGACACATGATCCAATGGGTATCCCTCAACCACTGATCCGCTTTCATTAAATTGTCTTGTCCTGATCCAAGAAATTCCGTAGCACCATGGTGACGCACCCACTCAATTGGTGCCTCACGAGGAGTAGCTGAAGGCCTAGGTATGACCCTCATAATATGATGAAGGGCTCGGTGCAGATGGGAGAAATAGTTGGTCCCTTGACCTCTATCGTCCTCCGACATGTCCTCTGAACTAGGGATATAATTCTCATCAAAGCTATCTCCTCAAGAACCTCAACTCTCCTATCGATCTTTTGCCCTTCTCGGCATGATTCCTTTCTGCACAAGCAAACAAATAAGGTTACGCCATCGAACATTCAACTTAAATGAGTACAACTTAGACTTATGGGCCACGCATTCGCTAGACACCTATACAATACTCTCCAGACAACCTCGGGGCTTCCTAGAACCGATTAAACCTAGGATCTAATACTACTATTGTAACATCTCCAACCCGAAATGTCACAAGTTAGGCCTCAAGCCCAAACCCAACCCTAAAAATTTTCAACTAGTTTTAGCCCAACATAAATATTTCATAAAATCCATTAAGTTTAATATTTCAAAGTATATAAACCCATTAAAACGTTGCATGAGAGCTCCATTTAAAAATACATAATTAAAAGCATTTGATGCATAAGTTAAAATCCAAAATAAGAGTTACAATACAACATAAGGTCCTACAAATACATAGCCCAAAACGTGATTCACACCACAAAACCCAAAGAATCAACATTTCACTTAACTTTGGGGTGGCAAGATGAGAGGAATAAGAAGACAAGGAAGCAAAAGATGATATCACCAACATACTTTCTGCAGAAAAATTAAGCACCCCTTTCCCTCGCTTCCAAAAGAGTATGTTACACAAATACCCCTCCCTCGTCATCCTACACCAAAATAACCACTCAAGGCCTAAAGCCCACAACAAAAGATAGCCCACTAAATCTCTCAAAGCCCAACACTTGACCCCAAACGTGAATCTTATACTTCGGGTTAAACCGACTTTCAGATTCTAAAATTCGGGTCGTTACAAGTGTCCACTCAACACTTCATACTATTTTAACCAGAATTAAGGTACGATAATAATCAAGTGCCATCACAACCCAATCATCGATTAGATGTATGAGTTTTTGGTACCATGTAACCCCTCGACCGTTAGGGTACTCGTGATGGAGTATTCGGTACACATAAACCCCTCAACACCCGATGCGACTTATTATAGTGCACTATCAATCCTATGGCTGGCCAACTATATCTGATAACATTTTAAACCATATCACTTGCCAATATAATTCATTATTAACCATGTACCTCACTGTTTTTATATGCATTATTCAAAACCATTTCCAATACATTAAACCATGCATTTACAAGTATTCCTCATACTTACATGGACCATTTTCCAAATGCATCCATCATCTATATGTGTTCAAAACCAGTATAAAACATACTTAAAAAGTATGTACCATGTAATTCAAAAACAAGTGCATAAAACCAATTTCGCCAAAATGCAACCGAGGGAGAAATCTCATCATACTTACTTACGAGTTTAAACCATCATTTCAAGCTTAATTTAAACTCCCAAAATAACATTTAAACCATTTCAAATCTGAAATAAATTCTCTTTATTCACTAATTAAAACTTATTTAAAATAATCTAAATTGAGAGAAAAATCAGATTAAAACATTTGGTAAATTAGCTCCTTAGAGATTCTAAGATTTGAACCTTTTTCAAAACAATCACTAAAAATAATTTTTCACTCTTTACATTTTGGTCACTAGCAAAAATGTCCAATTTCCAAATTCGGCATTTTAAAATTGCCCTTATCAAAAATATCCATATACTAAAAATTATTTTAGGATACTTTTCCCATATATTTTCACACAAAATATTTATTCTGATTTTTATTCCGAATCCGACTCGAATCTCTAATATCGATCCACCAGACCGTCTAATCAACCTAAAAACTCCTAGGCCCAAAATGGGGGCGTTACAAGTAAGAAGTCAATTTCGTGGTTCTTAAAACATTTCAAGGTCTTGAGCTTGGTTAGCCTATTTTCGCTTAGCCTTTGAAAATGGTTGGAGAAAATGTAAAAGAGGATTTGTTGTAGTGGGGATTCAAACACAACTCGAGCACGTGCCCCTTAGCCTGGTAAGCCCATGACTTAGCTATCCGTGCTAAGGCCATTCTTAGTCTTAGCCTACCCGGGTCAATTTTAAGCAGTATTTGAATAATCTAAACCAATAATAAAAAAAATCAACCAATCTTGTCCTTATTATTGCCCACCAGTTGTGAGAAAGAAAACTTCTAGAGAATTCCAAAAGTTTCCCAGACCCATCTCCCTCTCTTTTTCCGTTCAAGTTCCAATGATCCCCTTGCCAGCTTCGATGGCATGCACTGCCACCACCAATGTGACGGTATCACCCACGCAGTCAAAACCTCGCAACTGATCTCCGTTCTCGTCCACCGTTCTTGAGGAAACGGTGAAAAATTGTTTGTATGCCCTTACCGTCGATCTCCTCCACCGTTTATCTGTGGTCGACATCACCTCCACCCCCGTGTTTCCTGTCATCCCACGAGCTCAGCCCAACCCTCCACTTGCCGTGACTTTGTGTCATTCACCGTATAAACCCGTTGAAAGGTTCGATGAACCCATGTGCTCCTTTGTTTCTTGGTGTTTAACCGCCTCTCCATTGTTTGTTCGAGTCGCGGCCACCATCGTTGAACTCCTTGTGGCCTCATGAAAATAACCCCTCCCTCAGATCACTGAACTGACACTAGAATCTTCCATCACATTTTTTGAAAACCCAGTCTTTGGGTCGAAAATTATCGTTGGTGTTATCAGTTTTGTCACCGAAGACGTCTACCGCTGTCGTCAATATTGGGTGAGGGAATTAGAACCCTAAACCCCTTGTCACAGTAACCTGGGTAAGGAAAAGTGGGCCTGGCCTGGCAGAGGCCCAACCAAGTGAGTTGTGTAGATTTTGGTGTGGGCTATGTGTAGGCTGTGTAGTGTGTGTGTGAGTGGCCTGGTGGGAAATCCTTAAAGAGTGAGAGAACCCTTATATTGAATCAGACCACACCCATTCCCACCGAGCTAAACTAGACCGACATGCACCAATCGAACCGAATTTCTAATTGAGTTGACTTGACTCGACTCGATTTGACTATGACCGTTGATTTTTGGGTTGATTTTGACCAAAAATTGACTTTTTTTGAAAAAGCCATATTTTAGGTTTTTTGACATTTTGAGTTCATTGGCATAGTTTGTTTCTCCAAATTTGAACCCAATAAGATGCTTTTATACATTTGACCCTATGAATTAATTAAAGTTTGTGGTTAATTAATATATCGTGTATTCGTATTTACGTGAGGATTGTTCGGGCTCAAATGCCGAACTAAGAGGAGCATTTGAGGACTTAATTAAGGAATTTCTGGTAGCGCTTGAGGTTAGTACACCTCGAACTCTGAATTACTTCATGAGCATCATAAGTGTAATTGCTTTGTTTTCTAGTGGTTTCAAAATAGGTAGACAATAAATAAGCATGAGATCATGTATAAAGATTGATAGTAAATAAGCAATAGTAAATTAAAAATTTTCACAACGATTTATAGTGGTTTGACTTCTCAATCAAGTCTACCACCACTACCTTAGCTATCCACATTAAGGATTTTCCACAAATTCATTAATTTGTCTTTCCCTTTTCTAGGCTCAAAGAGATAACCTTTCCAAACCCTCAAAGCTTATACCCTAAAGCTTTGAGACACTTCTCACTAAGAGAATACAAATTAACAAACAATGAAAAACCTCAAAAGGCAAAGTGTTTGCACAATTTAGCTCTCACCCAAAATCCTAACACTTGGGCAAATGTGACAATTTGGTTCACTAGTGTTTTCTACAAGGAATTTGACAATTTAAGCACTAAAACAATTTCTTTATACAAAGAATGATGACATTGAGTTTCTTGTTGTTCCATGGCTACTTGAAGAGGTATTTTAAACCCCGTAATGGCTTCATGTTGTTTCTACCTGTTGAGGGTTGATTACAGTCATTGGGAACTTTATTTTTAGCATTAAATGCACTTTTGGGCATCTCGGTATCGGTACGCATGTTCGGGTATCAGTACATGACTCAAAGAAGAAAAAGCTATTGCACAATAAATGTGGGGCGTACCGGTACACAATACTTAGTACTAGTGCGGACCCTTGTGTATTGGTACGACATAGCCAATACCAGTACGAAGATTGGATACTGGAAAAATGAATTCTTGGGGAAATAAAGAGCGTATTGGTTCATGGGCGACCATACCGGTATAGGCTCTTCTAAGTATTGGTACGAGAAAGACTGTACCAGTACTTAGAGCTTGTTTTTGACTATTAAGTTATTTTGAAAGCATTTGTTCAAGTAAAAAACATTTCAAAAACCTTTAGAACATATTTTCCAAGTTATTTGGACTTTGAATTATTTTTGCAAATTTGGTTTAAATCCAAAAACATTTTTCATTTTAATTAGATCAAAATTAAATATCGCAACAATCTCCCCATTTTTGATATAACAAAACCACTTGAAAAATTATTTTTAAAATTTCTCCCCCTTTGAAAAATAATTTTAGAACAAGAGAATATTTTTAAAAAATATTAAAGCTCATTTTTTTTCTTTTTGAAGTTGAATTTTCAAACATATCTCTCACCTTTATGTTATATCAAAAATAATTCAAAACTAAGTTTGAAATCACTTGTTGGTACAATATAACAAGGGAGAAAATATCAAAAATAAGATTTAACATGAAAGAATTTTAAAATTGGCTCCCCTTAATCAAGCAACAACAACATGTTAGTCCAAATATTCAAGAAAAATATTGAATTTCAAATAACTAAATGAAATTAAACACAAGAAATTCAATTAAACATGTCATTTATGAAAATAAACCAATAAGCATACAAGACATAGCAAAAAAAAAGACAAAACTATATTTTTTTTTACTTTGTGTACCGATACAGTTTACACCATATCGGTACTAGTTGAATGTTGTATCGGTACGATATGGTCCGTACTGATATTGAGAACACGAACTAATGAAATTATACAACAAAATCAACTCAAATAGCCCTACAAATTAGTCTTAAGTTCATACAAAGGCTCTAAGAGGTCCTAGATATACATATTGATCATTTTTGCTACAAATTAACAACATGCTTCTCAAAATACAACATTTAAACATATAAAGCATGGTTTCACCAAGATTCAACCAAACATTACAAGTTTAATGCCCAAAACATAGATATGAGCATAATGGCGAAAAACATGTAACTCATACAATTGAGATTCCCCTTACTATATGCAATTAAACACCTCATGGAGTCACACAAATATGCTTGAATCATAAATGAGATTAAACAATTTAGACATGATAAAGCAATTGCATGAAACAAAATTTTATCACTTGAGCCAAGGTAGGATGTTAAGCCTCTCCTTCTTCAAGTGTCATTCTCCATTGTGTGTTAAGAGCTTCTAAATAAGAACTTTAGTTCCCTTTGGAATCCATTTTTCAATGTCTTCCTTTTTCTTTGAAGAAATAAGTCCCTTAGGGACCCAAATATTCTTAATCATTTTTTTTGAAAAATCTAGGGGAACTAGATTGTCTTACATAAAAAATTGATTTTACAAATTTTGTTTGGAGCAATCTCCAATTTCTTTTCAAAACTTTTGTAAATCAAATATTTTTCTTTTTTAAGATCATCCAATTCTTTTTGATGATCTTCATGAACTTTTTGAAGCAAGTTTTGTAAATCAAAATTCTTTTTCTCAAAGTCCTTAAACTCTGCTTCAAGTTCAAAATTGGTTTTAGAAAATAATTCATTTTCAACTTTCAATTTTAAAACCATTTTCTTATTTTTCAAAATATTGTTTTCAAATTCTAAAACCAAATCATTGTAGGCATCTTGTAATTCATCAATTGTATATGAAATTGAAGGTGATGAATTAGAAGTTACCCTTAAATCCTCTTCATTGGCCATGAGACAAAGGTTGGCTACCTCATCATCGTTGGAGTCATTTTCATAACTCCATGTAGCCACAAATGCATTCTTCTTATAGCTTGATCCACTCTTCTTGAGTCGAGGGAAATCATACTTGACGTGCCCCAGCTTCTTACACTTGAAGCAAATTATAGGATCCCTCTTCATTCTTGATTCTTATTTTCACACTTCACGAGTCTTTTTAACTTTTTGAAGAGCTTGACCATCTCTTCATCTTTATCTTCCTCTCCACTTGAATACTCTTATCAGTTTGTGGAGGATTTAAAAGCAACATTCATCTCTTCATGATCCTCTTTTTCTTTCTTCTTCCCCTTTGACATCATCATTTCATGGGTTAGCAAATATCCCATTAGCTCATCAAGCTTGAGCGTCTTCAAGTTTTTTACTTCAATGATGGTGGTTTTCTTAGAATCCTATGAAACGGAAAGTGAATAAATCAATTTCTTCACAAGTTTGTCTTTTGGGATCATCTCTCTAAATCTTTTAAGCTCATTCACTATGACGAAGACTTGATCGAACATAGATTTGATGTCTTCTTTGGGTCCATCTTGAAGTTCTCATAGTTGAGATTGAGATGTCCAATCTTGGTCTCCTTCACCTTGTTTGTTCCTTTATATGTGACTTCAAGCTTGTCTCATATTTTCTTGGAGTCATCACAAGAAGAGACTTTGGAATATTCTTTCAGGCTAAGAGCACACAAAAGCACATGTGTGGCCTTAGAGTTGAGTTGCATTTGTCTCCTTTCTTGATCACTCCAATCATTTCTACCTTTGAGGATAAGAATGTCTCCAACCCTCTTTTGTGGATAAGTAGGGCAATCTTCAATGATCTCCCAAAGCTTGTAATCAACGAATTGAATGAAGATCATCATCCTATTCTTCCAATAAGAGCATGCGGCACCATTGAAGTAAAACTATAAATGAGATGAGACAAATCGCGAGCTACTCAAATTCTACTCGGTCAAAACTCGGTCAACACTCAATGCTATTGGACTCGAATCAAACTTGAACTCAACTCGAGTTCTTAACGAGCTGAGTCTAGATACTTAATACTTGAATCAAAAAGCTTGCGAGATACTTGAAAATATAATATACTAAAATTGTAAATTTAAAATCCAAATTCCTAAACTTAAAGCCCTAAAACATAAACCCTAAAACATAAGTCCTAAACCCTAAAATCTAAATCCTAAATTCTAAACCCAACAACCTAAACCATTAAACCCTAAATTAACCCTATAAACTCCAAAATTAACAAGTTACACAACTTGTGTATCAAAGTTTTTTCCTAATAGGGCTTTAAATGAGATGAGACAGACCGTGAGCTACTCGAGTCCGACTTGGTCAAAGCTCAGTCAACACTCGACTCGATTGAACTTGACTCAAGCTCGAACTCGACTCAAGTTCTTAATAAGTCGAGCTTAGATTATTAAGGCTCGTTAAAAACTACTCAAGCTTGATCTCGACTCGAATTCTTAACGAGCCGAGTCGAGCTCAACACTACTCGAGCTCGACTCAGCCCGTTTACACCCCTACATTAAAGCATGAAGACTTCGTGATGGATTACGCCATAAGCTCCAGTTGATGTAGAAAGGTTGAGCACTTCAAGGATCAACTCTAGGATGTTAATCTAATGTAGAGACGCAGCAGTGATATCAATTGTTGGGCTCGAACGATCAACCAAAGTCGCCAAAAGGGGTGAATTGGCCTTTGAGTGAATGTGGTGGAAGTAATAGTAAATTAAAATTTGCACAATGATTTATAGCGGTTCAACTTCTCAACCAAGTCTACCTCCACTACCTTAGCTATCCACACTAAGGATTTTTCACAAATTCACTAATTTGTCTTTCTCTTTTCTAGGCTCAATGAGATAACCTTTACAAACCCTTAAAGATTATACCACAAAGCTTTGAGACACTTATCACTAAGAGAATAAAAATTAGCAAACAATGAAAAACCTTACAAGGCAAAGTGTTTGCACAATTTAGCTCCCACCCAAAATCCTAACACTTGGCAAATGTGACTATTTGGCTCACTAGTGTTTTCTATAAGGAATTTGACAATTTATGCACTAAAATAATTTCTCTATACAAAGAATGTTGGCATTGAGTTTCTTGTTGTTCTATGGCTGCTTGAAAAGGTCTTTTAAACCCTCTAATGACTTCATGATCATTTCTAGCCGTTGAGGGTTGATTAGAGCTTTTGGGGGCTTTATTTTTAACATTAAATGCACTTTTGGGCATCTTGGTATCGGTACGCATGTTTGGGTATCAGTACCTGCCTCAAAGAAGAAAAAGCTAGTGCACAATAAATGTAGGGAGTACCGGTACACGATACTCAATATCGGTATGGGCCTTGTATATCTACGACATAGCTAGTACCGGTACGAAGTTTGGCTACTAGAAAATGAAGTCTTGAGGAAATAAAGAGCATATTGGTACACAGGCAACCGCACCGGTACAGACTCTTCTGGGAATCGGTACAAGAAAGATCGTACTGATACTTAGAGCCTGTTTTTGACTGTTGAGTTATTTTGAAAGCATTTGTTCAAGTCAAAAACATTTCAAAAACTTTTACAACATATTTTTCAAGTTATTTGGACTTTGAATTATTTTTGCAAATTTGGTTTAAGTCCAAAAATATCTTTCATTTTAGTTATACCAAAATCAAATATCTTAACAAGATTAATATGGATAATTAATGAGAATAATTGTGTGCTCCCCATAATGTATTAACAATCTGGTAGTGTAAAATAAATGATGTATTAGCGATTAGTAACAGTAGGGAGATCCTTGGGATCACGTTGCTTGTATGTTAGGTAGGCATTTTCTTGGTAAAGTTGTTGAATGATGGGATCTGGATACCTAAAGAGAGAGTGTTGCAACACCATGGTTAGAGATACCGAATGAAGGTTACCGATGTTGTGTGACCCAATCCCCATTCGAAGATACTCGATGGGGGATTCCGAGCAAGGGTGTATGTTCCGATGCTGTGTGATCCGGTCTCACCTTACATTCCCAAGGCTGTGTGGCATCGACCCTCACTCTATTTTGTTGTTATTTGATATGTTTGTTTTTGCCTAGATGATCTGATGAGATATCGGGTATGGTTGGGCCTTGTGTGCCATGTATGATGATATGCATGATGTGAGCATGCATTTAGGAGACTAGTGGTAGCGCCACATGTTATTATTCTATCTTATTGCTCGCACTACCTTGCATGCCTATATTTATGATTAGCATGAAGTATAGTAGAGTAGATGTGTACCATTGAGCCTTGTAAGCTCAACGCTCAGAATTGTTGTTTCCGTGCGTAGGTTGATAGATCGATCAAGAGCTCAAGCAGCACTATCAGTATGTGATTCTAGCATATGGTGATCGCCAGAGTACGATACTTGTATTTAGTGGGCTGTATATTTATAGGACATTACTAGGTGAAGTGTGTAATTATTTTAAATGTTCAAATGATTTAAATATTAGTTGTTTTTAAATTAAAGCTATATGATTTGTAAGTTAATCGAATATTGTTAAATGAATTTATAATATGATTGTTTGGCGTTGGAAATGATTTTTAATTATGGCAAATTTAAGGTTTAAATTTTGACGGGTCGGGTCGACGACCCAATGTGATACTTCGGATCCTCGAGTCGGATAGGGGTGTTACACCCAGTTCATTAAACCTCTGCTTTCTTCCCATTTTTTTCCAATTCTTAGAAAATTTCCCCTCATTACTTCGAATCCTTAAATTCCTCTCCAAGATCATGACAATACCTCCCGCTATACTCAATTCTTGTCCCCAAGTATCGAATTCTAAAAATTGAGACTTCAGCACTCTATACTCTTCCCAAGTATCATCTTTAAGAAATGAGATAGACCATTTCAATAAAACTTTAGTGGCATTTCATTCGCTTTTCTTAATCCTTCTTTGTGTCAAGTTGCTCGAGGGCTCATTGCTAACTACTTCATCACCAATTAAAATTAATTTTTTTAAACATGATAGCTTCAAGTCTATGACAAATTCACCTTTTTTTTTTTAAACATCACCAATTATTCTTCCAATCGCTATATTATCATGTGTTACTTCCCAAGATATAGCTTAATTGAACCTATAACCTTTTGTAAGCATTTCACTTGCAACCTGGTCTACTTCAGCAATATAGCTTAATTGAACCTATAACCTTTTGTTTTACTTCCCAAGATATTACCTATCATTTTTCTTTTGTACTTTTAATGTAGAAATTTCAACAGCAAAAGCGTTTCCATATGCAGATCCATCAACATCAGTCATTGTTTTAGGAAGGTCATCAATGTCACCTGACAGAAATCCGAGGAAAAAAGTAATTCCAATGCTTCAAACAATGACTCATCTGGCCGTAAATCCAAAACCACCAAAACATCATCATCTCCAATTGCATCCATCTCTTTATCTGTCATGCCATGATGATGTTTAAATTCTAGTACAAGCTTAATATATGTCAACTTCAAACAATGTGTAGCAATAGTCACCTCTCCAGCTTTCTCAAAAGCTAAGATATCTTCCTGAGACATGGCTTTGATTTCCTTAGCAACAACTCCTATATTTTTCCTAGTCACTTACCTAATACGCTAAAATTAGGCTCTGCACGTACGAATGCATACTTCCAACTGTCTTTACATGTAACAAGAGACCTTATATTGAGCTCCTCCAGCACATATGCTCCTAATTTGCCACATATGTCATTAAGAAGGTCTTCATCTGGATGAACAACTACCATATTCCTCAAAGTGTTTTGAGAGGTTTATCACGACGCTCACAAATGTTGTGACATCTTATAAGCAGACATCCAACATCCACGTAGTCCAACCTCACCCCTGTAACATAAAAGAACCCAGGTGGGGAGTTTGAGGATGTTTTGTTAAATTGGCCATTCACCGAACTAGGAAGAATCTCCCAACTATCACTCGGTGTAATAACCTGAGGTTGAGAAATACAGTTGTTACTTTCTAGGTCTCGTATAGGTTTACTGTAATTCTCCTTCAGTAACACATGGTTTCCATCTTGATTATTTGTTGTAAATGGTTGCGTCTCTTGTAAAACAAATCCACCACAGTATTGTAGCAGAGGTGAATTACGAGAATTAATCTTCTCAACTTGTTTCACAGCCCTGTAATCCATCCATACTATAATGTTTCTTCTTGAATCGCCACTCCAAGAAACTGTAAATGGAGAGCCCTTTGCATCCGCAGCTACAAGTGAACAAGTAGCTGTATATCCAATGCCCTTCACCTCTTTCTCTAAAAAATACTCCATAAATAATAATCTAAACTCATAAGGGTCATCAACATCAACCCATTGAGATACATGTCCACAATCGTAGGAAAGTACATGCACCATTAAGCAATTTACGACATACGATCTTCCGTTACCACCAACAGAGAGGACAAGATCTCCATACCTATCAAGAATGACACCTAAAAGAAGTGGAAGCTTTTTTGGAGAGTGTAAAACCTATAATTGATTTTGATATAACAAGAAATTTTAAGGACTATTTTGTAAAAAGATAAATTTTTAAGGACTCAAAAAGACTCGCAAATTTACAAGGATTCGAACTTAAAATAATTTCTAAGTCAAAACTTTAAACCCCAAATATTTTCTAAGTGTTTTGGTGCTCGAAATAGCCAAATTGGTCCAGGAGTATCAATACGCCGTTAGCCGTATGGATACCATTTTTTGCTACTAGAATTTCATTTTAGACGTAATGGCTATAGGGGTACCGATACGCGTGTAGCCGTGTCGGTACGCCATTCAACCTGGGAACCAATTTAGCCTTCGAGTATAGGTACGACCTTTATGCGTACTGGTATGGGGTGTTAAGATTTTGTAAATCTTTTGCAATAAATATTCGACCGTTGCCTTGTTAGTCTATTGGAATCATAACATTGAAAATCAGTTAATGCGTACCGATACTCATATAGGCGTATCGATACGATTTTTCATTTACAACTTATCAAGATTCCAGTCAGCAAAATCGGTATCGATAAGACCTTTACTTTACCAATACCCCTTTGTAAAATACACTTCGCGTATAGATACAGCTTCCCGCATATTGATACCCCTTTGTACAATAGCTCTTTCTTCTTATAGTAGGTATCGATATTGAAGCCCGAATATCGATACCCTGTGTTGGCAAACAACATTTATTGCGGGAAAAATAAAGTCCAACAACTATAATTATGATCTCAGCTACCCAAATGGTTGGAAATCAATGAGGAGATATATAATCAAGTCTCCAAAGCTACAACAACAACAATTGATCAAGTCTAAAGCATTCAAGCATATATTCAACAATCTTTGAGCTATTAGAGTCAAATTCTTGAAACCCACTTGAAAGAGCTTATTTGTAATCATTTTATTCAAGTTTTGGGGTTTGAGTGAACTTTGTATTTGACAAACATTCTAACTTTGCGAGGATTTTTCAGTTTGCTTTATTTGTAATCTCTTTGTGAGGAATTCTTAAGACTTTGGGAGTGTAAGGTTATCTCATTTAGCCTCAAAAGGAAAGCAAATCTAGTGGATTTGAGAAAATTCTTAGTGTGGATAGCTAAGGTAGTGGGTATATACCTTGTTAGAAGGTTGAACCACTATAACTACTTGTGTCCCAATCTTTTTACTTTCCAATTTGCTTCCACCAATTTTTAAATTTCCAATTCCCCCTCTCTTGGCCTTTCACCATTGATTGAACATCTCAACAATTGGTATTAAAGCTACACTCATTGGAAGGATTAACACTATCTTGAGTCAATTCGAAGGAGATTCAATCAATCAACAATCAAGACATAGCCTCTACTTCTAGCTCAAATCTCTACGAGTCACATACCATCTCTAAACCACTTTTTTTCAATGGGGATAACTACTCATATTGGAAGAATATGATAAAGCTCTTCATCAAATCCAATGACTACCTCATTTGAGATATAGTGAAAGATGGACCGGCTATTTCGATGAAGAGAGAAGGAGACCGACTCATTCTCAAGTCCAAGTAAGAGATGACCAATGAAGATCGGAGGAAGTTGCAAGTCAACAACAAAGCAATGTACATGATTTTTTGCGCTCTTGGACCGAATAAGGACGCGAAGATGTTTTCTTTCACAAGTGCAAAGGAGATATGAGACAAGCTCGAAGTTACATACGAGGGAATCAACGATGTCAAGGAGAATAAGATTGGACTCTTCAACTTGAGCTATGAGAACTTTAAAATGGAACCGGATAAGGACATCACCAAGTTGTTTGATAGATTTTTTGTCATCATCAACAGACTTAAAGGCTTCAGAGAAATCATTTTGGAAGACAAGCTTGTTCGGAAGCTTATCTATTCTCTTCTCGAGTCATGGGATGGAAAAATGACCGCCATCATAGAAGCCAAGGATCTCAAGACCTTTAAGCTTGATGCACTTTTGGGGTCTCTTCTCACTCATGAGATCGTGAAGAAAGGAAAAGAAGAAGAGAAGAAAAAGAAAGAGAACAAGATAGAGAAGAAGAAAGTGGAGAACAAGAAAATGGGAATTGCTCTCAAAGCTTCACATGTTGAGAATGATTCGAGTGAGGAAAAATATGAAGAAATGGCTATGTTAGCCAAGAGATTCACCCGGTTCATGAAATCCAACCGGGGAAGAAAGTTCCATCGAAGAGAGGGTATAAAAAACAAGAACAAAGAAGAAGAAAATGACCAAATTGTATGCTATTAGAGGTATGGTTCATTCTTCTCCTATAATAAATGGTTCTTTATTGAAATTCCAGAGTATTTGATCATTGTTTAATGGTTTCTAATAAGTTTTAATGATTTAATTATGGAAATTAGTTAAATCAAGGTTTAATTGATGAAATTAAGTGATTTTCACGTTGAATTTGTTTTGCTAAGTTCTTGATTGGTTTTAATCATGATTTTGATGATTAATAATGTTAATAAGTTGGTTTTATCATTGGAACCCCAAAACTAGGTGAATCTCTAATTTCTTAGGTTGCTAATGATGTGTTTTTAGTGTGTTTGTGTGTTTTATGAATGCTGGAAGTATAACGATGAAATTGAGTTGTTTTTGGTTGTTAATTGAAGGTAATTGATGGATTAAACCTTTAGTTTTTGGGCTGGGTTAAGTGTGGAAGGTGTTTGATGTTGATTTTGGTTGTTGCGGAAGGGTTTTTGGATAGAGTTGTTGGGGATTATTGTTGCTGAGCCTTTGAATGCATTTTGATGCATTGAATACTCTCTTTATGTGTGGTTAAATAAGGGGAGGTTGATCCTCAAGCTTGCAGAACCGTTACAGAAGCTTTAGAGGAGTAGTTCGCATCGGCGAACGAGTTTTTGCAAAGTCGATGAGTGAGAACGTTGATTTCAGCTTTGAAATGGTTAAAGGTTGTTTTGGGAGTTTAAATTAAGCTTGAAATGCTGGTTTAAACTCTGAAGTAAGTATGATGAGATTTCTCCCTCGGTCGTGCTTTGGCGAAATTGTTTTTATGCATTTGTTCTTGAATTACATGGTACATATTGTTTAAACATGTTTTGAGCACATTTTATACTAATTTTTAATCATATAATGATTATGGATGCATTAGGATAATGATCTATGTAATTATGTGGAATACTTGTAAATGCATGGTTTAATGCATTGGAAATGATTTTGACGATGCATATAAAAACAATGAGGTAAATGGTTAATAGTGAATTTTATTGGCAAGTGATGTGGCTTAAAATGTTATTGGATATAGTTGGCCAGCCACAGGATTGATAGTGCACTATAAATAAGTTACCTCGGGCGTTGAGGGGTTTAAGTGTACCAAATACTCCACCACGAGTACCCTAATAGTTGAGGGGTTATATGGTATCGAAAACTCCGTTAGTGAATTATACATCTAACCGATGATTTGGGTTGTGACGATACTTGATTGAGATTGTACCGGTTGTGATTGTACCTTAATTCTGGTTGAGATTGTATGAAGTGTTGAGAGGACACTTGTTGAATTCGTGTATCTGGTGTAATATTTTGTAAGGTGGAACTTGGTTATGATCACTTGAAAGCCAATATAATTGATAATGTATCATGTTGATGGGTTATGTTGTATAATGTTGATTTTTACATGTCTACTCTTTAAGCCTTGCACATGGGTTGTTATGCATGGGAAAGCTTAAATTGAGGGTTAGCAAATGAGATTTTGCTATTGATTCGTGATACATGTTGCATATAGTTTAATATGCATGTTTTGGAAATGTTAAGTGCATAGTTTGAAAGGCATGATGTTTTGAAAGTTGTTTTAAACGGTGATTTCATTGTGAGTTGGATCCCGGTTTTAAATGCATTGATGGTGTTGTGTTTTGAGCACTCCTTACTAAGCCTAGTGCGCTTACGATCTCTTTGTCCATCAAAGCAGAGAATTAAAGGGGAGAGACAGCAAGCAAGCGAGGGGAAATCCAAGGACCCGACCTACTCGAAAGCATGACTTTCAAACTAGACTAGTAGTAATAAAGGCAATGGGGTTCATTGTTATTTGGGAGTGTTATTTGCTAAATTCCCAGTTTGTGCAAGTTTATATTGTAGTTGTGGAGTTGTATGAGGCTTTATATGTTTGGTTTGGATGTGGATTTACGTTTAGGTCTTTGGATTGATTGATTTTTAGGAAGCATGCCTCTAGACTTTTGATTGAAACATGTTGTTATGATTTGGTCGTGCTTCTCTATTGTTCTAGCTTGATTAGATGTTAAGTTTAGTTGTAACACCCTCTTCCCGGCCTGGTAGAAAAGTGGGTCAGAAAGTGTTACCGAAAACAGATTCAGAGATCGGAAGCTTAATCGAAGTTTGAAATCTTATTCGGAATGTCTTATTAATCTCTTTTAAGACCCATCGAACTAACTTATCAATAGCTTACTCAATTTGGGGTCAATTTTAAACTTTTGTAAACTTAGGGACTAAACTATAAATTTTACAAATTAAGGGTTTTTATCAGAGTTTCTTTATACTAATCTTCAATTGAACTCATCAATTCTTAGCTTGTGAAATTTCGTTATTAACGGAGGTTATTTGCCTATCTAATTAGACCATTTCAAGTTTAGTGACCAATATGTAAACTGTTTAAAACCGTAGTTTAAGTCTTTTAACAGAATTAACTACCTTCATATCGATACCCTTTGGGGCCGTATCGATATGGGTACATACAAAACACATCTTCTTTCGACTATACTCAAATCCTGTATCGATACACCATCACCCGTATCGGTATTGGTTGACCAAGGTTGACTCGTTTCGATACGCCCTAAGCCCGTATCGATGCAATTTATTTTCCAGACCTTACTACCAAGATCTGTATCGATATACGCTCTATTTTACCAAGTCCAAATATGTAAGGCCGTATCGATATAGCTTGACCCGTATTGATACGCTTGTCTTGTAATGATAGATTTTAGCTACTTTTTATTCGAATTAACAGATCAAACGATGTCCAAATCTTACCAAATTTTACCAGCAAGTTTATAACTACTTAATCTACTTGTATGTCAAATTTTATTGTTCATTTGAATCCATTTACTATGATTTTACTTTTTAGTGTCTTTAAGCCCAAGTTAACTAGTTTCTCTAATTTACAACTACACCATATTCCATATTTAACACTTAGACACCTTAGGGCCTTTATACACATATCAAAATAGACTATTGTAACTTATCTAAGCCCTATGACACCTTACTAGTAGTTCAAAATAAAATGTAAGCATACATGGAGGTTAGTGGGAGTGACGTGCAACTTCAACAACATGATCGAGGCTCGAATTGCTTCAAGGTCCTAAAATGCACGAGACACACGAATGTTAGGCTTACATAGCCTAGTGAGGTAGTTATAACAAGTGCAACATAAATTCATCAATGGCATGAATGGCATGTAACATGCTTGTATGACATGTACACATATCATTAATCATATATGGATCATACTCAAAGCCAAATATCATATCTTCATATATCAAATGTAAACCATAAACACATATCATCTCCTTGGACATAACAACCAATGGATACGCGGATTCCCCTGTACGCCACACATATCAAAAATAGGCCTTAGCCTTGAGCCGTAGCTCTGAAGTCCCTTACACAATCCAACATTTTCTCCCCACATATAGGCTGTAGCCCCAGACCGTAGTCTAATCCCTTACTTAGTGAGCTCATATAGCACTATGACAGCCAATTGTATCCAATTTCCATAAGTGTCCAAGGTTACACTTATCATCATAAAACTCACCTTTGTGCCCTTAGGCCATATCGGATTGAAAATTGAGCCTTGGCTCCAAATAGCACATCATAACATCTTCATATCAAATTCCACACATAACATATTCAAATATTTTACATAAGTTCACATATAACATATTCAAATATGAATGACTTACCACACTTACCATAGAATCCACAAACATTTGCTCTACTTGAGCCCTTACCAAGATGCAAGTTTCTAAGCACAAAACAAATGCAATCGAGATGGCACCTAGCCAATCCCATGATAAAACTACGCTCACCTAGAAATATGAGGCTTCAAGGTTTCTGGATTACAATCACCTTGCCCGCGAAAGAGTTCGGAATAGCCAATGGTGAAGATAACTTGCCTTCCACCACTTGAGCTAGTCCAAAATTAATGAATTACATTAGAATCGAAACTAATGATTCATAAACAATTTTCAAGCTTACTAAAGCTTGTAGACAACATCGAAATAAGGAAATCAACCATCTAACACATGGGCTTAGCTTGAACATTCAAGACTTAAATCTTGCAATTAAACTCTAAGTATTGATGGAATCACCAAATTGACATAGGGGTTTTACTTACCCAATTACAAGCTTTCAATTGGTGTACTGAAATCACACAAAGGTTAAGGATTCGATTGAGGTGCTTTCTTGAGCTTGAGGAAGAAGATGATAATGGAGGTGTGTGCTTGCTTTTCAAGGTAAATGTGGTTTCAGGAGATTCAGACAATGAAAAAAGTTTTTTCCCTATTCATTTTAAGGTGACTAAAGCCTTAATCATTCTTCACCTCACCCTTAGCCAATAGAAAGCTTTCCTTTAGCAAAGGGTTTGCTTAAATTCCTAATTTCCATCAATTCATGCCTTTTACAACTTCAAGTAATTTATGACTAATTTTCATCTCTTCAGATCATTCTCACGTGAAGAAATGGTAAGCTAGTAGGTGACTCAGCCCCTTACTTTCAATCTTTACAAATTAATCACAAAATAATTTTTGACAGAGGACCGTGTCGATACACCTTATGGCCGTATCGATACGTCTAGATTGGATTGGGTAAGTTAGTTAGAAATGGTTGGGCCATATCGATACAGGTCTTACTGTACCGATACGTCTGGCTCAAATTCAACATTTTTAGCATTTTCAATGAAAACGCTAACTTCCATTCTTTACAAAAAGGTCCAACCATTTCAATTAGGCCACAATAACTTCCATTACATCGGAATTGGTTACAAGGATCAAGCAATTACATCATTCGGCACAACCGGTACTAAATTTTCTGATCACCGGAACCTTATTCCAACTAGGCCGGTTTTTTAGGTGTGACAACTTTCCCCCTTACAAAAATTTGTCTTCGAATTTTCACTCTAACCGAAATGATGAGGGTACTGGTTCTGCATTGTTTCCTCTGGTTCCCACGTTGCTTCTTCAACTGAATGACTTCAAAGGACTTTCTCTAAGGGTATGGACTTGTTTTGAAGTCTCTTGACTTCTTGTATGAGGATCTGCACTGGTTCTTCCTCGTACATCAAGTTGGACTGAATCTCCACAAATTATAACTCGATCACATAGGAATGATCAGATCAGTACTTCCATAGCATAGACACATGAAACAAGGACTGAATCTCCACAGGTCCAACTCTCTCAATTACCTCAAATGGGCCGATGAAACAAGGACTGAGCTTCCCCTTTTTGCCAAAACGAAAGATCTTCTTCCACAGAGACACTTTAAGGAAGGCTTTCTTACCAACATCATACTGAATGTCCCTTCTTTTCAAATCAACATAAGCTTTCTGTCGGTCAAATACAGCCTTGAGCCAGTCACGAATGATGGTTACCCTTTATTCGGTTTCCCAAAATAAGTCAAGGCCTAACAATTTGCCTTCACCTAGCTCGGTCCAGCAGAGAGGGGTTCTACATCTTCTCCCGTAAAAAGCTTCATTAAGAGCCATTTGAATCGAAGCTTGGTGACTATTGTTGTATGCAAATTCCACCAATAGTAGGGATTTTCCCCACGTATCCCCGAAATCGATAATACAGGCTTGTAACATGTCTTCCAGAATCTACAAGGAAGAATCGAGATTGGTAAAAAATACTTATACATATGAATAGAAGGGATATAAGGTTACCTAAATAACCCTTTTAGATTGGCCATCGGTTTGAGGGTGAAAAGCAGTGCTTAGGTGCACTCGAGTTCCCAAAGCCTCTTGTAAGGTTCTCCAAAATCGGGATGCAAAACATAGATCGCGGTGGGAGATGATGGATACAAGAACTTCATGTAAACGGATGACTTCACGGATGTACAAGTCAGCAAGTCTAGGCAAGCTAAAGTCCATTCCTACTGGGAGAAAATGAGCAGACTTGGTGAATCGATCTACAATGACCCAAATAACATCATTTTTCTTCGATTTCATCAGTAGACCAATTACAAAATCCATCGTAATACGTTCCCATTTCCATTGTGGATGCTCAATAGGTTGCAGAAGACCGATAGGCACCTTGTTCTCGGCTTTAACTCGTTGGCAGGTCAAACATCTAGCCACAAAGTCTGTGATTTCACCTTTCATACTGACCACCAATACAGCTCCTTCAAGTCTTTATACATCATGATAGCTCTAGGATGAACAGAAAAAGGACTCGAATGAGCTTCACTCAAAATTTGATTATGAAGATCATCATCATTGGGGACACAAATATAGTTTCGAAAGCACAATAAACCTTTGGAATCCATCATAATACGTTCCCATTTCCATTGTGGAAGCTTAATAGGTTGCAGAAGACCAATAGTCAACTTGTTCTCAGCTTTAACTCGTTGCCAGGTCAAACATCTAGCCACAAAGTCTGTGATTTCACCTTTCATACCAGACCACCAATACAGCTCCTACAAGTCTTTATACATCTTGATAGCTCTAGGATGAACAGAAAAATGACTCGAATGAGCTTCACTCAAAATTTGATTATGAAGATCATCATCATCGGGGACACAAATACAGTTTCGAAAGCACAATAAACCTTTGAAATTCATAGCGAAATCAGGATCTCGCTTATTCTTGATCTTAGCAATAAGAGTTTGCAACTCCTCGTCAGATTCCTATAGTGCTTTGATTCGAGACACGATGGTTGACTAAACTCTCAATTCAACCAACAACTTGCCATGCTTTTAAGCCAAAAATGAGCATTCAAACATCTTGGGGAGGGAGTGAGCTTCCGACTAAGAGTGTCAGCCATAACATTGGCCTTACCGGGATGGTAATCAATGACCAAGTCATAGTCCTTCAAAAGTTCCATCCACCAACATTGATAGAGATTCAACTATTTCTGAGTCAGAAGATACTTCAGGCTCTTGTGATCAGTACACAAGTAGCACTTCTCACCATAAAGATAATGCCTTCAAATCTTTAAGGCAAACACAACCACAACTAGCTCCAAATCATGCGTCGGATAGTTTAGCTCATGCGGTTTAAGCTGACGTGAGGCATAGGCTATGATTTTCCCTCTTGCATCAGTACATAGCCTAATCCCAAGTTGGACGTATCATTGTACACGATGAAGTCATTGCCCAACTTAGGTTGCACCAAAATAGGGGCATGAGTTAGAACTTGCTTAAGTTGGTCAAAACTTCTTTGTTGTTCCACTGTCCACACAAAGGGAGTTTCTTTAGGGAGAAGCTTCGTCAAGGGTGCAACATTCATCGAAAATGCTTTTACAAATCTACGATAGTAGCCTGCAAGGCCCAAAAAGCTACGAACTTCTCCAACATTCTTAGGAGGAATCCAATCAAGAACCGCTTGAATCTTCTTTGGGTCCACCTGAATTCTCACAGAGGAAATCACGTGTCCTAAGAAGGATACTTCTGCAATGACGTTCTTGAAAAACTACCTTTAAATGTATCCCAATTTTTGGAGAAGGTTTACTTAAAAGGGGAATTTCTTTTGAAAAATCGTAATCCTTTGAAAAACGATCGAAAACTTAGAGTCGCCACCGGCCACATGGATAAGGTAGGCCAGACACCAGAGAACTAAAGATTTATTTTGAAAGGGTTCGAGAGTTGGTTACGTGCGGGGAAGGATTAGCACCCCCATCACGCCCGAAAATCAGTACCAAAATATTTTTTTCTTTTAATCGAAGGAAATTGTCAGAATTTGAAAGGAATTTAATTTTGTGTCTATAATTGAAAATTAACCGTAATTGAAAGGGCTTTATCAAATTGGTGGGTTCAAATTAATTAGACATTTAATTAATAAGATTGACGATACATCAGACCATATAGTAAATCGACATCATATAAGTCTAACTGCCGTGTTAGTTTATGGTTCGAATCCCGCACGTCACCTTTATGCATGGTGCAAGCAATTAAAATATGATGTAATGATTTGGCTAAGTTTTAATTTTACCTTGAGTCGGTAAGGATTAATTCAAATATTTGGTCAACATCCTTTAAGCTCAGACTGTTACGACACAAATATCAGAGTTAACGAATACCTCCCTTTTTATGATTTAAATTAATTAATTCAAAATAAATGGATCACATGAATGACAATTAAAAATAGATGCCACAAAAAGGTTTGAAAATTAACCACACAATGACCTACTAAAAGTTTTAACCTAAAAACGCCCAAATTATGGAAAGCTCAAATGGTAATCTAATTATTAATTAGGTGATTCTAATGTTTAACCTTAAATTAATTTGCCCTAAACGACTAAAACCCTAACACATTATGATAATTAATATGAAATTTAGCGTCGATCTAGGTTTGAAATTAATTGTATCATAAGAATCATTAAGAGACGTTCAACTAATTTAATGAATTTCACATTTACTCTAATGAGCCAAGAGCAAATTAAAATTCATTGAATTAATTCGAACCCTAACCTAACTAAGTCTCTAAAGAACCCAAATCTAGAATTAACTTAATTAATTTGAGAATCACGCCCCTATGAGATGAGCACACGATCTAAATTAATTGAATTAATCTGTTTAACCTAATCTAAAGCCCAAAAACTATTAGCTAGGCCCAAGACCTAAAGGCCCAACCCACTAACACTAGGCCTAAAACTAAAGCCCAAAAGCGGCCCAAACTAAAACTAATAGGCAAAGAAAACAAAAAACACCAACTATATGATTAAACACTACATGCCACAAAATTATAAGCTTTAAAAAGACATATTGAATATTTTAGAAGTTATATTATATATTACATACTATATGCATTTTAAAAAACACGCATCACATAAGAAAGGTCACGTAGTAAAACTATATATTATGTAAAAACTCTATTATAAGAAAACACTTTATATATATATACTATATATTATATTTAAAACCATATTATATATATAAGCAAAATATGTATAAACTATATTATATTATGATATAAAGACTAGGGGTTACATATATAAAGGTATACATTACATAAACCATATTATATACTATATATTACATAAGGATTATGTTTTATGTGAACTATAGGGTATATACAAATCATACATTATACGTTTAATATAATAACACAATATATACATATATATTCATCAAACCGCGAATTAAGCAAGAGCATAAAAACTATATATAAATTATGTTACATAATATATACATACATTATGATAACTAAATAACCCACTAACATAAATTTGGACTAAATCAAAAGAGGTTAGAAAGACAATACCCCTACAGCCCACTGCCTTGGGCTGAAGCTGGATCAATTGCTGGCCCGGATTGGGTTCTTATTTTTTGGACTGGGTCAAACAGCTGGGTCTGGTTACCGGTACGTGAACCGGTTATAACTGGCGGGGAGTAATTAAGGGGTTATAGCCCTCTTTAATTAACCCATTTCCCAATTTCCCTTTGATAATCAGAAAAGGGGAGCTTGAAACCCTAGCTGCCGCTGCCTTCGAATCACCGCTGAGCCACCATCCGGCGTCGGTTCGACACGTCAAGGCCCCCATCGTGAAGCCCTTGTCCTCCTCCATGCTTCCATCCAAACGAAAACCACCAAAACAACCACCATCGCCTCGAAATCGAACCGGAGCGTCGCGACCTCTTGAGTCCCGAATCACTGCCGTCCGCCGTCGGATCATCACAAAACTGGGATATGTTAATCTCTTCTCCAGGACGGCCATCTCCATCGTTGGGATTCGCCACTAGAGCCGTCGACCACCGAGAAAAACCAAAAGTCGTCGATTGTTTTTCTTGTCGATCTGAGCAATCGACCGTCAGATTGGTCCGATTCTTAGATATATCACCCTACTCCTTCGGCAGAACGTCTTCACCATTGGGATTCACCGTCGAAGTCTTCTATCATCGACATCTGTTGAAGATCGAAGGTAAACGTTTCATTTTCTTTCCGTTTCCTCTTTGATTCGAACCCAAAAAACAGAACCTAGAAATATATTTTTGTATATTGACAAAAAATCTCTTTGTTTAGCTTTGTTGATTCGGAAAAGAGGAAGAACTTATAGAATAGGAAATCTAAAAATATTGCCTATTCTGTTGATCCTTGAAAAATGCTTCTCTGTTGATTGTAGAAATTGCCCTCATTTGCTATTTGGATCTAAAAGGAAAAGGAGAAAGTTCTCTGTTTTTGCTTGATAGTTGTTTTTACTCTTTTCGAATGGTAGATAGAAAAAATGAACTCAGGAAATTCTGTTCTCTATTGATAGATTAATATCATTACATTGTTTTGGCTCTTATATAACCGAATTACAGTGAAATTTTGCATATATAAGAGGACATAAAAATTGGTGATTGGCTGCCTCTGTGATTTGTTTGTATTCATCTGCCTATTCTGTAGTTTCGGTTTGTCTCTGATATTCTTCCCCTTGTGTCATTGTCTGATATTTGTTGCTGTTGTTTGTTTGTGTATGATGGTGCCCGTGAGGGTGATGGAGGAAGAGGGGACCAGCGGTGGTTTTTGTGTATGTTATACGGTTCGATCCTGGCCATTGGTAGCTGCTGTGTGGATTTCTTGGTTCAATATGGGCCATTCGGTCACCCTTGATCAATGGTGGAAGGTTAACTGCACAAGGGAGATAGATGTATTAGATTAAGGTTTCAGATTGGGCTTTTGTAACTTATAATTGTTTTTGTTTTTATTTTAAAATGTTAGTGGGCAGATTTTATTTCTGGGCTGATATAGTGTTTTTGGGTTTTAAGATGTAAAGTGGATTGTAGATATAAAACTTGGGCTTTGTTTTTTTACGTGGACTTTAGAACTGATATATATTTAATATAGTTTGGGTTGTGGTTTTAATATAATTACTCTTTTTGGCTTTTCTCTTTGAATTTAGCAATAAAAGAAATTTAAGGAAGATGATAATAGTAGTATGTACTAGTAATAATAATAATAACTATATAACTAATAGCAAATAACAAAAGGATAACAATGATAAAAATTAAGAAGCTAAGAAAGTAATATAATATGATATGCTAATTAATATTTTTTGGATAACATAATTGAATATAATAATAATATAACAATGGATAGCATACTACGATAGCGAATAACAATATATATATATATGCTTAATTAAAATAGGATTAATAACTAATTTTAATAATTTTTTGGGGTTTTTAAGTTTTAACAAAGCCTATGACATTATTTAGAAAGCAGGAACATATATATAAGCCTATTATTGTAAAAACAAAAGCAAAAACAACGGTTCCACCCTAGAAAAAATTAGTGATTGCAGCTGCCCCTCTTTGCTTATACTTGTGGAACAAGGATAAATCAAAGACCATAAGCACTAATTTTGTCTCACTTCCCTATTAGGAGATTCTGAGCTTCGAGTTTCTCCTATATAAAACTATTTGCTCTTCCTCTCCCTACAACATGGAGCTATGAATATCTGCCTCTTTTGCCCCAAAGTCCTTAAGCTACGGGTATCTACCTCCTCCGCTCAGTAGTTCTAATACGACGAGTTTGAAATCCTTCGCCTGAAATCTTTGAGATTTGAGTATCTGCCTCATTCGCTCTGAAAACTCCGAACTATGAGTATTTGCATCTCCCCCTCAATAGTTCTAGTATGGCGAGCTTGAAATCTTTCGACTGAAATCCTTGAGATTTGAGTATCTACCGCTTTCGCTCTAAGAACTCCGAACTATGAGTATCTGCCTCTTTTGCTCGGAAGTTCTAGTGTGGCGAGTTTGAAATCCTTCGCCTAAAATCTTCGAGCTTTGAGTATCTGCCTCCTTCGCTCTAAGATCCTTGGGTATTGGTTTTGAAATTTTCTACTTGAGAATCCTTTCTTAGGTTTTTGCTTTGTTGTTTACTTCTCCTCTTAAGAAGTATCCAACCTATCCTCTGAATATTTTTTCTTCTTTTGGTCCCTCGATTTCTTTGCTTTCCTCTTCTTCTTTTCTTTGTAATGGTAGCGCCCTTTCTCTCACTCGGGTTCGCCTTCTATGTCTTTTCTTTTTCTCGACTCTCTGAATCTCTTGCTCCAAAGTATTTTTACGGGCCTTCTCTCTAGATACGTTCTTTCTTCTTCTTTCTTTTTCTCTTTCTTTTTTTTTCCTTTTTTTCATTTTCTCTTCTCTCTCTTTCTTTTGCTCTCTTTCTTTTTCTCCTTTCTGCTTCATTTTTTCTATTTCTTTTTTCTTTTCTTATCTTATTCTCTTTCTTTTTATCTTTCTCTTTCATTTTCTTTTTCTCTTTCTTTTCTTTTCTTTTTCTTTTTTTCTCTCTTTTCTTTTTCCTTTTCCTCCTTTTCGTCCTCTTATCTCTCTTTTCTTCATTTTCTTCATTTTCTTTCTTTTTCTCCTTTATCTCTTATTAATTCTTTTTTCTCTCTTATTTTTCTTCTTTCTCTTTTCTCTTTTCTTTTCTCATTTTTTTCTTCTATTTTTTCTCTTCTTCTTTTTCGTTCTTCTTTTTTCCTTTCTGGATGCCCCTACGGGTTTTTGCCTCTAGTTGCTTTGGTTTTCTTCGTGAGAGACTTCTAATCTCATTTCTTGGTAAATTTTATCCATTTTGCATCTGATGTCCTCCTGCCCTAGCTTTGGCGGATTCCTTTCACGTCTTGAAGCGAGTGCTAGCTTGACTTTTTCCTTAAGATCGCAAGTTATTTCAAAACTTCTCACTTCTCCTTGGCTGATTCTTCAAACTATGAGTTTCTCTATGCCCCAATTTCCGTTGCATTGGCACTTCAACGTCATGCTCGAAAGTTTCCCTGATGGCCCAAAAGTATTGACCAGAAATGAACTGGTGGCCCAAGCTCAAAACTATTATTCTTGCTATGAAATTCTTTCAACTTCTACCAGAATTCGAGGCCTGGAGTTGTTCTTCCCATTCTTAATTTCTTTGTTCCCCACGGTCCAACATTGCCGAAGGCGGATGTCGTACTCCTTACATCAAATGTCTTCAATCCTTACAGGTGTTGACGAAGTCTTTTCATTATGGGTTCTTCTCATGATGAACTTCTCATCTTTCTATCAGGGTTGATGTCTGTGTAGCTCTTTTCATCATAGTCTATAAGTCTCTCCGGATGAGCTCGCACCATCCTCTTTTGGCTACGTAAGCTCTTCTTCTCGGAAACTCATTGAATCTGAGTGAATTCTTCTTATTAGGGACTCATCATCTTTACTGAGATCTGCCTCCCTAATCGGGAAGTTTCAGGCTAAACCATCTTTCAATTCTTTGAATCTATCAACAACAACCAAAATGGTCCGATGATTTGAGTTAGCATGCTCCTAGCCTAGGAATGTCTAGCTAAATATGATGCATGAATTATAACATTTTTAGAGATGCTTGGGGAAAACTTCAACAGGCTTTTTGTCTTTGCTAAGTCTTTAATCCTATTTTGGAAAGATGTGGTTGGCCTATACTGGTTTGACTACGACTGGTCCTCTCCTGAAGTCCACCTTCGAAACACTGCCCCACTCAACTGGGCTTAATTGTTGCTTCTCCATAGACTCCTTATGATGAACCTTCTACAATCACCTCACCTGGGTGAACTCATATCCCCTAAATCTTCTTAACTTTTCATACTTTCATGGGGTCTAATCTTCATTTTTCTACTGAATCTTCCTCATTCGTTCTTCTTGAAAGGAGACATTGACTTTCATTGGTCAGAACAGAACGTACTACTTCTTGCGTCGTCCATTCTTACCGCATTGCCATTACTCAATCTTAGGGCTGAACATTTCTTTACCTTGACTCATCATGATAAGTTCTCTTCTATCTCAGCATCAGGGGAAGGACACGCCCTCAAGCCCCTAAGCTTGCTTTAAGTTTAATAATCACTTTATCAAAGCTTTTTTTGGCAAAGATTGACTTTCACAGCTTTGCACTTCACTGACATGCAGTCTTGTCATCCAAAAGGTGGTATCTTAATGTTGAGCTTCCAAAAATGTTCATTATGGGTATTACTTGTCTCCCCTCAAGTCAAAGGTACCTGCAGTGCGCAAAAGGTTAGCCCACTTGTTCATTCTAATGCAAGAGACTTATAAGGATAATATAGATAAAATAATTTTATTATCATTGTTATTTCTTTAAAACATGGCAAGCAGTGTTTACTGGAATCAAGCTTAGTTTTTTTTAAAAAAGTCAACCTAAGTGAAACTTTTGTTTACAATACCACGAATGTTATGGTAATGTATACGCATGTGGAATCCTTGCTGGGCTATTAAGCTCCTGAGAGGAACAACTCTCATGCCTAATTTCTACCCAATTTTAAGGTGGCTCTCTTCAATTCACCATCTCACCATGGCCCATTCTTCCCTCTTTTCTGATCTCAATCAGGCATTAGAAGTGTGTCAATCCTTGAAGAAAGGTTAACCCCGATTGGTAGGATGCGATCTGAAGACAAACTCAGACGTCTATGTATGGTCGAAATGGTCTTTCAAGGTTTGTAATGTAGGCTATAGCTCATGGTTATGAAAGAAAAGGATATGTAGGCCCAAACAAGTGTTTAAGAGTGATGAAACCAAGGATCATTTCTTCTGACCGAAAATCTCAATTATGTATTGTCTGATCTGGATATGCTTAGATGAAACCATTTTCTTTTTTTTTCGAATCGCTCTAGACTACCCATTTTCGAGTCTTCACCCTAGAGTTCAATTCCTTTTCTTCTAGTGTAGCTTTGGACCACCTTGCTCTCTACACTGTATCGATGCATGCTTCCATTCAAAGGTGATCAATCTTTCGATGCTGATTCAATTGGATGGGGAATTCCTATAGCCATTTCTCTATTTATCTCTTTGCCCTTTTCTTTTTCTTTTTATTTTTCTTCATTTTTTCTTTTTCCTTTTCTTTTTTTACAACTGTATTCTTCAACTTAGTGCTTTCACTTTTAGCTTCTTCAACCTTTGTGTTGGCGACTTTCAACTTGATTCGGGTTAGCTCTTTGAGCATAAACTTTTCTTTCTTTATTTTCTTTTTAGGTTTCTAATGCTCGAACTGAGAATTGTATTCAACGTATTTCCTTTATTACCCCCTAACTCATGAGGTGTCATTTCCATAGCATGATCAGAACTCGATGTCATAATGTAGGGGTGATCCTTGGTTTGGGTTGAATCAGAAAAACATTATCAGGCTCAAAAGGTGACAAGAATAGATACTTTCCTTATTTTCTTTCTATGTGAAAGGAAATGAAAGAATGCCAAATGTCCTCCCATACCTGGATATCAAACAGTCTTCAAGTGGTAGATGTTTTAGGGTTATCACTTCATTCAAGGACCTTGAACAACAATGCCTGAGAGGAAAATTCACTTAATGGGATCAGCTTATTATTCCTGAACACTAATTGTTGTTCTTCCCATGGCCTAAGTGGAACAGAGGGTTTTCACATTTGCGATATCCTCACAACATTCGATTTTTAAGTTTTGAATTAAATTCAATCTTGTAGAAGATATATACATATATGTTTGGGAAAACAGAAGTAAACTCATAATAATAAAGAGTAAATGATTTTTTTTTAAAAATCAAAGAATATAAATTACTTGCCAAATGAAATGCACACGAATGCCTCTTGCATTGAAATCGAGCAAGTAAACATAACATAAGTCATTACAAAAGATCGCTGCTACTGTCTTCGGGTAAACAAAGGCAAAGTGCAACAAGAGAATGCCACCTGCTAGGAGAAAAAAGAACCCTCTAAAGCTAACTGCGGGGATAAATTCCTCAAACGGATCATCTCCGTCAACTTCCTCCTCAAAGCTTCAAAATCCTGCTCTCAATTAGACTTTGGACTCTTTTCTCCAGAGCTTCACAATTCTCCATGGTGTGGCTCGTACCTCCCTCATGGTAGTCACACACAACATTGACATCATAACCATCAGGATAAGGAAAACTCTTTGGTATGGACTGAATTGGAGCTAGAAGTTTTGTTCCAACATGTGTTGGGAGCAAGTCTGTGTACATCATCAGGATTGGGTGAAGAACCTTTAGGGGCTTCGTAAACGAGCGTCGTTGAAGATAAGAATGACTATGAAATTGATTGTTTGGTCAGGAACTCTTCGTACGACCCGAGGAGTCATATCACTTCTGATCGGTTATGCTTGGTTATTCCAACTGCGATACTCTAGACTCCAACCTCTTAAATGCCATACAGCTTTCGATAGAATGACCTTGAACATTGGCATTATACCAAGAATGGTATGGTGGGTTGAAGGGCACCACATGGTAAGGCCAAACCAAGTCTGCTTTGTATAGTTGTGAGTACAGCTCCCTGTGTGAGATTGGCAGCGGGTTGAAGTTCTTGTTCCCCTTCTCAAGTCCCCTTGTTTCCTCTTGTAACTTCTTCACATATGATATTATCTCCCTTTAATTCCAAACCAATTGCTCGTGAGACTGTTCGAGTCTAGTTACCCTAGTTCCTAGCTCATTCATGTTTCTGGAGTCTAATTGGTAAGAAGCCAATCCCTCCTTACTCATATTTTCTGAGGCGAATGTTTTTCCCCGATTAGCGATGCATGTGATGTATGCACAAAAATGTGTTATTTGAACAAAATACGTCACAAAATAATACTACTATGAAAACATGAATGAATGCAAAGAGCGACATTGAGTTCGACAAATATCATTGTTAAACAACTTGCATTAATGGGAATATCGTTTCGTTACAATAGCCAAAGAAAACCCGCTTTGCAAACGGTCCTAAGTTAGCATCTAGGTCAACGATTTTTTCCAAGATCCAATCAATCTCTTCTTTCTTCTTAAAAGCTTGGCAGCGTCTTTCGCTTGGGTGATCTCTTGTATTGGAGTTATCAAATGTGCCAATTCTTGTTCTTGCCCCCAAGTGGTGTAGGCAGGGAATTATAGTCGCTTCAATGTCGGTATTTGGTACACTTGACTTGCTCTTCGGAGAAGGCCCCACCGAATTCAACCTTCAACGTGTGCTAAAGTCAGAAGTTTCTTCCGACTTGAAATATTCTTCCTTGTTCTAAGTTGAGACTTAATTGTCAACCCAAGATGGAAAAGTGTCTGAGAAACTTTTGATCCTACCCCGGAAGCTCGTTATTGTTTGGCATGGTCTTCGCTGAGCTCTTCGCAAGACTTGGTATTTCTCAATTGTCGGGGTCAAACCAAAGTTGCCAATCACAGAACAATCGTTAACTTTGAAAGTATTTCTCTCCTCGTAATCCCGACCATTGTCACATGAAGGTTTCGGCTGACATTACTGACCTGGACCTGACAGGAATACTGTCCCCATCGTGGTTGCTCTTCTTCTGACCATATTTGTAGATCGAGATTCTTCTTATTATTGTTATGAACCAAATCTCCTGTTAATCTAGTCTTTAATTTTAGACTATTTCTGACTCAATGTGCTCTTCAAGATATGATAATATATGCAAAACAAAAAGGTAAAAGGAAACGAAAAAAACAAACAGAAATCTGTTAGTCATAAGATAAGCAATCATTTTGAAAACGATAAAAGGTAAACACAAACCAATTAAGCAAAAGGTAAACAATTAAAGCAAGAAACCTAACCGCATGAATTGTAGTTCGCTAAGGTTATCCGCATGGCTCTATTGGGTGGGCTTCTTAAATTCTCACACATGGGTTCGGTTCTAATTGGGGTACCCGAACCTATCTTATCACCTACTAAAGCAACAAGAATCCCGACTCTGGCCCATTACAAGCTTGCGAATTGGTTTCAGTTCGAGGGAAAGCATGACCTAATGACGTGGAAGGTTGCTCACATGTCAAGAGGCGTGGATTACGGAAGTGAATTAGCGACCCGTAGAGGGCTGATCACGTGGGTATGTGGCGTTTCACTCCTACTTAAGGGATGGAGCCCGGGTACAGAGCTTGAAGAAATGGTGCAACACATGTCGGTGATTCTTTAGAAATTAAATAAAAAATTAATTTAAAGGCCACCAATTATCAAAGCCCGTTCAACTGTGGTTACATTTTCAAGAAAGTATCAACCTGACTAGAATCAATTGAAATTGCGACAATTTTCCATCATTAATATGTAACAAACATTTTCTCGGCCTAACTCTCTTTTTGTTTCAAAAAAACAAAATCGATCCCTAGCGGAGTCGCCATGCTGTAACAACGTTTTTGAAAAACTACCTTTAAATGCATCCTACTTTTTGGAGAAGGTTTGCTTAAAAGGGGAATTTCTTTTGAAAAATCGCAATCCTTTGGAAAACGATCGAAAACTTGGAGTCGCCACCGGCCACTTAGATAAGGTAGGCCAGACACCAGAGAACCAGAGATTCATTTTTAAAGGGTTCAGGAGTTGGTTACGTGCGGGGAAGGATTAGCATCCCCATCACGCCCGAAAATTGGTAGCAAAATATTTGTTGCTTTTAATCGAAGGAAATTGTCGGAATTTGAAAGGAATTTAATTTGGTGCCCTTAATTGAAAATTAACTGTAATTGAACGAGCTTTATCAAAATGGTGGGTTCAAATTAATTAGACATTTAATTAATAAGATTGACGATACATCGGATCATAGACTAAACGACATCATAAAAGCCTGACTGCCATATTAGTTTATGATTGGAATCCCGTACGTCACCTTTATGCATGGTGCAAGCAATTAAAATATGATGTAATGATTTGGCTAAGTTTTAATTTTACCTTGAGTCGATAAGGATTAATTCAAATATTTGGTCAACATCATTTAAGCTCGAACTGTTACAATACAAATATCAGTTAATGAATACCTCCCTTTTTTATGATTTAAATTAATTAATTCAAAATAAACGGTTTACATGAATGACAATTAAAAATAGATGTAAAAAAAAGGCTTGAAAATTAACCACACAAAGACCTCCTAAAAGTTCTAACCTAAAAAGGCCCAAATTATGGAAAGCCCAAATGGTGATTTAATTATTAACTAGGTGATTCTAATGTTTAACCTTAAATTAATTTGCCCTAAACGACTAAAACCCTAACACATTATGGTAATTAATATGAAATTTAGCGTCGATCTAGGTTTAAAATTAATTGTATCATAAGAATCATTAAGAGACGTTCAACTAATTTAATGAATTTCACATTTACTCTAATGAGCCAAGAGCAAATTAAAATTCATTGAATTAATTTGAACCCTAACCTAACTAAGGCTCTAAAGAACCCAAATCTATAATTAACTTAATTAATTTGAGAATCACGCCCCTATGAGACGAGCATGCGATCTAAATTAATTGAATTAATCTGTTTAACCTAATCTAAAGCCCAAAAACTATTAGCTAGGCCCAAGACCTAAAGGCTCAACCCACTAACACTAGGCCTAAAACTAAAGCCCAAAAGAGGCCCAAACTAAAACTAATAGGCAAAGAAAACAAAAACACCAACTATATGATTAAGTACTACATGCCACAAAATTATAAGCATTAAAAAGACATATTGAATACTTTAGAAGTTATATTATATAATACATATTATATGCATTTTAAAAAACACACATCACATAGGAAAGGTCACGTAGTAAAACTATATATTATGTAAAAACTCTATTATAAAAAAGCACTTTATATATATACTATATATTATATTTAAAACCATATTATATATATATAAGCAAAATATGTATAAACTATATTATGTATTATGATATAAAGACTAGGGGTTACATATATAAAGGTATACATTACATAAACCATATTATATACTATATATTACATAAGGATTATGTTTTATGTGAACTATAGGGTATATACAAATCATACAATGATAGAAATTAAGAAGTAAAGAAAGTAATATAATATGATATGCTAATTAATATTTTTTTTGGATAACATAATTGAATATAACAATGGATAGCATACTACGATAGCGAATAACAATATATATATATATACTTAATTAAAATAGAATTAATAACTAATTTTAATATTTTTTTTGGGGGGTTTTAAGTTTTAACAAAACTTATGACATTATTTAGAAAGTGGGAACATATATGTAAGCCTATTATTGTAAAAACAAAAGTATAAACAACGGGTCCACCCCGGACAAAATTAGTGATTACAACCTTAGAAAGTCAGAACTCACATTTACTGAACTTAGCGTATAGCTATTTCTCCCGGAGAGTCTGCGGTACAATCCGGAGATGTTCTTCATGAGTGGCAGTGTCCTTGGAATAGATCAAGATGTCATCTATGAACACAACCATGAGTCTATCGAGATAGGGCCGAAACACACGATTCATTAAGCCCAAAAAGGCTGTAGGTGCATTCGTAAGCCCAAAAGGCATTACTAGGAACTTGTAATGGCCAAATCTGGTGCGGAAGACAGTCTTTGGAACGTCGTGCTCCTTCACCAACATTTGATAATACCCAGATCGTAGGTCTATCTTAGAAAAGATAGAAGCACCCTTCAACTGATCGAATAGGTCATCTATCCTCAGTAACGGGTACTTATTCTTGATTGTTACCCTATTCAGCTGACGATAGTCAATGCATAGTCGCATCAATCTATCTTTCTTCTTGATAAACGAAATTGGTGCTCATCGGGGTGAGGAACATGGTCGGATAAACCCCTTATCCAAAAGATCTTGGATTTGGTCTTTCAACTCCTTTAAATTCAACCGGAGCCATACTATATAGAGCAATGGAGACTGGTGTAGTCCTTGGTTGCACTTTGATTTTGAATTCTACTTCTCGGGTCGGAGAGAGTCCCAAAATTTCTTCGGGAAACACATTAGGGAATTCCTTTACCACCGGTACATCTTTAAGTTTGCATCTTTTTTAGATTTCATAGCACACACAATGGCTTCATTAGACTCAGATTTAGTTTGCATCAGAGTTATGCTCTCCTTGCCGAGTCCACGGAGATATAGCTTCTCCTTTGAACATTCTACCCATGCTTAATGTTCAGCTAACCAATCAAGGCCTAGGATAAGATCAAGCTCTTGGAAGGGCAAGACCATTAAATTGGCCGGAAATGGGATCCCTTGGATCCTTAGAGGGAGAGCTTTACAAATCAACCGTATAACCACATTATCTCCTAGTGGCTTAGAGACAACTATCTCAGAAGTAACTGGTTCAGGTTCTAAGGCATACTTCTCGATCAATGGTTCACTAATATAGGAATACGTAGAACCGAGATCTACCAAAGCATAAACAATATCAGAACATAATGCCACCATACATGCAATTACGCCAGGATCATCTTCTTGCTCTCGGCCTCGAACATGGTACATCTGAGTTGAGGTCTGAGGGTCACGTCCAGTAAAGAAGGATTTGAGTTGCGGGGTTTCCCTACTGATCCAGACTGCCCTTGTTTCACTCTTCTTCCCTTAGCAGAATTATCCTGAAAACCACAGAGGTAGGAGCATTCAGATTCTACGAACATTGTCTGATGAAGTGACCAACTTCACTATAGAGGTAACAAGATCCTGCTTGTCTGCGATATTGCCCAGGATGCCTCTTCTGACAAAAATTACACATAGGAATATGAGAACCTCTCCTAGAACCACTAGTACTATCAACCGAAGCCGTACGAGTAACAAATTTTCCCGGAGATTGGGATTGTGGCACATATCCCGTCTTTGGCAACTGCTAAAAGGTGGCAGACTTTTGGACCCACTGTCTACCTTTCTTCTGAGGCGTGGGAGGTCTAGAATCATCTCAGAATCTCTTGTCAGATCTGGATTGGTTCCCCTTTCTTCTTTCATAAGCCTTTTGGAGGCTTCAGCAACAATCACCCGGTTGACCAGATTCTAAAATTCCTCCAACTCCAAGGCAGTGAAGAGAGGACGTAATTCATCACAAAGGCCATCAATGGACATTATGCACTTCTCCTTCTTGGTGCGTATGATCTCTACACCATACCTTAAGTATTTGCAGAAGTCATGGATATACTGCTCCACGGGTCTACCTCCTTGTCTTAAATGGAGGAATTCTTGTGCCTTTCTATAATATAGTGTTCACTGATGTACTTCTTGAGGAACTTCTGAAGAAAGAAGTCCCACATAACCCTATGCTCGAGTACCGTAAGCGTCACGATGTCCCACCAGCTTTGAGCCTCTTTAGAGTTCAACGCCAGAGCGCACTTCAGCTTATGTTCATTAGGACACTTCATTTTCTTATTTAAAACTTTAAGAGTATTTTCCAACCAGTACTCTGCTACTTCAGGATTATCTTGCTCTTGGCCGGTGAAGGTATAAACCGGATACTGTCTCAGCTTATCAATAGGGGCTCTCGAGATAGATAGAGGTGCTTTAGCAGGCTGAGGTGGTTGCTCCATCCTAAGAGACACAACCACCTACTTGATCATCTCCGCCATGGACATCAAATACTCCTGCTGAACAGGAGGCATCGGAGGTGGATTAGGCGGGTCACTCTGTCCTACCCCTTCAGGTTAAACTTCAGCCCCGAGATTGTCCTCTTGTGTCGAGAAAGAGCTGGGATGTGGTCCCATCGTAGCACGCCTATCACCGGGTGCAGACTTTCTTAAATCTAATTGAAAAGAAGAAGTTAAATCGTGTTAGTTGCAAGTCACGGATAACATATACAAATAAACTCCTAAGTGGAATATGCACATGCATACTTATGACAAGCCTCGGTTTAGTCCTAGAATCGACTAAACTCTAGCTCTGATACCACAAATGTAACACCCCTTTTCCGGCATGGTAGGAAACTGGGTCGAAAAGTGTTACCAAAAATAGATTCAGAGATCAGAAGCATAATTGGAGTTCAAAATGTTATTCGAAATGTCTTATTAATCTCTTTTAAGACCTATCGAACTAACTTATTAATAGATTACTCAATTTGGGGTCAATTTTAAACTTTTGTAAACTTAGGCACTAAATTGTAAATTTTACAAGTTAAGGGTTTTATCAGAGTTTCTTTTTACTAATCTTCAACTGAACTCATCAATTCTTAGCCTATGAAATTTTGTTATTAACGAAGGTCATTTGCCTATCCAATTAGACCATTTCAAGTTCAATGACCAATCTGTAAACTATTTAAAACTGTAGTTTAAGTCTTTTAATAGAATTAACTACCTTCGTATCGATACCCTTTGGGGCCGTATCGATACGAGTACACACAAAACTCATCTTTATTCGACTCCACCCAATCCTGTATCGATACACCATCACCCGTATCAGTACTGGTTGACCAAGGTTGACCTATTTCGATACGCCCTAAGCCCGTATTGATGCAATTTATTTTCCAAACCTTACTGCCAAGATCCGTATCGATACAACCCCTTTTGCGCATCGATACGCTCTATTTTACCAAGTCCAAATATACAAGGCCGTATCAATACAGCTTGACCTGTATTGATACGTTTATCTTGTAATGACATATTTTAGCTGGTTTTTATTCAAATTAACATATCAAACGATGTCCAAATCTTACCAAATTTTACCAGCAAGTTTATAACTACTTAATATACTAGCATGTCAAAATTTAGGTTCATTTGAATCCATTTACTATAATTTTACTTTTTAGTGCCTTTAAGCCCAAGTTAACTAGTTTCTCTAATTTACAACTACACCATATTCCATATTTAACACTTAGACGCCTTAGGGCCTTTATAGATATATCAAAATAGACCATTGTAACTTATCTAAGCCCTATGCCACCCCACTATGAGTTAAAAATAAAATGTAAGCATACATGGAGATTGGTGGAAGTGACCTGCAACTTCAACAACACGATTGAGGCTCGGATTGCTTCAAGGTCCTAAAATTCATGAGACACACGAATGTTAGGCTTACTAGCCTAGTGAGGTAGTTATAACAAGTGCAACATAAATTCATCAATGGCATGAATGGCATGTAACATGCTTGTATGACATATACACATATCACTAATCATATATGGATCATACTCACAGCCAAATATCATATCTTTATATATCAAATGTAAACCATAAACACTTATCATCTCCTTGGACATAGTAACCAATGGATACATGGATTCCCATGTACGCCACACAACGAAAATAGGCCTTAGCCTTGAGCCGTAGCTCCGAACTCTCTTACACAATCCAACATTTTCTCCACACATATAGGCTGTAGCCTCGAACCAAGTCCAATCTCTTACTTAGTGAGCTCATATAGCCCTATGACATGCCAGTTGTATCCAGTGTCCACAAGTGTCTAAGGTTACACATTTCATCATAAAACTCACCTTTGGGCCCTTAGGCCATATCAGATTGCAAATTGAGCCTTGGCTCCAAATAACATATCATAACATGTTCATATCAAATTCCACACATAACATATTCAAATATCATACGTAAGTTCACATATAACATATTCAAATATGAAGGACTTACCGTACTTACCATAGAATCCACATACATTTGCTCTACTTGAGCCCTTACCAAGATGAAAGTTTCTAAGCACAAAACAAATGCAATTGGGATGGCACCTAGCCAATCCCATAGCACAACTACACTCACCTAGCAATAGGAGGCTTCAAGGTTTCCGAATTACAATCCCCTTACCCGCGAAAGAGTTTGAAATAGCTGATGGTGAAGATGACTTGCCTTCCACCACTTGAGCTAGTCCAAAATTAAATAATAACATTAGAATCGAAACTAATGATTCATAAATGTTTTTCAAGCTTACCAAAGCTTGTAGACAACATCAAAACAAGGAAATCAACCATCTAACACATGGGCTTAGCTTGAACATTCAAGACTTAAATCTTGAAATTAAACTTAAAGGATTGATGGAATCATCAAATTGACATAGGGGTTTTACTTACCCAATTACAAGCTTTCAATTGGTGTATTGAAATCACACAAAGGTCAAGGATTGGATTGAGGTGCTTGCTCGAGCTTGAGGAAGAAGATGACAATGGAGGTGTGTGCTTGCTTTTCAAGGCAAATGTGGGATTTGGTTTCGGGAGATTCAAACAATGAAAATAGTTTTTCCCTATTCATTTTAAGGTGACTAAAGCCTTAATCATTCTTCACCTCACCCTTAGCCAATAGAAAGCTTTCCTTTAGCAAAGGGTTTGCTTAAATTACTAATTTCCATCAATTCATTACTTTTACAACTTCAAGCAATTGATGACTAATTTTCATCTCTTCAGATCATTCCCACGTGAAGAAATAGTAAGCTAGTAGGTGACTCAGCCTCCTACTTTCAATCTTTACAAATTGATCACAAAAATAATTTTTGACAGAAGACTGTATCGATACACCTTATAGCCGCATAGATACGTCTAGATTGGATTAAGTAAGTTAGTTAGAAATGGTTGGGCCGTATCGATACAAGTCTTACTGTACCGATACGCCTGGCTCAAATTCAACATTTTTAGCATTTTCAATGAAACCCCTAACTTTCATTCTTTACAAAAAAGTCCAACCATTTCAATTAGGCCAAAATAACTTCTATTACATCGAAATTAGTTACAATGATCAAGCAATTACATCATTCGGCACAACCGGTACTAAATTTTCTGATCACCAGAACCTAATTCTGACTAGGCCAGTTTTTGGGGTGTGACATTAGTGGTATATATGTTTTAGGCTTGATTATGTATGTTCGAATCCATGTTTGTATGGAAAACCAACAAATCTGGTCATTACAGGCATGGACATATCGATACACGTGGCTCTGTACTGATACAGATAAGCTTAGTCTAAGGTTGGGTAACGATACGTGGGTACCTGTATCAGTACAAGCATGTGTATTTGGCAAGGTGTACCGATACCCGAAGAGCTGTATCGGTACGATTTTGAGCTACTAGAATCTAGAATTTTGAAATGGTGAAAGTGTACTGATACTCTTGCTTGTATAACGGTACGGGCTGCAGTTATTTTAGTTAATGTGATATTTGAGAGTTTTTGATTCTTTCTTTTTTGGTCCATGATATATGTGAATGCAATTGGATGAGCTAGAATGATCATTTTTAGTTTAAATTTGGCAAGCAAGCATGTAACCTGACTAATTAAGGATTGGTAACCTTTAATCTAAGTAAGTCCTCGTAATTTTCTAGATTTTGAATTTGGTCCTTAAATTGCAAATGTACAAAATTGGATGTCGATTCGACACTCGATTCAATCGAGGTTTCACCTGTTTCTAGCATGAAACCATAGGATATAATGTTGCATTCCGACGAGATAAAAAGAAAAAATGGACCTATGTTCGGTTAGTCATTTCGGGTTTGTTTCGGCAAACCCAATGTAACTAACTCGGTTCGGTCTGGCGTCTAGGCCGGGTCAAGGGGGTTACATTTGGTGGTATCAGATTCAAGTTTACGATAATTGGGATGAAGTTATGATTTTTGGAATTTTGTTATTGATTGATTACTTTTGTTTGCTATGCACGGTGATTGTTATATGTACGTGGTTGATATATGCCATGTTGTGGGATATTTTGTGGGGCACATTGCCTTATTACTACAGTCTGAAATGTTTTATTTGAAATGAAAGACTTGGATCCTTTCTTGAAGCTGGCCTGATTGTTTTGTTTTGGTGTAATCATCATGCCTTAGATTTACTAGCACGATGGGACTAAGGAGAGAATTGAGGTTTAACACGATTGTTGCTGCCGTTGGGCAGGGAAATAAGGAGAACGTTATACCTCTTAGAGGTTTACCACCTCCTCCTCCTAATCCACCTATAAGAGTAAAGCAAGTACCACATGCGCCAACTAGGCCAATGTTGGGTGATATGGCACCTTTGATTCAGGCGATGACCGGAGCATTCTAAGATGCTGTTGCTGGAGCATATATGCCTACGCCAGTTGCTGGGCAAACGAGATTGTTGTTGGAATGTTTGTGTAGTCTAAGAGAAGTTGAGTTTCGAGGTGTAGCGACCGTTTTCACATTTTTTAAAACTATAAGTGTTTCATAAGTTCGGTGCTACGGGTTATCCCCAAAATCATTCTTCAAAAATTGGTTTTATAAGGGGATCACTTTTGAAAATCTTTATTTCTTTTGAAATGATAAAAAACTTGAAGTCGCCATCGGCCACTTGGGTATGGTATGCCGGACACCATAGAAAACCAGAGATTTACTTTGAAAGGGTTCGAGAGTTAGTTACGTGTGGGGAAGGATTAGCACCCCCATCACGCCCGAAAATCGGTACCAAAATATTTGTTGCTTTTAATTGAAGGAAATTGTCGAAATTTGAAAGGAATTTAATTTGGTGACTTTAATTGAAAATTAACCTTAATTGGACGGGCTTTATCAAATTGGCGGGTTCAAATTAATTGGGCATTTAATTAATAAGATTGATGGTACATCGGACCCTAGACTAAACCGACATCATATAAACCTGACTACCGTGTTAGTTTATGGTTTGAATCCCGCACGTCACCTTTATGCATGATGCAATCAATTAAGATATGATGTAATGATTTGGTTAAGTTTTAATTTTACCTTGAGTCAGTAAGGATTAATTCAAATATTTGGTCAACATCCTTTAAGCTCGGACTGTTACGACGCAAATATTAGAATTAATGAATACCTCTCTTTTTATGATTTAAGTTAATTATCATGTAAACCAAATGGGCCAGATGATGGAAAATAAAGGCTTAAAAGTAAACACACAAAAAGCCCACCTAAGGCCCTAACCTAAAAGGCCCAAGTTATGAAAGATCCAATTAGTGATCTAGTTACTAATTAGGTGATTCTAATATTAACCTTAAATTAATTAACCCCCAAAAGGGCTAGAAAACCCTAACAAACTATGAGTTATCTTGTAACATGATAATTAATTCAATTGATTTGAAACTAGTGTTCCAATAAGCCAAGAACAGTATTTAAAATAAATAAAGTCAATTAATCACGGTTTTAAATTAAATGTCATTCTAAAGTTGCAATTAATTTTGTCCCAAAAGTGATTAAGAAATGTTCAATTAATTTAATAAATTTAACATTTATCACAATTAAGCCCAGGATAAATTTAAATTCACTAAGTTAATTCGAACCTAAATCTAAGTAAGGCTCTAAAAAACTAATCCTAAATTAACTTTATTAATTTATAAATCATGCCCCTATGAGATGAACATACAATTTAAATTAATGAAATTAATTTTACCCTAATTTAATCTAAAGCCTAACCTAATAAGCCTAAAGCCCAAACAAAGCAGAGCCCAAGGCCTACTAAGCTAAAGCTAACCCTAAGCCCAAACACAAAAGGGCCCAAACATCTAAACTAAACCCAAATAAAAACTACATGTATTTACTTTTAAGAAGATATACATTAATTGCATACTATATATTATATACAATTATATACTATATATCTTTTTTTTTTCTTTTAAAAAAAACTATATGTTATGAAACTATGTAATATAATATATTATCTAAAGACTATATATTATATATTATAACATATATTTTATAAAAAAACATATATTACAAGAAATATATATTATATAAAACATATATCACATCATATGAAAATTATGTATTGAATACATACGTTAAGAAAAATTATATCTTATATCTATTATAAGAAAAAAAAAACTACATATTTGTTGTACTAAAAACCTATATATTATATATATGTTTTAAAAAAGGACTATACATTGTATACTAAATAAAACTATATATTAAGTAACACTCATATATTAAACACCCACAATTAAGCATAAAACAACAAATTCACATTATAACCAAATAACATGACATAACATTAAGAAAATGAAGCTAAAAATTAATGGAAGTAACAACGCAAGATTTAAATTAAACATTGGAAAAGGGACTAAATTAACAAAAAACAAAATTTGAGAGCCAAATCAAAAGGGGAAAAAGGACGAAATTAAAAAGCCTTTGAAAGTTCTAGGGACTCGAGGTATAATTTACAAAGGCGGAATGGATTGGGCTCGTGATTATCCCACACAGAGGGACTAAAACAACGATTTGCCCATGCGGAAGGACCACGGGCGTTATTAAGCTGGGGCGGAGGGATTTACGAGGGTATTACCCCATTTTTAAAATGGCTCAGGTATAAAACACATTTTTTATAACAAAAAAGCTTTATAACTAAAAAAACTCTCTCGCCCCTCTTATTTCTCTTCGAAGCGGGGATGAACACCGTCGTGTGTTCATCCCCAAACCCAAAAACCTTCCAACAAACCTAGAAACCATCGCGGTTTCTAGAACCCGGTGGCCTCTCCACCTCAAACCGCCGCACAAGCCATCGCCCACCGGCACAGATGACTAAAAAAAAGCTATGAAAACCCTTTTTTTTAACCAAAGCTCGATCTAACCTTATCTTTTTTGGAAACAAGCCCCCTCCCTTTAGAACTTAAAAGAAACCAAGACTCAAAAATAGGATTTCCACCGTCTCCTACTATTATCGATTCACCCCGTTCATCCCCGAAGGGAACTAAGGGGCTTATCATCGGCAGACGAAGGGGTGAGAAAAGCCGAAAAGACTACGCTTCAGAGGTAAAAATGCAACCCTAAATCCTACTTATACATGGAATACTTTAAAATAAAGAAGGGTTTTAGAACTGTTGGGCTTTTGTTTATATAGCCGAATATTACATGTATTTTTGTGTTTACATGAAAATCAAAATGAAAATTGCTATTGGTTGCTGCTATTATTTGTTTGCATTAGTCTGAAATCTCTGAAATGTTGTTAGGATATACTGCTCCTATTCTAACATTCTTTCACTTGTTTGCATGTGACGAGAGAGAAAGGGACCAGCCCTGGTTGCTGGTGTGGCTATTGTCGTGGAGGTATGGCGGTGATGTGGCACCGAGATGAACAGGTTGACGTGGAAGCTGAATGGGCTCAAATGGCTCGTGGACGCGTATTGGAAGCGAAACGGGCGTAGTCGTAGGGCATGACATGCACGTGCGTAGGAGAGCTGTAAAGTCGCACGTGGGGCACGCGCGGAATCTGAAAGGTCCCTTGGTTGTATCTGGACCGTTAGATCAACAGCCTGATCTAACGGCCCGAATTTGGCTGCACAGGGATAAAAAGAAAGGTTATCAGATTAGGTTATTTAGGGTTTAGTTATCTATGGGCCCTAAGGGTCCTAAATGTAAAAAGTGTAATAATATTTTTTGGTTTTTTTAAATGTAAATGAACTTTATAATATATATATATGGGCTAATTTATTTATGCAAGTTGGGCTTCTATTTAAGTAACATAGTGTATATATATGTATTTGTATTTTTCGATTTAATTATAATAACATAATATAAGATAATACAATAACAAATATGATAATAATATGATAGCATAAACATAATATACTAATAATATATACACATATTTCTAATTGGATAACGTAATAGAATATAACAATAATAATTTTTGGGTTTTAAATGACATAACATACCAATAATATGATAATAACATAGCAACACATCTATATATAATACTAGTATAATATTAGACTATTAACACTTAATAAATAATGCTAGCAGCACTTTTTGGTGTTTTTGGGTTTTAATGAAAACAAAGTAAACAAAGCCCATAATCTTTTTGTTTAGTTAGTAGTAATATATATATATATATATATATGCCCATTTTTGCAAGAATAAAAACGGGTTAACCCTAGACAAAATTAGTGATTACAGCTGCCCCTCTTTGCTTATACTTGTGGAACAAGAATATAGCAAAGACCATAAGCACTAATTTTGTCATACTTCCTTGTCGGACGATTTGCTCTTCCAGAATGGCAGCGAGCAAATTCAAATAACTTGTTTTCCTGGAGTGGCAAAAACATCTGGGTAGCACTAGTATATTCTTCCTAAAAGGTAATGAATAGACCAATTATCAAATGACTCATTCCTCCGAAGCAGTAGCAAACGAATCCAAATAACCTGTTTTCCTGAAACGATAGAAAACGGTTCAGGTACCATTGGCATGTCCTTCCGAAACGGCAGCTGACGGGCCAACTACCTTCAAACGACTCATTCTTCTGAAACGGTAGGGAATGAATTCAAATAACTTTACTTTCTCGAAATGGCAGAAAACAAAATAGGTGGCACTAGCATGTCCTTTCGAAACGACAGCAGACGAGCTAATTGACATTCAAATGACTCGTTCTTCTGAAATGGTAGGGAATGAATCAAAATAACTTTGCTTTCCCAAAATGGCAAAAAAACAAAATGGGTGGCGCTGGCATGTCCTTTCGAAATGGCAGGAAATGATACAACTAACATTTAAATGACTCATTCTTCTGAAACGACAGTAAAGGGATCTAATGTCGTCAAATGGTAGATGAACTTGTTTCCCGAAGTGGTAGAAACAAGACCCACCAGAGATGACATCTTCCTCCAAAGTGGTAGTGAGCAGATAGATGCGTTCCTCCAGATAGAAACGTTTCTCCTATGGGTATTCGTGTCTTTTGCTCTAAAATCTTGATGTGGCTAGTTCGAAATCCTTCGTATGATACCCTTGTTAGGTTATTTTGTTTTGTCTTTTGCTCCTCTTTTCAGGAGGTATTTGGTCTACCCTTTGATTATCTATGAAAAGAAATGAAAAAGCTGTAATGATACAGGTTAGCATGTTCCTAACTTAGGAATGTCTAACTAAGTATGATGCATGAATGATAACAATTTTAAATTTTCTCGGTCAGTCTTTCTTCTTGCCCCCTTTCATTCGTGTCCTTCGTTCTTCCTTCTCTGTGATGGCGGTACTTCCTCCCTCACTCGGGTTCACCCTTCATGCCCCTTTTTTTGAGTTCCTGAGCCTTTTGTTCTAAAGCGCCTTTTTAGGTTTTTACTTTTCTCCTTTCTCTTTTCTCATTCTTTATTTTTTATTTTTCTTTTTCTTTTTCCTTTTCCTTTTTTTTTCTTTTCTTTTCTTTTCTTTTTCCTTTTTATTTATTTTTTCTCTATTTTTTATTTATTTTTTTATCTTTTTTTTCTTTTTCTCTCTTTTTTCTTTCTTTTCTTGGGTGCCCTTGCGGGTTTTCGCTTCTAGTCTCTCAGACTTCAACATAAATAGCGTTCGATGTCTTTTGACGATAGATCTTACCGACTTCACTTCTAATGTCCTCTTATCGCAATTTGGCGAGCTCCTTTCCTACTTGGGAATAAACTTGCACTTAATAGGTTAAATAACAGTAATGCCAAGAAATCCTTTGTTTTTATTCTACGTCAATCTATCTATGAAACAGACGATAGGGACCAAAATAATGCTTTATTGAAACTTAAAGGGATATTAGGATAAATCTCAAAGTCTTGGTAAACATGAGAAAATGAAAAAAGATTTAGATAGTATCGACTGCATGAATAATGATAACCCATCGACCTCAGCAGATTTCTCGCTGGACACCCTTGGCCATTTCCCCTGATGATATAAAGACCAGAACCCTCAACCGAAACGATGCTCGCGAGTTGGATGCCAAAATTTAAAACTATCTGGACCGTCATTTTCTGATTTTCAATTTAGATCCTCCTTTGGTTTTAAGGCACCCATTTTCGAGTTTTCACCTTAAACCCTCCTCTTCTTTTTTCTTTATTTTATTTTATCCTTTTTTCATTTTCCTTTTTTATTTTTCTTCTTACGCGTAATATTTCTTGACGGAGTCCGAGTTTATTGGGTTGCTCAATTATTTCCCATCCATCTCAGTTAGAATTAACGCTCCCCCGAAAAAGACATTTTTCACGACATAGGGCCCCTCCCAATTTGGCATCCATTTTCCTCAAAAGTCTCTTTGATTCAACAAGATCTTTTTGAGCACCAGATCTCCCTCTTGAAACTCCCTCGGGTGAACTTTCTTGTTATAAGCTCGCATCATTCACTTCTGATACATTTGATTGTAGGAAATAGCTTTCAATCGTTGATGAGGTTCAAATGATCAAACCTGGCTTGCATCCATTCAACTTCATCTAACTTTAGTTCGTTCAAAATTTGAAGTGACGGGATTTCCACTTCAATGGGGAGCATTACTTCAGTGCCATATACTAAGGAATACAACGTTGCCCCGGTGGAAGTTCTCACAGATGTCCAATAGGCAAACAAAGCAAAAGGGAGCCTCTCATGCCAATCCTTAAATGTCTCAATGGTTTTTGCTATAATCTTCTTAATATTCTTATTTGATGCCTTCATCGCCCCATTCATTTTGGGTCGATAAACGGTAGAATTATGGTGCACGATCTTGAATTGTTTACACACCTCAGTCATCATCATGTTGTTCAAATTGGAAGCATTATAAGTGATGATTCTTTCAGGCAGACCATAGCGACATATAATTTCCTTCTTAAAAAACTTACAAACTGTCGCTCTTGTGATATTAGCGTATGAGGCAGCTTCCACCCACTTGGTGAAGTAATCGATAGCCACTAGGATGAAACGGTGCCCGTTAGAAGCCTTCAGGTGTATCTGACTGATGATGTCCATTCCCCAAGTTGCAAAAGGCCACGACAAATTCATGGTATGGAGGGGAATTGGCGGGGAGTGTATCTTATCATCATAGATTTGACATTTATGACATTTCTTTGCATAACTGATGCAATCTCCTTCCAAAGTTGACCAGAAATAGCCATATCTCATGATTTTTCTTGCCATTAAAAATCCCTTAGCGTGGGTCCCACATAAGACTCCATAGACCTCCGCTAAAATGGTTCGAGCTTCCCGAGCACTAACACACCTCAATAGTATCTGATCCTTGCTTTTTTTGTATAAGGTTTCCCCGTCAAGGACATATCTCGAAGCTAACCTTCTAATAGTCCTTTTGTCATTATCATCAGCCCCTTTTGGATAAGTTTGGAACTTGATGTATTGGAGGATGTCAAAATACCATGGGTTTCCGTCCTTCCATTCTTCCACGCTATAGCAATGGGCTGGTACCTCAAAGGTTTGTATTTTGATTGGCCCCATCTCGGCTGCCCGGCTTGCTTTGAATACGACGACCAAAGTTGCTAGAGTGTCGGCCATCTGATTATTCTCTCTTGGCAAGTAGGTGAAACTGACCTCTTCAAAATCCTTAACCAAATCTTGGACCAGGTTGTAATACTTGATCAAATTTGGATCTTTAGTCTCCCATTCCTTTTGAAGTTGATAGATTACTAAAGAAGAATCTCTGAAAACCTAGAGCACCCTAGCCTTTCTCTCTATGGCCGCCCGAAATCCCATGACACAGGCCTCATACTCGGCTATATTGTTGGTGCAAAAGAATTCCAACCTGCTTATGGACAAGTAGTAGACATTTTCGGATCTATTCAGGAAATCAAATAGGTGGTGTGATATAACATGTACTGCCGGAGCCGCTTAGTAGTCCATACTAGGGCACAACATAACCTTTGGATCAATGGGTATCGTGTCTCACACTTAGTGAATTTCTTGCTCAAGTAATAGATCACTTTTTTCTTTCTGGGTTATTCTTCTGGAGTATCTAAAGACGGGGTCATACTTATCGGTCAACTGAGATATGAACCGAGAGATGTAATTCAACCTTCCCAAAATCCTTGGACTTCCGTTTGAGTTTGAGGTGGCGAAAGGTCTTGGATTGCTTTCACCTTGTCAAGATCAATCTCGATGCCTTTCTGACTTACCACGAAACCTAAGAGCTTCTCAGACGTTACTGCGAAGGTACATTTGGCGGGATTGAGCTTTAGCTGAAACTTTCTTAGCCTCTGGAAGAGTTTTTGCAAATTTTGAATGTGCCCAGTTCGAGATTTAGCTATCATGTCATCTACGTACACCTCAATCTCCTTATGCATCAAGTCATGGAACAAGGTCACTATGGCTCTTTGATACATTGCCCCAGCGTTCTTTAACCCAAAAGGCATTACCTTGTAGCAAAACATGCCCTACATGGTCACAAAAGTGGTCTTCTCCATATCCTTGGGATGCACTATGATCGGATTGTACCCCAAGAAGCCGTCCATGAAGGAAAACCAAGCATGCCTCGTAGTATTGTCAACTAGAGTATCAATATGAGGCAAGGGAAAATTGTCTTTGGGGCTCACCTTATTAAGGTTCCTATAATCTATACACATACGCACCCTCCCATCATTTTTCGGTATCGGCACTATGTTGGCCACCAATTCTAGGTACTTAGAAACCTCTAAAAATCCAACCTCAAACTGTTTCTTCACCTCTTCTATTATTTTCAATAACATGTCTGTCCTCATTCTTCAGAGCTATTGCTGGACAGGCTTGCATTTCTGCCTGATGGGGAGCTTGTGCGTTAAAATATCTATGTTTAGGCATGGCATATCCTGGTATGACCACACAAATACATTGTTAAATTCTACAAGCAATTCCACAAGCTCTTGCTTGATTATTGGCGATAGGGTACCTCCGATCTTTACTTGTTTCCTCTCTTTGTTAGTCCCCAAATTTAAAGTCTCTATCTTCTCTTGGTGTGGAAGGATTTGCCTTTCCTCACTACCATCATTCTTAGCAGCTCATCGAGAATCTCACCATCCTCCTCTTCTACCTCCGTCAAGTACATGGGTCATTCAAAATCTACTTCAGGATTAGGTTCCACATCATTCATACAGTTTATATTAAGATGCCTACATGATTTTGAAAGTGGGTATTGGAAAGAGAAGGTATAGTTTATGATGTGAACAAATAAATATATAAAAATAAAGAAATGAATAAATAGATAAATAGATAAATAAATAAATGACAAATGAAGTGAAATGAATGTTATGTTTGCCATTTGAGAAGGAAAAGGTAGACATAGTCTATTTCATTTAAGATAGATACGACATAGCTGCCCTTTATTACAAAGGATGTCTGTTACTTTTGGGCAAAAGTAATGAGATTGTTCAGAGCATTACTTTGATTGGTTCCTAAAAAAGGCTGACACATCCCCAAAGGTCCAATTGTTGAGCTCTTCTCCTAGGATGCAAGGGTGAATCTTGGCCAAAAATTGATTAGCCTCGCACTCGTCGTCGATCATATCCACGTTCATCTCCTCGAAAGCCTCACTGATCAACTCTTCCTGGAGGTACCTCTCACCTTCTCAGTTCGCCTCTTGGACATCCACCTCCAGGTTTTGAATTCTGCCAGCTATAAAGGCACCCTTAAAGTCTCTATAGATGATAGGGCCCCATATAATGTCCTCCCCTCTAAGCCTAGCCTTCATTTGCTCTTGCTTCCTCTTCCATTCTTGTATTTTTTGTAAGAAGTTTGGCTTGTAACCGAGTCCGAAGCGGTCAACTTTGTGGATCACCTTGATGGGATGAAGGTGTCCTTGTAGATTCTTTCCCAAGCTTTTCCTTTTCTTTGCTCATTTTTCAGGGTTTCGTAGACCACCATCTTAGTACAATTGGACAAAATAGGGCATGAAATCTTGTTTCCTTCGGCGATGAAGGTAGCATTGACAAGTTCCAAGGCTCTAAAGGCACACTCCATTGCTTTCTCATCAATTTGGATGTATGGCGTATCCGAAGTCACAGAACGGCGACGACCGAGTGTATCCATGTCCTCCTTAACAAGCAGTTGTAAGATGGCCTGATATCCATAACCACGAAATCAACCACATATTTAGTTGGACCAATGAGAAAGGGTACTTCTATTTGCCTAAACACATCTCTCTGGGTCCCATCGAAAGCTTGCACTGTATTATGACATGGTTGCATATGTGAACTATTGATTGGTAGTCGTTACAACGTAGCTAATGGCATAACATTCAACGTGGAGCCATTATCAAATAGCACGCCTGGTAATACATGACCTTTGCAGTGAGTGGTGATGTTCAGGGCCTTGGTGCATCCCATACCTTCCCCTGGGATTTTGTCATCACCAAAGGTAATGTGATTAATGTAGGTGATATGGCTGACAATCTGATCTAGCCTCTTAATTGAGATATCCTTTGCAACATAGGTCTTATTCAAAACTTTCAACAGGGCCTCACGATGTTTTTCGAGCTTAGTAAAAGATCAAGCACAAAAATTCAAGCTGGCTGCCTCTAAAGCTGGTTAATGATGCTATACTCGCTATGCTTCAAGAATCACAAAAACTCTTGTGCTTGAGTTTTTGTGACCAGCTCTTTGATCTTCGGTGGCGGGTCATCTCTGAAAACTTTCTCTAGTTCCACTCCAACTTCCTTGCCCTTTTTTTTGGTTTCTCCAGTGTCTTTTGGTTCTTCGGAGCATAGCATCGACCACTTCTTGTTAGATGCCCCACATCTTTTGCCTCTCCGGCCTCTTGTTCCAAAGGTTCTTCTTGAATGGGTTTCTTTCCTATTTCCATGTCTTCCCCTCCATGCAAACTAGAGGAACCCGGCATTGTGATGCTTGTAGTGTAGTTCCAAGGAACCATCTTCGTATCCTTAAAAGAAAATGACCTCAAAGAAGCAATTATCATCTTGGGGTTGCCTTCGGTGTGCTTGTCTCACTTGGCTTTAGACCAAGGATGAGCGGTCTCTTGGCACTATACTTGGTCTTTTGGCTCTCCAATGCACAGATTTCGATTTTCTTCCTTTCTTTCTCTTCTTCAAATAACTCAATCTCCTTTTTATCCATCATAGCTTGTATCAGCTGACGGAACTCCTCACAATCTTAAATCTCATGATCTCCCGATTGATGGTATTCACAATATGGGCCACAACCTTATTCTACAATCACCATTCCCCGGTTAATGAGGTGTGCCATACACAAACATTGGAAAACCCACCTTAATGGTAACCGAACTTCGGATACGTTCTCCCTAGTTTTTTTGGCATTCTCGTTTTCAATAGCATTCACGCATTGGCCTCCGTGATTTGGTAGGGGGTTGTTGGTCATGCTTGGTTCTCCCAATTGTAACACTCCGGTCCAGATTAAGTTCTGAATGAACTTCTTGAACGCCACACAATTTTCAATCAAATGCCCCAGAACATCGGCATGGTATTCGCAATGAACCTTGGGATCATACCATGATGGGTAAGGTGGGTTGTAAGGAGTAACATGATAAGGGCGAACTAAATCAGCCTTGCACAATTGTGAGTAGAGCTACTTGTAAGAGATTGGCAAAGGAGTGAATGATCTCTCCTCACTTTCCTTTCTGGGTCCCATGTCTTCTCTCTTGTTGAAGTTTCTAGAATTCCCTGCTGGGGAATGGGGCTGAGAGATAGTGAAGTTCTTGGTTGCCTCGAAGGTGTTGGTATTGTTCACCTCATGGTCATTTTTCTTGTATTGCTTTCATGAATGATCCCCTCCATCAATTCTTCCGCTCTTAATGGCTGCTTCGATGCACTCGCCAATTATGACCATCTCCGTAAAATATTTATAGAGTTGCTGATCAATCGATCATAAAACGTCCCTTTTAGCATGTCTACAAACATTAGGGAGATCTTATGCTCATAAAGCGATGGTTGAACCTGCGCTGCCACATTACGCCATCTTTTAGCGTATTCACGAAGGGTCTCGTTGCACTTTTGTACCATACCTTGCAATAGCAGTCGGTTGGGAACCATGTCGGTTATATGCTTATACTGAGCAATAAAATCTTTTGCCAGATCTCTCAATGACTTAATTTGATCCCTGGTTAGTTGAGTATACCACCTTGAAGTAGATCCTACTAAGTTGTCCTAAAAATAGTGAATCAGGAGCTTCTCGTTGTTGGTAAACCCAACCATCTTCCGGCAAAACATCACTACATGAGCAGACGGGCAGGTGGTTCTATCAAACTTTTCAAAATTAGGGGTATTAAACTTATATGGGATCTCCACATCAGGGACCAAACTGAGTTCCCTAGCACTCAACCCATAGGAGCCATCCTGGTCCTCCTTCACTCAGAACTTTTCCTCTAGGTCTTTCCGAGTATCCTCCAATTGCTTAGTGAATTCTGTTTTCATTTGGTTTAACTTCTCCAACTCATCAAAGTCTGAGATGCTGTCCCCGACAACTTTGGGATTCCCAAAGGTTACCCCCGATTGAGTTTGAGGAGCCAGACTAATATGAGAGGAAGATGCCCCTTGTGGGGGGATTAAGAGAGGAATCAACAAGCATAGGGTTCTGGACAATCTGGGCATGAGGGCGATCCCCCAAGTTTTGGGTAGGATTCTCAATGGTACTCTTGCCCCTCGGATCTGGTCCGAGTCGAGCTTGCAGCAGCTGGGATATTTCCTTCATCATGTCCTGCTGGGACTTGGTGACCGTGTCCCTTAATTCTTGTTGGGCTCGTTCCATCTGGCCATGTAGGTCGGCTTCCAACTTGGCGAAACTCTCCTCCATTTGCTTTGATCGTGAGCGAGTGAGATATGGGTGTGGAATAATGATATTTTTTAAGAAGTAAAATGAAATCTTTCTCTAAAATGGAAAGCTTTTTAATTAATAAATGGCAATTAATCACAGAATACAAGCAATTGTACTAATTAGATTATTATTAGCTTTTAACTAAGAATGCAAATGAAAGAATCATGCATGAATGCAAAAAGCAACACTTGGTTTGGAAAATATCATTGTTAAACAACTTTCATTAACGAAAACGTTGGCTTGTTACAATAACTTAAAGAGAACCAACTACACATATGGCTTCAGGGTAGTATCGAGGTCAGTGATCTCCCTAAGGCTTGCCAAGTGATCCTTGAGCTGCTGAACCTCGGTTTCCAATTCATCAATGCGAGTCGTCAAAACTTGATTCTCCAAGTTGTTGGCCTTCAGCTTGCTAGTCGAACCCTTATTCTTGAAAAGAGATTTTTCCAAACACTCACTTGATCTTTCAAGGCTTCATTTTTGGCATTGTTCCTTTTCGATATGTCTCGAGTGGAAGGTTTGTATATTCTTCGCTTCTTCGGTTAAAGCGAGCACTTGATCCTTGTGCTCGTGAAACATTCTTTTGTAGTTCTCGGCTCATGCTTTCTCTTCCTTCAATCAGAGCTCTAACCCATCACTTAGTCCGCCTTCCGTGACTCTCTTGTTCTTATTTAACCTTTTAAGCTTCTAAATCTCTTCCTTCTCCATCCTGAGTTCGAGTTCCAACTCATCTATTTTCCTTTGTAGATTTTTAGCCACTCCTTCAAACTGTGTCTTCTCTAACTCGAAGTCTAACTTTTCTTGATGGGCTCTTTCCTCGAGCTTGAGGTACCTCTTTCACTTTTCCTCAAGTTATTTCCTCTTCAAATCGGCCTCAGTAGGAAGTGTAGTTAATCTCTCCTCCATAGATCTATTTCCTTTGGGATTCAAGTGGGTAATGTTATCATTGACACCATTAAATCGCCATGCTTCGTACTCGGGAGTGACCATGTACAGAGCATTTACGATCCTAAACAGTCTTGCATTGTTCCAAGTTGAAAAAATGTTGTATACCATCGTCTTGTAGCCCTTCTCTTTTGTATGATCCACGTTGAACTCATTTAGACCTTTGGTGGCTGGCGCAAATTGTTTTGACCCATACTGTCTCAAAACTAGAAGAGGTGTATATGCGGTATGCCCCCAAATGCCTAGTAATAGCACCCATGAATGCTCTCCACATCTATAGAGAATGTTCTTTGCCAACAACCACGGTGCTTTCCAAACTACATTTTTCTCTTTTAGGTTTCGGAGGACATCTTGCCATACTTCCTCGGATCTTTGGGTTGGCCAATCACTTTTTCGTAGGAATTCTTCTAAGGACGAGAACTTGCTGTCATAAAGGGGCCTTGAAAAACTGGGATCGGTCCAAAGGTGGTTGTAGAACCAAACAGTCAAAAGCTGCGGGCATCCTAAAAAATGACCTCTACCATGCTCCCAACATAACCTCAAGGATCGAAAAGTCTCGACCAAAATTACAGGTACTGGATTAGTCTCGCTACCCAAATGATCAAATCGATCCAAAACCAATGGATCGATGATTCCCAATGCTTGGGGAAAGAGTACCAATCCATAGATCAACAAAGTAAAAAGATTCCGCTGAACTCGGCCAACAGGATGCACAGAGGCTAAAGCTAAGATCCCTTCCCACTTAAGATACTATTTACTGTTCCAAGTAGTGACTTGATGCTCGACCCGAGATAAGAACATATCTGAGAACTTCTTCAACTTACCCCAAAAAGCTTTGTTCTTACTTGGATTTGAGTATACCTGATTCATGTCAATCTTCTTGCAATTTATAAGGTCCTGGTATTCTTCGATTGTCAGAGTTAGGTCAAAGTTACCAATCGTAAAGCAGCTATAGGCAGAGCTCCAAAAACCCACCAAAGCTTGCAATAGTGTTTGATCAACTAGAACTTCTAGTAAGTACGCAATGTCACCATACTCCTCTCTGAAAGTACTCATCGTTTAAAAATCCCAACTGTTCCAAACCGACTTCAATTCGGACACATCATTGAACTCTGTATTCATGAATGTCATGACTGACATGGCTGATCTGAACCCAGTGGCAATAATGTCTCCCTCATGTAATTGCTCCCCTTCCGACCATATTTGAACATCAGAATTCTTTTCATCACTGCTACGAACTAAGTCTCCTATTGATCTAGTCTTTAACTTCAAACTATTTCCAACTCAATGTAATATTCATGATATGATAAGATATGCAAAAAAAATGGTAAAAGAGGAAAGTGAAGAAAACAAAAAGAACATTTGTTATAAGATAAATAATAAAATGGAAATGAGAAGAGATAAACACAAAACGAAGTAAGCATAAGACAAGTAAATAACGAAATAAACCTAACCACATGAACTCTTGTTCGCTAGGGTTATCCGCATGGCTCTAACGAGGTAGGTTTCCTAAATTCTCACACATGTGTTTGGTTCTAGACAGGGGTACCTGAACCTATCTTATTACCTACTAAGGTAACAAGAACCCCAATTCTGGCCCATTACAAGCTTGTGGATTGGTTTCGGTTCGAGGGAAAGCACGACCTAGTGACGTGGGGGCTACTCATATGTCAGAAGGCGTGGATTCCGGAAGTGAATTACCGACCCGTAGAGGGATACTCACATGGGTATGTGGCATTTCACTCCCACTTAAAGGGATGGAGCTCGGGTATAGAGCTTGATGAATATGATGCAACAAATGTCGATGATTCCTTAGAAATTAAATAAAAAATTAATTCGAAGACCACCAATTATCAAAGTCTGTTCAATCGTAGTTACATTTTCAAAAGAGGATCAACCTCACTAGAATCGATTAAAATTCCGACGATTTTCCATCTTTAAAAACAACAAATATTTTCATGGCCTAACTCTCTTTTTGTTGTAAAAAACAAAATCAACTCTCCAGCGGAGTCGCCAAGGTGTAGCGACCTTTTTCACATCTTTTAAAACTATAAGTGTTTCACAAGTTCGGTGCTACGGGTTGTCCCCAAAACCACTATTTGAAAATTGGTTTTACAGGGGGATCACTTTTGAAAATTTTTATTTCTTTTGAAAATGATAAAAAAAACTTAGAGTCGCCACCAGCCACTTGGGTGAGGTAGGTCGGACACCATAAAAAACCAAAGATTCATTTTGAAAGGGTTCGAGAGTTAGTTACGTGCGGGGAAGGATTAGCCCCCCCAACACGCCCAAAAATCGGTACCAAAATATTTGTTGCTTTTAATCGAAGGAAATTGTCGAAATTTGAAAGGAATTTAATTTGGCGACCTTTAATTGAAAATTAACTTTAATTGGACGGGTTTTTATCAAATTGGCGGGTTCAAATTAATTGGGCATTCAATTAATAAGATTGACGATACATCGGACCCTAAACTAAACCGACATCATATAAGCTTGACTACCATGTTAGTTTATGGTGTGAATCCCGCACGTCACCTTTATGCATGATGCAAGCAATTAAGATATGATGTAATGATTTGATTAAGTTTTAATTTTACCTTGAGTCGGTAATGATTAATTCAAATATTTGGTCAACATCCTTTAAGCTCGGACTGTTATGACACAAATATCGGAATTAATGAATACCCCATTTTTATGATTTAAGTTAATTATCATGTAAACCAAATGGGACAAATGATGACAAATAAAATGGATGGCAAATAAAGGCTTAAAAATAAACACACAAAAAGCCCACCTAAGGCCCTAACCTAAAAGGCCCAAGTTATGGAAGATCCAATTAGTGATCTAGTTACTAATTAGGTGAGTCTAATTAATTAACCCCGAAAAGGGGATAGAAAACCCTAACAAACTATGAGTTATCTTGTAACATGATAATTAATTCAATCAATTTTAAACTAGTGTTCCAATAAGCCAAGAACACAATTTAAAATAAATCAAGTCAATTAATCATAGTTTTAAATTAAATGTCAATCCAAAGTTGCAATTAATTTTGTCCCAAAAGTGATTAAGAAATGTTCAATTAATTTAATAAATTTAATATTTATCAAAATTAAGCCAAGGATAAATTTAAATTCACTAAGTTAATTTGAACCCAAACCTAAGTAAGGCTCTAAAAAAACTAATCCTAAATTAACTTAATTAATTTATAAATCATGCCCCTCTGAGGCGAGCACACGATTTAAATTAATTAAATTAATTTTACCCTAGTTTAATCTAAAGCCTAACCTAATAAGCCTAAAGCCCAAAACAAAGCAAAGCCCAATGCCTACTAAGCTAAAGCTAACCCTAAGCCCAAACACAAAAGGGCCCAAAAATCTAAACTAAACCCAAATGAAAAACTACATATATTTACTTTTAAGAAGATATACATTAATTGCATACTATATTATATACAATTATTTACTATATACCTTTTTTTAAAAAAAACTATATGTTATGAAACTATGTAATATAATATATTATCTAAAAACTATAAATTATATATTATAACATATATTTTATAAAAAAAACATAAATTACAAGAAATATATATTATATAAAACATATATCACATCATATGAAAATTATGTATTGAATACATACGTTAAGAAAAATTATATGTTATATCTATTAGAAGAAAAAAAAAACTACATATTTGTTGTATTAAAAACCTATATATTATATATATGTTTTAAAAAAGGACTATACATTGTATACTAAATAAAACTATATATTAAGTAACACTAATATATTAAACACCCACAATTAAGAAAAAAACAACAAATTCACATTATATCCAAATAACATGATATAACATTAAGAAAATAAAGCTAAAAATTAATGGAAATAACAATGAAAGATTTAAATTAAACACTGAAAAAATGACTAAATTAACAGAAAACAAAATTTGAGGGCCAAATCAAAAGGGGAAAAGTGGGCGAAATTGAAAAGCCTTTGAATAGTCTAGGGACCCGGGGTATAATTTACAAAGGTGGAATGGCTTGGGCTCGTGATTATCCCACACAGAGGGACTAAAACGGCGATTTGCCCATGCGGAAGGACCGCATGCGTTATTAAGCTGGGGCGGAGGTATTACCCCATTTTTAAAATGGCTCGGATATAAAACATATTTTTTTATAACAAAAAAACTTTATAACTAAAAAAACTCTCCCGCCCCTCTTTTTTCTCTCCAAAGCGAGGATGAACACCACCGTGTGTTCATCCCCAAACTCAGAAACCATCCAACAAGCCCATGAACCATCTCGGTTTCCAGAACCTGATAGCCTCTCTGCCGCACCGACTACCGCCCACCGGCGTTGGTAACCCAAAAAGACTATGAAAACCTCATTTTTTAACCAAAGCTTGATCTAACCTTCTCTTTTTTTGGAAACAAGCCCCCTCCCTTTAGAACTTAAAAGAAACCGAGACTCAAATAGGATTTCCACCGTCCCCTACTCTTACCGATTCACCTCATTCATCCCCGAAAGGAACTAAGGGGCTTATCACCGGCAGACGAAGGGGCGAGGAAAGCTGAAAAGACTACACTTCAGAGGTAAAAATGAAACCCTAAATCCTACTTATGCATACAATACTTTAATCTAAAGAATAAGGATATACCTTAGCTGTGTTTGTATTGCTCTCTGGAAATTTCCCCCAATGATGCTTAGGGTTTTACAACTGTTGGGATTTTGTTTATATAACCGAATATTACATGTATTTTCGTGTTTACATGAAAATAAAAACAAAAATTGCTATTGGTTGTTGCTATTATTTGTTTGCATTCGTCTGAAAATCTCTAAAATGTTGTTAGGATATACTGCTCTTATTCTAATATTCTTTCATTTGTTTGCATGTGACGAGAGAGGAGGGGACCAGCCCTGGTTACTAGTGTGGCTGTTGTCATAGAGGTACAACGGTGATGTGGCACCAGAGATGAAAGGTCGACGTGGAAACTAAATGGGCTCAAACGATGCGTAGGTGCGTACTGGAAGCTAAACGGGCGCAATCACAGGGCGTGACATGCACGCGCGCGTGGGGGAGCTGTAAAGTCACGCGTGGGGCGCTTGCAGAATCTGGAATGTTCCTTGGTTGTATCTGGACCATTAGATCAATAGCATGATCTAACGGCCCGAATTTGGCCGCGCAGGGATAAAAAGAAGGGTTATCAGATTAGGTAATTTAGGATTTAGTTATCTATGGGCCCTAAGGGTCCTAAATGTAAAAAAAGTGTAATAATATTTTGGGTTTTTTTAAATGTAAATGGACTTTATAATATATATATATATATATGGGCTAATTTATTTATACAAGTTGGGCTTTTATTGAAGTAACATTATGTGTATATATATATATTTGTATTTTTCGATTTAATTATAATAACATAATATAAGATAATATAATAATAAATATGATAATAACATGATAACATAAATATAATATACTAATAATATATACACATATTTTCCAATAGGATAACGTAATAGAATATAACAATAATAATTTTTTGGGTTTTAAATGACATAGCATACCAATAATATGATAATAATATAGCAACACATCCATATATAATACTAGTATAATATTAGACTATTAACACTTAATAAATAATGCTTGTAGCACTTTTTGGTGTTTTTGGGTTTTAATGAAAACAAAGTAAACAAAGCCCATAATCTTTTTGTTTAGATAGTAGTAACATATATATATGCCCATTAATGCAAGAATAAAAATGGGTGAACCCCAGACAAAATTAGTGATTGCACGAGGGTTGGTACCTAAGGCATTCAAGGAGTGGTTTGCCAGTACCGATCGGATTTTGGAACAAATTGGGTGCAATAATGCCCGTAAGCTAGGATGTGTTGTATCCTTATTGTAGGGAGATGCCTATAGTTGGCGAACTACTGTGACTGTGGGCATAGAACCCGGGGATGTGACTTGGGAGTTCTTTTGAACTGTCTTTAAGAAGAAGTATCTAGGAGTTAGATACTTGGATGAGAAGAAATGCGAGTTCATGGCCTTGGATCAGGGTAGTATGACCGTGGCAGGGTATGAAGTATAATTTTTTCGGTTGGGCTAGTATGCTTCTAAACTAGTACCCGATGAGAGGCATCGCTGTGATCGATTCCATTACGGATTGGTACAGGATGTTAAGACATATATGTTAGCTTCTGACTACACCAATTTCGATGTATCGGTTATACGAGAGAAGGATATTGAGCAAAACTTGGGTTTATCAGTTCGTGTGTGAGGTTCTGGCTCGGGCAAGAGCATTACAGATTTTGGATCTGGTGGTGGTCAGTTTAAGAAGTATCGTGATAAGAGGTATCACCCTGATTTGAGATGTAATGGAGGTAATGCTGGAAAAGGATCATAGAGTCAGGGTACCCAGGCTAGAGTAGCACATAATACATGTTGGGTTTATAGATCGCGTAACCATATGAGGCTAGACTGTCCACGTTTGGCTCGTGAAGGACAGGATCCTACGCATGTTATTCCTAACTCTTATTGGAATTATGGATCGAACGATCACTTGAGATTTGATTGTCCATTATTGGCAGGTGGATAAGCCAGGGCACCTGCGGTTATACCACAGAGAGGTCATGGTCGTGGTTGAGGGTAGTTTCAGCAAAGGTACGAGGGTCCAAGGATGGTGGCTTATACCGTTGCTATCTAACCAGAGGGTGGTGGTCTTGTGAGGGTGTATGCACATAGCGAGGGACGCAATGACACTAACATGATTGAAGGTACATTTACATTGCAATCTCTACTATTTTTTTCTTTGGTTGATTCTGGTTCTACACATTCATATATCTTGCGTGAACATGCGCATTTGCTTAATATACACACAAAAGTGTTAGATGTGGGTATAAAAGTAACTAGTTGTTTTAGAGAGACGATTGTTGCAAGAAGGTTGTTTAGGACATATCCTTTGACGGTTCAAGGTCATGTGTTTGTTGTTGATTTGATGGAGTTGTCATTTCACAGTTTTGATGTAATCTTGGGCATGTATTGGTTGTTTGAGCGTAAAGCTGTGGTTGACATTGAAACCAAGCGAGTTTCCTTGAAACTTGATGATTACGAATTGGTTGTTGTGGGTGAAAATGCTAAGTTCTTGTCTAATGTTGTTTCAGCTCTAGAAGCGAGTCGTTTGATGGATTCTGGATGTCAGGCATTTTTAGCTTACGTTATGAATTCAGGATCAAAAGAGGTGCGCGTTTAGGACATTCGCACGGTATGTTAGTTTTCGGGTGTTTTTCTATAGGAGTTGTCGGGTATGCCACCAGATAGGGAAGCAGAGTTTGCCATTGAGTTGTATGCGGATACAACCCCGGTGTCTATTGCTACTTACCGCATGGCACCGAAGGAGTTAAAGATGTAACTTTAAGAGTTGCTTGATTGAGGGTTTATTAGGCCTAGTGTTTCATCGTGGGGTACGTCGGTGTTGTTTGTGAAAAAGAGGGATGACACGATACGGATGTGCATCGATTATCAGCAATTAAACAAGTTGACGATTAAGAATAAGTATCATTTATCTCAAATTGATGATTTATTTGATCAGTTTAGAGGTGCTTCTATGTTCTCTAAGATTGATTTGAGGTCTGGTATTATCAGTTGAAAAGTAAAGGATGTGGATGAGACTAAGACTGCCTTTCGTATGAGGTATGGGCATTATGAGTTTTTGGTGATGTTGTTTGGTTTGACCAATGCACTGACTGTGTTCATGGATATGATGAATCGAGTATTCTATGAGTTTTTGGACCAGTTCGTTGTTTTGTTTATTGATGATATTCTTGTGTACTCTCGTATTTAGGAGGATCATGATAGACACTTACGGATTGTGCTTCAGGCATTGTTGGATAATCAGTTGTATGCCAAGTTAAGCAAGTGTGAGTTTTGTCTTAGGGAGGTTGTTTTTCTTGGGCATGTTGTGTTAGCCGAAGGAATTTGGGTTAACCACACCAGATTGAGGCGGTGATAGGTTGGAAGCCACCTAAGTTCGTGTTAGAGGTTTGTAGTTTTCTTGGGTTGGCTGGTTATTATCATCGGTTTGCGAATGGTTTTTCACAAATTACTGCTCCTTTAACCAAGTTGTTGCAGAAGAATGTCCGTTTCGAGTGGGTAGAGGATAGACAGCGGGCTTTTGAAAAGTTGAAGGAGGCTTTGATGTAAGCTCCAATCTTGATTCAACCTGAGTCGGGTGTAGAGTTTGTTGTTTATAGTGATGCATCATATGTAGCGTTAGGTTGTATGTTGATGCAAGGAGGAAAAGTTGTGGCTTATGCATCTAGACAATTGAAGGTGCATGGGCACAATTATCCTACGCATGATCTTGAGCTTGTCGCAGTTGTGGCACTATCTCTATGGTGAGAAGTGTGTTGTGTACACGGATCATAAGAGTTTGAAATATTTAATGACACAATAGGATTTGAATCTTAGACAACGTAGATGGTTAGAGTTGCGTAAGGATTATAACTTGACAAATGAGTATCATCCTGGAAAGGCTAATGTTGTGGCTAATGCTTTGAGTAGGAAGGTCGCGGTGGAGTTAAGGGCGATGTTTTCCCAGTTAAGTGTGACGCAGGATGGAGGCTTGTTGGCCAAGTTTCAAGTAAAACCATCTTTGTTGTAATCACCCATTTTTATCCGGTGTATAAACATCTCGTTAATCTACGTTAGTTTAATAATTTACATAGTACTGTTGCATGTATACGTAATATATTGTACGTATGATTAATGTACGCAAAGTGTGTGTGATATGTTATGTATGCCTTAGTAATTATTATGTGCATGTTTATATATGTTTGCATATGTGTATTATTAAAGTCCTTATTATTATGTATACGAATGAGTATTGCATGAATTGTATGTATTATTATGTGTGGTCGTATGCGAATGTGTTTTGACATAATTGTATGTATGTGTACGTAAGTATGTATATGTATGCTATATACGTATGTGTGTCCATGTACGCGTGCGCTTCCATGTATGTATATATATATATATATATACGTATTATTATTATTAGTAGTAGTATTATTATTATAAAATGGATAAAGTATCAAAACCCAAAAATTAATTAAATATCCAGTCCATTAAAACCCAATTTTTTTACATCAGGCCCGAACTAGCCAGCCTACATCCTAAGAAACCCTACCCATATCAGATAATGAAACTCTGGTGCCCTCATTTTATCTTGCGCAGCTGCATGAGGGCCGTTGGATCAGATCTAGATCCAACGGCCATGGTTGAAGCATAAAGGCCCATCATCTGCCGCGTGAAGCCCACACACGGGCTGTTGGGTTCTCTACTCGTGCGTGTGAGACACGTGCAAGGCTGGCCATCTTCTCCAGGCCATGTGGCACGATCTCGGACCACTACATCATTTCCAATGCCTCATCGCAGCCGTCTGATATTCGAGCAATCGTAGCCATTGGATCAGATCTGATCCAACGGCCAGGGATGCGTCTGCCAAGAGATCACCTCCACCATGCCTCTGCCGCACCACCAACCCCAACCCCTGTACTCAGATACATCAGAAAACACAAGAAACACAAGTTATGTCAATATCATTTCAAATCCAAAAAAATATTATGTATCTTTATATTACTTTCTACCAGAAACGAACAGAGAAGATATATGTATGAAAGGTTGTAAGAAAAAAAAGGAGGTAACCAGTTGTATTAGTTTTTCAGAAATACAAAAAAAAGAGATCCCATCCTCTTGTTCATCTTTCGAACACACAAAAAAACAAAGGTATCTATTCGTCTTTAGTGTTGCATGCATGTATATACTTTAGAGATAACATAAAAAAGAGAGAGGAGTTGAGAGGCTCTTTACCCTCGCCTTCAGTGGGTCTCCCCTCGCCAGTGATAAGCCGCATCAGTTTCCAAAACTGAACAAGGTGAACTGAAAAGGGGGAGAGATTCCTTTTGGTCTCGTTTTTTTAAAGAAAAATATGCTTTTCGCTCTCGTATTTTCTTAGATCTAGGAAAAAAGTGAGTCTTTTCTTTGAATCCAAGTTGGGATTCGAGTTTTGGTTGAAGCAAGGGTTGTTTTGGTGGTTTTTTAGGTTCGCTGACGCCGACTAGCGACGGTTGGCGGTGGAGGAGATGGCGGTTGGCTGATGGTTTTTGGGTTTATCAAAGGTTTGGGGTTTGGTTTTGAGAGAAAAATGAGGGTTGTGTGTTTTATAAAGAATGGGTTTTAAAAAAATGGGGAAAAGTCTGATTTTGGGCCAGATGAGGGTGTTTTATAAGTGTTTTATTTTTTAAAATGGTGAAATTGCGTTGTAAATCCCTCAGCGTTTTCATTATTTTCATTTCTGTCTCGCCGCATAGGATATTTGCAACCCCAGTCCCCCTACTTTTTGAAAATGTTTCAATTTGGTCCTCAAATAAACTGAAATCAGTTTTTTTAAATGGTGAAATTACCCCCTAGTCCCACCGCATTTTTTAAATTTTCACTCCGAGCTCGCCCCTTGGTCTATTTACATGTTTAGTCCTTTTAAGTCTCGTCTGGTTTATAATTTCGTCCCTAAATCATGTCTTTACTGCTCCATTTTCTGTCACTTCTGTTTCATTTTATTGCATTTTAGTCATCTGTTGTAATCAATTATGTCTCTTGTTTTTGTTATTTTATGGTTTTATGTCATATTTATTTTATTCATCACCTTAATATAAGTTTTCATGTCATATTTGTTTTTGTTTTTGGGGTTGTTGTTTTGTTGTTTTAATTTGTCCAACCGTATGATGCATATATGTTCGTTTAAATATTATGTTTCAGTTCGGTTATCATGTTATACTTATGCCATGTTTCTATGTACATAAGTTTGTTATTTATGTGTTTGTTTGGTCTTGAAGCATGATAAGAAGTTAAGTACTTTATTACATGTCTGATTTAGTTTCGTGTAAAATTGTAGTGTCTAGGATTTAGTTTGTATTTGATGCTTTTGATTCTAGTATCATGTCTAGGTTTGTTGCCTTAGTCCGTTAGTTTAATATTGTACATTATCCATGTCACGTATGTGATATAGTTGTTGATTACTTTAACATGTTTAAGCATGATAGGTTTTTTTCCTTATTTAAAAGCTTTATTCTTTTTTTCCTGCTCACGTTTTATTAGTATTGTTTAATTTTGTAATGTTTCGCGTACGTTTTAAAACCATATGATGTATACGTATGTTTTAAAATTATTTGCTAAGATTGTATAAGAGATATATATAAATTGTCAATGCGGTGCCCTTTTATCCGAGTGCAAACGGGGCCAGTATCAGGCGTAGTGATAGTGGTTGGGCATTTGCTCTCAGATAACATGGCCTTTAAAATCTACTCGCACTTATAACCAAATGTTAATCAAATCGTCACTTTAATCCGGAAAGTTTAATTTTAATAAAATGGTAATTATTAAAGTACCAATTTTGGGCGGTGTGGGGGTGCTAATCCTTCCCCATCCATAACCGACTCCCGAACCCTCAGTTTTCAAATCTCTGGTTTTATGGTGTCCGGCCTACCTAAGTGGCCGGTGGCGACTCCAATTTCTAAATAAAACGCGGTTTTTTAAAACCCTCACGGAATAAACATTTCTATATCCGAAAGACAACAAATACTTCAAAAATACTTTTTTAGCGTAAGGGACATCGCTACAGATGACGACTCCGTTGGGGACATTTTTTTTTTCAAACAAAATAAAGTGAGTCTAGTTTTTTAAATAATTACCGCTTTATTAATATTAGAAATTCCAGATTAAAGTGACTATTAAATTAATATTCGGTTGTAATTGCGCGTTTATTTTGACGCATTTAAAATATGGCATATAAACCCATTTTTTTAAGTGGGGGAGAACGCTAATGCTTTCGTGGAGATATCATTCTCCCGTGTAGGCCTAGCAAGTACCTTCGGGGCTCGAGTACCTTATGCATTCGTAAGGATATCGTTCCTTCATGCAGGCATAAGCGAATGGGTCCCCCTGAATTGAACCCGATTGAAAGGAGCCTATAATGGGTGATGATCGAGGGCCTTGCTACTCTTACTAGAAGACAGCAAGGACAATTCGGGTACCTCTTAGCACCAACACTGCATGTAGAGAACATATAGAAACCCACCCCTTTAGAGCCATGCAGATAACCTTAGGTGTTTTAGACGGGATAAATAGGGTTATTTTGTTTGTTTAGCTTATTTAATTTGTCCTTTTATTTATGTATTTATTATTCTTATATGGTACTGACTTGTTTTCTTTTTTTCTTTTGCTTTTTTTGCATACATTATTGCATTTGCATTACATAAAGGTACTGGATCAAGTGGTTTACCCGATCAGAAAGTCTTTCACCATGGAAAAAAGGTATCTTAGGAAAGAAGAGCTTAACTTGTCAGTCAGGCATTGATCAAAGGTCAATCAGAAGGCCCAAGAGGACAGTTTGCCGAGCGAGCGCATAGTAGCAGGCTACACCTACGTGAGTCTTCAACAGAACAACTTATGGGATCTTCAAAGCATCTGGGAAGGATGGGACCAAAGACTACAAGACATGTTCTGTGATAGTTATGGTGCCATTGCACAGCTGTTATAAGTTCGAGTCAACCATCCCCTACTCCGAGCTATTTTTCAATTCTAGAATCCTGCCTTTTGCTGCTTCACCTTCAATGGACAGGACATGATGCTTACAGTAGAAGAATACACTGCCTTACTTAATCAGAAGAACCTTCAGGAATATTGGATCTATGCAAAGCCTCCAAGGAATCAGAATTACACTTCGAAGCTCAAAACCTTTGCCGGGATGAGTGATAATTGGGTTAATGGCCTAATTCGACTTCGAGGAGAAAGTATAGTCTTTGCATGGGAGAGTATTCGAGACATCATACCCGCACATTCAGACGAGGGGAAGAAAATATACCTATTTGCCTTGGGAATATATGGTTTGGTAATCTTTCCGAGAACTCTTGGAAACATTGATGTAGCCATTCTAGATCTGTTTGAGCGTATGAAACAGAGGGCGAACCCAGTACCAGCGATCTTGGCCAAGACCTTCATTTCTTTAAATGTCAGTCGGAGGTACAAAGAATGACGTTTTCGAGGATGTGCACAGCTGTTACAGATATGGATTCAGAGTCACATGTGGAAGACACCGACAAGGGTCCTACCGGTGATATCCTTTCAAGGCTTTTCGCCCTTACAGGAATAATTAGCGAAAGAGTGGCGAGAAGAATTGAAGAGGAAGAAATGGTCCAGTTTCTTCAGGAACATTCAAGATGAAGACATAGTATAGAGGGTTCCGTGGCTTCGGTATAGTTAATTACTTCTTGTACAGTTGTGGTGATTACGACTGGTTGATGATGTTGGGGCTGCATGGTGGGATTGCTTGTGCTCCGCTTCTGGTGTCCCGACTGTTTGGATCATGACAATTTGTTCCCAATACCGCCGGATTGAGCCAAAGTGAATTTACTTTCAAATGTGAGTTCAAGGAAAAAGTTCAGACTATCATGAGGGCTTGGGACCATTGTTACCATATCAGAGTGGAAGGAGACACCGAGCGTATGACCACCCTTGACTATGATCTTTGGAGGCGCTTAAGGATTAACGATAAGTCTCCAGAACCCGATCAGGGATCAGTCGTGTCACTTGAGGAGTTTACTAGAGTAGTATCGTCTGAAGCTGATATTTTACGAAATGAACTCGAAGAAATCAAGAGGAAGATGGAAACCCAACAGACTCAGCATGCGGGTGAGCTTTATAAAATGAGTTTAGAGGTCAACGAGCGGGATGAGATCATCAGGCAATTGAAGAAATGGAATGTGGATTTGAGCGAGAAGAACGCTCTTTACCAGAAGGATACCCTCATACTCCAAGCAAAAGTACAGAAGGCCAGCCGAAGTCAGTTCATAGCTGTGGAAAAGGAAAGGGTAAATGGTATTCGTTTGGTAGAAGAAGAACGAGAGATCGGCAAGCAAGCGATCGAGAAAGAGATAGAAAGCTGCAGGTTAGCTACCGAGGAAGAAAGGCAATTTTTCAAGGAGGCCATCGATCAATAGAAGGAAAGAACTAGGCATGAGATCAGTAAGGGAAAACACGCAGTCAGCTACGAAAGAGAGAACATCGCCGCTTGGAAAATGAGGTCCATGTGTAGCAGGAATAGACTGTTAGAGATGCAAAGATTGTACGACGACACCATCCAAAGCCTGAATTAGAGCCAAAGTCAGAATGTCGAGTTAGAGGGAAGGTTGGCAGAACTAGAACACTCATTTCAGACTTACCGTCAGAGGAATAGCTTCATCGAACTACAAGAAAAGGAGCGTGAAGTTGGCACGTTGCGAGCCCAGATTGAGTCGCTTGAAGCAACTGTTCAAGACTATAGGGAAAGAATCAGAGTATTTGAAGAAGCTGCAGCCGAAGGAGACAATTATTGGCAAGGAAGACTACGTGATGCTGCCCGAATGGTGTAGGATAGAGACCGGTATTACGCGAACCTAATGGTGGACATACAGCGAGTCACAAGGCATGTGAGTGACTTAGTTGCCGAAGCCGAAACTCTCCGACCTTTCATAGCCGTAGACATGGAAGAAGCACCCAGGTTCATCAAGCTGCTCAGGGCTATTGGAAGATTAGGGGATAGAGCTAGGGCTTATCCGTAGGACTCCGTGTTGTAGTTAGGACTCTTTTGTATTAAGAACCCTTCTTTTGTAATATGAACTCTATTGTAATCTAGATCCTTTAATTCCTGTGGAAGTAGTTCAAAAGAATAATTACCAGCGGAATCAGTACCTTTATTTGTATACATTCCTGCATTGCATCATTATACATGCATTTATTTTCTTTGCGATCATATTAATATTGTAAATATTGTGGCAGTGTGAAATAGAAGTTAAGCCGCAATCATTCATCATCCATACCTTACCCGACTACAAAGCAAGCTCATGGAAGACAGAATAATCAGTCTAGAGAAGGGACAGAGAGATCTGGAAGCAAGATTTGATGAAGAGAAGCCTCGATGACCAGATTGCTCAGTCACAAGTGTCGATAGTGTCCGACATAACTGCGTTGTTGGCTAAGAGCCATAGGAAAAGAGTCGAAAGAGAAGTCGCTCAAGAGCCGAAAAGTACCCCAGCTCACAGTAAGGTTCAACTGGCTACGCCAAATCCGGCCAGAAGGGTATATATTGACCCTGCTGGGATGTCTGCTCATCTTTAGGTAGGGGCATCTGAAAATCAACCCCTTGACACAGAAGCACTCTACGAGGAAGAGGTGTCAGACCTGAACTTGGTCGAACGGATCGGGACAGAGGTAGAAAAGAAATGGGAGGCGAGGTTTCGCCTCATGGAGGAAAGATTTAAAGCCCTGCAAACTACAGAAGAATCAGGAAGCGATGCCAGTGACTTAAGTCTGGTGTCCGACCTTGTCCTCCACCAAAATTTAAAACGCCGAAGTTCGACAAATATGATGGAACCACCTTCCGCGCACGTGACAATGTATTGCCAGAAGATGGCGGCCTACCTCAAGGATGAGAAACTATTGATTCATTGTTTCCAGGACAGCCTGACTAGGGCAGCGCTACGATGGCATACCCAGTTGAGCCGAGTAAACATTAAAACCTAGAAAGATCTTTCAAGAGCATTCATCGAGCAAAACAAGCACGTGACGGACATGACACCCAACAGAATTATGCTAGAAAATATAGGGTAGAAATCCAACGAAAGTCTGCGACAGTATGCCCAGAGGTGGCGAGAAGTGGCCGCCCAGATTCAGCCACCCTTCCCCGAGCATGAATTTACGCCTTTATTTGTTAATACTCTAAATGGGACACTATTTGATCGCCTCATTAATAACACGACTCAGAGTTTTGCTGATTTAATTAGAACCAGGGAGTCCCTTGAATTGGTAATCAAGAGCGATAGGATTGATAGCGGGGAAAGTTCTCGGAAGTACAACAAGAAGAATGAGGTGAACACTGCCAGTACTTACACCGCCCCAAAGAATTTTACAGTCTCACAGCCGCAGGTGTCTATTGGGAAAGCACAGAACTTGAACCAAAGAGAGGAGAGAACCCCGGGAAAGGAGAGAGAGAGAGGCAAACTTTTACTCCATTACATGTTTCGTACTCTGAGCTTTACTCTCAGTTGTACGAAGCGGATCTGGTCCGTCCATACTACATTACTCCGTTCAAACGGCCATTCCCGTCATGGTATAACCCGAACGCGCATTGCGATTATCACGATGGTGCCCCTGATCATCCTACAAAGAACCGCATTGCTTTCAAGAAGTTTGTGCAGAGTCTAATCGATTTTGGGATACTGAAATTTGAAGAACCGAGTGTAGCTGCTAACCCATTGCCTAATCACGAGAACAGGGGAGTGAATGCTATTGAGGAGTACTCCACCAGGAAGGTTAAGGAGAATTTGTCAGAAATCAAGTCTCATTTGCGGTGGATATTTTAACAATTGTGCATGGCCCACTTGATTTACAAGGGCATGGTAGTAGTGCAGAAGAGATGTGGGGTGTACTGTGAATTCCATCAGGACGGAGGACACGACATCCAACAGTGCGACGAATTTAAGAGATTAGTGCAGCAATTGATGAATGATAAGCAAATAGAGTTCTTCAAAGAGCCTACAGGAAGGAAGGGGTCAGACGTACATATGACTGACAGCCCCAACACAAAATACGGGAGAGGCAGACCTTTTATCATCTCCTCCAGGCTAGAGGGTGCAAGTTCCTCCCAAGGAAAAGCTACTAAGGTGACTCCCAAGATCACATCTCAGCACCATCTCCATTCCCATTCAAGGATATACGACAAACTCCTTGGAACTATACTGTGAATGTGACCATACCAAAAAAGCCAAAATCTGGTAAAGTAAAAGAACAAGAAGTTGAAGAAGAGCCTACACTGAAAGATGAATAGGCCAATAATGATGTGAATGTCGGTGAGGTGGGCCACTTCACGAGGAGCGGAAGATGTTTCTCCTCAGAAACCTTAAAGGCTGCTAAATTGGCCCAGGATAAAGGAAAGGATACATCGGTTACCCCCGCACAGATATTCGGTGAGGAACCACCTCCAAAGATAAATGAACTAGTAACCGAGGCTCAGGCTAAAGAATTTCTGAAATTTCTGAGACATAGTGAATACAGCGTAGTGGAACAACTATGAAAGCAACCGGCAAGGATTACAGTGCTAGAGTTGCTCCTGAGTTTAGAAAAACACCGTGAGGCACTCCTAAAAGTGCTAAACCAGACTTTTGTACCCCAGGAGATTTCTGTATCAAAGTTGGACAGGATAGTGGGGCATATCATCGCCTATAACCATATAACATTCAATGATGACAAGAACCCTGAAGGAGGAATGGGGTCCACCAAGGCTCTCAAAATCACAACCTACTGCAAGGGGTATGTGTTACCGGGGGTATTGATTGACAATGGGTCAGCACTGAACGTACTACCTATGGTGACTCTACAAAAGCTACCAATAGATAATTCTCACCTAAAGCCCTGTCATAACTCTGTAAGAGCCTTCGATGGCACACAAAGAGGAACACTTGGAAAGATTGAGGTGCCTCTATTGATTGGGCCGACTGAGTACGTGATCGAATTTGTGGTGATGGACATAAAACCATCCTACAGTTGCTTATTGGGAAGGCCATGGATCCACTCTGCAGAAGCCGTCCCCTCATCACTGCATCAGAAATTAAAATTCGTGATCGAAGGCAAGTTGGTCACAGTGGAGGCTAAATAAGAGATCATTGCTTCGATGGCATCAGATGCCCCTTACATTCAAAATGACGAGGATGCTACAGAATGCTCTTTTCGAGCATTAGAGCTGGTGAACGCCGCATTCGTTGCAGAAGGAAATCGGATCCCCTGCCCTAGGTTATCTAATGCACCAAGATAATTGTTACCGAAACTTTGGGCCGAGGAGCCAAAGCAAGAAGAGGGCTAGGGAGAAGATTGCAAGAGAACCTACGAGCCATGAGTGTAATAACCAAGAAGGATCGTTTCGGGCTGGGTTACAGACCAAGTGTCCAGCAAAGAAAGGAAGAATACAAGAGAAAAGAAGAACATAGAAGAGCTAGGTTTAAGGAAGAATACAAGAGAAAAGAAATAGAGGTATACGTGGATGATATGATCGCCAAGTCCCAAACAGAAGAAGAGCACCTGCAGAACTTGAGAAAACTATTCCAAAAACTGCGAAAAAGTTGAAGCTTATCCCGGCCAAATGCACTTTTACCGTTACATCTGCAAAACTTTTGGGGTTCGTAGTAAGCAGAAGAGGGATTAAGATCGATCCAGATAAGGTGAATGCCATCCAGGATCTCCCACCGCCCCATACTCAGAAGGAAGTTCGAGGTTCCCTAGGGAGGCTAAATTACATTTCCCGTTTCATCTCTCAGTTAACGGATAGGTGTGACCCAGTCTTCAGACTACTTAGAAAGAATAATCCAGGTGTTTGGGATGAGGAATGTCAAGAGGCCTTGGAGAAGATCAAAAGGTACTTGACGAATGCACTGATTCTAGTTGCGCCGGTACCAGACAGGCCTTTAATCTCTACCTAACAGTCTTTGAGAATTCAATGGGTTGCGTATTGGGGCAACACGATGAGTCTGGGAAGAAGGAAAGAGCCATCTACCACATAAGTAAAAAGTTCAATGATTGCAAAACACGGTACCCGCCAATTCAGAAGCTATGTTGTGCTTTGGTTTGGACCACCAAAAGGCTTAGGCAATACATGCTATACCATACCACATGGTTGATATCCAAGCTAGACCCCTTAAAGTTTCTAATGGAAGCGCCGGCATTAACAGGAAGGATGCCCGATGGCAGATGCTCTTGTCTGAATTCAACATTGTGTATGTAAGTCAGAAAGCCATGAAGGGAAGCGCCATAGCGGATTTCTTAGCTAGTCGTGCTTCGGATGATTATGAATCGTTGAACTTTACTTTCCCGGAAGAGGACTTGATGTGTATTACAACTGAGGAGAATGTTTCAGACGACAACTCGTGGAAGCTTTACTTTGATGGAGCCTCCAATGCCCTCGGGCACGGGATAGGGGTCGTGTTAATTTCTCTGGAGAATGTCTACTATCCCTTCACCAGCAGACTAGAATTATTTTGCACCAACAATATAGCCAAGTACGAAGCCTATGGGACGCACGCCAATGGACTGTCTATAGCCCGAAAAATTATGAGATATGGCTATTTCTGGTCGACTATGGAGGGAGATTGCATCGATTACACCAGGAAATGCCACAAATGCCAAATTTATGCTGACAAGATTCACGCTCCTCCGTTACCTTTACACACCATGAATTCTCTGTGGCCTTTTGCAGCGTGGGGTATAGACGTCATTGGGCAAATTCACTTGAAGGCTTTCAACGGGTACCGTTTTATTTTGGTCGCCATATACTACTTCACTAAATGGGTGGAGGCAGCATCTTATGCCAACATCACAAGGACGACGGTATGCAAATTTCTAAAGAAGGAGATCATTTGTCGATACGGTTTGCCGGAAAGGATTATCACCGACAATGCTCCCAATCTGAATAACAAACTGATGACGGAGGTGTGTAACCAATTCAAGATAACGCATCATAACTCCACAGCCTATCGCCCTAAAATGAACAGGGCAGTGGAAGCACCAAACAAGAACATAAAGAAGATCATCACGAAGACGATGGATACTTACAAGGATTGGCACGAGAAGCTGTCATTCACTCTTTTTGCCGATAGGACATCTGTTCGCACATCGACGGGGGCAACGCCCTATTCTCTAGTGTATGGCACCAAAGCAGTACTCCCCATTGAGGTTGAGATTTCGTCGCTCCTAGTCCTAAATGAAGTAAAATTGGAAGAATCCGAATGGGTGCAAGCCAGATTCAACCAGTTGAATCTCATCGAAGAAAAGAGGCTAAAGGCCATATGCCATGGTCAAATGTACCAAAAACGGATGATGCGGGCATACAACAAGAAGGTGCGCCCAAAAGAATTCAGAGAGGGAGATCTGGTTCTTAAGAAGATCCTCCCGATTCAGAAAGATTCTCGGGGAAAGTGGATGCCCAACTGGGAAAGGCCACACATTGTCAAGAAGGCCTTTTTAGGAGGAGCATTAATCTTAACCGAAATGGATGAAGACGAGTTGAAAAATCCTGTAAATTCTGATGCCGTTAAGAAATACTATGTTTGAAAAAAAAAGACAAAAAAAAGAAGAAAGGTGGAGCAAAAACCCGAAAGGGCGTTCTAAACCAAAAAATAAAAATGGAGAGCTCAAGGCGAAAACCCGAAAAAAGGGTGTCTTAAAGCAAAAGAAGGATCCGAGTCGAAAACCCATAAAAGGCGACTCAGATAAATTTGGAGGTTGGACCTTCAGAGAGAAGAGTCGTCCCCATGAGCCCCATGAAGAAGAAGCTCCAAGAAAAGATTCTACTCCGGTTGACAGGATCATGCATCATTCATACTGTGGATACTGGGAGGTTTTGCATTTCATGTTTGGCTTTTCCTCATGTTTGCCATGACCATCTCAAAATTGTTCCAAATCCTTAATCGTAATAAAATCACATTTTGAGCTCCCATTCCTTGTCTTCTTGTTATTTTCCATAAACATCACGCAAATAAGTTAACATAGGCTTATGATAAACAAGAGATTTCTGAGCATTACTGTGATCTAACCCTGAAGATGCAGGTGATTAGAAAACAGTATTAACTTTGCCCTCCAGCTGCCTACAGGATGTATGTTGAAACGGGACGAGCAGAAGGCTTCGAGCACCAAGGTAAGGTGACCAATGGCACACGCCCTGCTTGTTTAAAGAAAACATTCGAGACAACAAGAGAGATTTCTCAGGTGAAAACCCGGAAGGCCACATTAAAAAAACAACAAAAGAAAAACAAAAAAAAGAAGAAAAGAAGAAAAGAAAAGAAAAAGAACAAAAAACCTCTAAAGTGAAAACCCGAAAGGGAACTTTAGAACCCCAAACCAAAAATTCAGAAAAGAAAAGTTGGAATGGTTGAACCCGACAGTGAAATGGGGTATCGCCACTAGAAGAAGAAAAAGGAGAAAGCAAGCAGCGGAGAGTCGAGATTGACTGGTGGCTGAAACAAGCGCACCAAGATATTGACACTCATGCATCATGAATAGTTAGACATCCCTAGGATTAGGAGCATGCTAACTCATTTGTCATAGCATTTTGTCTATTCTAGATAGGTATCTGCAAATTTGAAGAAGCATCAGTAGCCATTTTGGCTTGAATCCCAAATGTGAAGGCAAAGGTTCTATATAGGAAGGGCCTATGTTTTTGAGGGCCCACAGCGAGGGGTTATATATAGGAAAAATCTGCCGCTCCGAGGCTTCAGGAGCTGAAAGTTCTATATAGGAAGGACTGGCGGCTCCAGGGTGAAGACTAGCAGTTCTATATAGGAAGAACTCCCAGCCAAAATAATTCACCCATGACACAAAAGGTTTTATATAGGAAAAACCTGCTGTGTTGAAGGTGAAGAGTCCTATATAGGAAGGGCTCCGAGCTTTACTGTCTTAGAGTGAAAGGTTCTATATAGGAAGAACCTGTAACTCTGAGATTTCAGAAGCTAAGAGTTCTATATAGGAAGGACTTGCGGCTCCAGGGTTTGAAGACTAGCAGTTCCATATAGAAGAACTCCCAGTCAGAAGAATCCATCCGTGGCGCAAAAGGTTTTATATAGGAAAAACCAGCCGCATTGAATGCGAAGAGTTCTATATAGAAAGGACTCTAAGCTTTACCGACTCAAAGTGAAAAGTTCTATATAGGAGGGACTCAAAACTCGAGGCTTCAGAGTGAAGGTTTCTATATAGGAAGAGCCTGTAGCTCCAAGATTGGAAGGTGAAGAAGTTCTATATAGGAAGGACTTACGAGCCTGAAGATTCAGCTGAGGAAAAGCGGAGAGTTCCAGAAGAACACGTGATTCCAAAGCCACAAACAGGGAAGTCGGATAAAAATGGGTGCTTATGATCTTTGCTTTGTTCCTGTTCCACAAGAACAAGCAAAGATGGGCAACTATAATCACCCATTTTCATCCGGTGTATAAACATCACGTTAATCTACGTTAGTTTATTAATTTACATAGTACTGTTGCATGTATACGTAATATATTGTACGTATGATTAATGTACGCAAAGTTTGTGTGATATGTTATGTATGCCTTAGTAATTATTATGTGCATGTTTATATATGTTTGCATATGTGTATTATTAAAGTCCTTATTATTATGTATACGAATGAGTATTGCATGAATTGTATGTATTATTATGTGTGGTCGTGTGCGAATGTGTTTTGACATAATTGTATGTATGTGTATGCTATATACATATGTGTGTCCATGTACGTGTGCGCTTGCATGTATGCATATATATATACGTATTATTATTATTAGTAGTATTATTATTAAAAAACGGATAAAGTATCAAAACCTAAAAATTAATTAAATATCCAGTCCATTAAAACCCAATTTTTTTACATCAGGCCCGAACTGGCCAGCCTACATCCTAAGAAACCCTACCCATATCAGATAACGAAACCCTGATGCCCTCCTTTTATCTTGCGCAGATGCACGAGGGCCGTTGGATCAGATCTAGATCCAACGGCCACGGTTGAAGCATAAAGGCCCCCCATCTGTTGCGTGAAGCCCACGCACGGGCTGTTGGGTTCTCCACTCGCGCGTGTGAGACACGTGCAAGGCCGGCCATCTTTTTCAGGCCACGTGGCACGATCCCAGACCACTGCATCATTTCCAAGGCCTTATCGCAGCCGTCTGATCTTTGAGCAATCCTAGCCGTTGGATCAGATCTGATCCATCGGCCAGGGATGTGTCTGCCAAGAGATCACCTCCACCATGCCTCTGTCGCACCACCAACCCCAACCACCGTACTCAGATACATCACAAAACACAAGAAACACAAGTTATGTCAGTATCATTTCAAATCCAAAAAAATATTATGTATCTTTATAGTACTTTCTACCAGAAACGAAAAGAGATGATATATGTATGAAAGGTTGTAAGAACAAAAGAGGAGGTAACCAGTTGTATCAGTTTTTCAGAAATACAAAAAAAAGAGATCTTATCCTCTTGTTCATCTTTCGAACACACAAAAAAGACAAAGGTATCTATTCGTCTTTAGTGTTGCATGTATGTATATACTTTAGAGATAACATAAAAAAGAGAGGAGTGGAGAGGTTCTTTACCCTCGCTGTCAGTGGGTCTCCCCTCGCCAGTGATAAGCCGCATCAGTTTCCAAAATTGAACAAGGTGAACTGAAAAGGGGGAGAGATTCCTTTTGGTCTCGTTTTTTTAAAAAAAAACATGGTTTTCGCTCTTGTATTTTCTTAGATCTAGGGAAAATGGGAGTATTTTCTTTGAATCCAAGTTGGGATTCGAGATTGGGTTGAAGCAAGGGTTGTTTTGGTGGTTTTTTTAGGTTCGCCGGCACCGTCTAGCAGTGTCCGACGGCGGTTGGCTGCCAGTTTTTGGGTTTATCAAAGGTTTGGTGTTTGGTTTTGAGAGAAAAATGAGGGATGGGTGTTTTATAAAGAGTGTGTTTTTAAAATGGGGGAAAGTCTGATTTTGGGCCAAATGAGGGTGTTTTATAAGTGTTTTATTTTTTTAAATGGTGAAATCGCATCATAAATCCCTTTACGTTTTCATTATTTTCATTTCTGTCTCGCTGCATAGGAAATTTGCTACCCTAGACCCCCTCCTTTTTGAAAATGTTTCAATTTGGTCCTCAAATAAACTGAAATCAATTTTTTAAATGGTGAAATTACCGCCTAGTCCTACCGCGTTTTTGAAATTTTCACTCCGAGCTCACCCCTTGGTCCAATTACATGTTTAGTCCTTTTAAGTCTCGTCTGGTTTATAATTTCGTCCCTAAATCATGTCTTTACTGCTATATTTTCTGCCACTTCTGTTTCATTTTATTGCATTTTAGTCCTCTATTGTAATCAATTATGTCTCTTGTTTTTGTTATTTTATGGTTTTATGTCATATTTATTTTATTCATCACCTTAATATAAGTTTTCATGACATCTTTGTTTTTGTTTTTGGGTTGTTGTTTTGTTGTTTTAATTTGTCCAACCGTATGATGCATATATGTTTGTTTAAATATTATGTTTCAGTTCGGTTACCATGTTATACTTATGACATGTTCCTATGTACATAAGTTTGTTATTTATGTGTTTGTTTGGTCTTGAAGCATGATAGAAAGTTAAGTACTTTATTACATGTATGATTTAGTTTCGTGTAAAATTGTGGTGTCTAGGATTTAGTTTGTATTTGATGCTTTTGATTCTAGTATCATGTCTAGGTTTGTTGCCTTAGTCCGTTAGTTTAATATTGTACATTATCCATGTCATGTATGTTATATAGTTGTTGATTACTTTAACATGTTTAAGCATGATAGGTTTTTTCCTTATTTAAAAGCTTTATTCTTTTTTTCCTGCTCACGTTTTATTAGTATTGTTTAATTTTGTAATGTTCCGCGTATGTTTTAAAACCATATGATGTATACGTATGTTTTAAAATTATTTGCTAAGATCGCATAAGAGATATATATAAATTGTCAATGCAGTGCCCTTTTATCCGAGTGCAAACGGGACCAGTATCAGGCCTAGTGATAGTAGTTGGGCGTTTGCTCTCGGATAACAGGGCCTTTAAAATCTACTCGCACTTATAACCAAATGTTAATCAAATCGTCACTTTAATCCGAAAAGTTTAATTTTAATAAAACAGTAATTATTAAAGTACCAATTTTGGGCGGTGTGGGGGTGCTAATCCTTCCTCATTCGTAACCGACTCTTGAACCCCAATTTTCAAATCTCTAGTTTTATGGTGTCCGGCCTACCAAAGTGGCCGGTGGTGACTCCAATTTCTAAATAAAATGCGGTTTTTTAAAACCCCCCACAGAATAAACATTTCTATATCCGAAAGATAACAAATACTTCGAAAATACTTTTTTAGCGTGAGGGACATCGCAACATTTGTCATAGTTGATTAAGGACAAGCAACCTTTTGATGATGGTTAGTACCACATGTTAAGGATATCATGGATGGGAATCTGATAGATTTTCACTTTAATGATGATGTGGTGTTATATTTTAAGAATCGGATAGTGGTGCCTAATGATGGTAAGTTGAGACGTACCATCTTGGCCGAGGCGCATACTAGTCCTTTTGCTATGTATCCCGGTAGTACTAAGATGTATCGAGGTTTGAAGAATGAGTAATATTGGGTTGGTTTGAAGAAAAATGTGGTTGATTTTGTTTCTAGGTGCATGGTGTGTCACGTGTCAAGGCTGAGCATCAGTTTCCTTTCGGGTTGTTGCAACCGTTGAGGATACCAGAATGGAAGTAGGAAAGAATCACCATGGATTTTGTCTAGGTTTTCATTGATGCCCACTAAAAGGATTCCATTTGGGTTATTGTTGATCAGTTTATGAAGTGTGCACATTTTGTGCCAGTGCATACGACGTATACCTTGGATAAGTTGGCGGATCTATATATTACTGAAATTGTGTGTTTGCACGGGGTGCCCAAATCCATAGTCTCAGATAGGGATCCATGGTTTACAACAAGGTTTTGGGAATGTTTGCATCGAGATTTGGGTACACAGTTGAATTTTAGTACTTCGTATCATCCTCAGACGGATGGTTAATCTGAGCGTGTGATCCAAGTCTTGAAGGATATGTTAAGATGTTGCATCATTGAGTTCTAAGGAACCTGCGAGAAATAATTGCCTTTGGTGGAGTTCGCCTATAACAATAGTTATCAGGCTAGTATACAGATGGCACCGTTTGAGGCCTTGTATGGTAGGAAGTGTTGTACGCCTTTGTGTTGGGCTGAGGTTGGGGAAAAGCGTGTTTCTACGCCAGATGTGTTGAAAGACACGGATGAGAAAGTGAAGCTTGTTTGTAATCGCTTGAAAACGGCCTCGTATCATTAAAAATCCTACGTAGATTTGAAGTGTAGGGAGATCGAGTATGCTGCTGGTGATCGTGTGTTCTTGAAGGTGTCACCTTGGAAAAAGGTGATACGGTTCGGACGTAAAGGTAAGCTTAGTCCAAGGTTTACTGGACTGTATAAGTTTGTGGAGCGTGTAGGTCCTGTAGCTTATCATTTGAGGTTGCCTCCTGAGTTAGAGAAGATTCACGACGTGTTTCATGTATCAATGTTACGGAAGTATTAGTCGGGTCCATCATATGTTATGCCAGTAGAGGATATTGAGTTACAGCTGGATTTATCTTATGATGAGGAACCTACTGAGATCCTTGATTCTAGCAGTAAAGTTCTTCGTGGAAAAACGATTGAGCTTGCGAAGGTGTTGTGGCGACACCGTGGAGTTGAAGAAGCCACGTGGGAAAGTAAGGCGGACATGATGAAACAGTTTCCGCATTTGTTTCCTTTAGGTAAATTTTGAGGATGAAATTTCTTAAATGGAGGAGATTTGTAAAGCCCTGGATTTGGGCTTAGGAGTGTTAGGTTGATTAGACGGTCTGGTGGACCAGAATTGGAGATTCGAGTTGAATTCAAGATTAAAATCGGAATAAATATTTTTGGTGTGAGAATAATATGGGAAAAATATCTTAAATTCATTATTTAATATATGGATATTTTGGTAAATTCAATTTTGAAAAATTGAATTTAGAAATTGGACATTTTGGCTAGTGACCAAAATGTAAAGAATAAAAATTGGTTTTAGTGACTATTTTGAAAAAGGCTCAAATCTTAGAATCTTTAAGTATAAATTTTACCAATTTTTTTAATCCAATTTTCCTCTTAATTTGGATTATTTTAAATGAGTTTTAATTAGGGAAATTAAAGGGAATTTAATTAAGGAAAGGTGGTTATTTTCCGAAAACTACTTTTGACGTAACTCTTTTCACTAAAGCCTTTCTCTCAAACTCTCTTCAGCCAACACACTCTCTTTTGCATCAAAGATTTGAGTAATGATCTTGATTACTCAAACTCTTGATTTCTAATGGATTCTTCAATCTTGTTTTCCAAAATCTCATTATTTTCCTTTGTTTTTCAAGAGTAAAACATCCAATTGAGAGGAAATTCACTCATTAGAGGTATGATTCATTATTCTCCTCTAATGAATGGTTCTTTACAGAAATTCCCAAGTATTTGATCCTTGTTTAATGTTTTCTAATGTGTTTTAATGATTTAATTATAGAAATTAGTTAAATCAAGGTTTAATTGATGAGATTAAGTGATTTTCATGTTGGATTTGTTTTGCTAAGTTCTTTATTGGTTTTAATCATGATTTTGATGATTAATAATGTTAATAAGTTGGTTTTAACATTGGAACCCGAAACTAGGTGAATCTCTAATTTCTTAGGTTGCTAATGATGTTTTTTGGTGTGTTTGTGTATTTTATGGATGCTGGAAGTATAGAGATGATATTGAGTTGTTTTTGGATGTCAATTGAAGTTAATTGATGGATTAAACATTTAGGTTTAGGCTGGGTTAAGTGTGGAAGGTGTTTGATGTTGATTTCAGTTGTTGCGGAAGGGTTTTTGGATAAAGTTATTGGGGATTATTGTTGCTGAGACTTTGAATGCATTTTGATACATTGAACCCTCTTTTTTTGTGTGGTTAAATAAGGGGAGGTTGATTCTCAAGCTTGCAGCACCGTTACAGAAGCTTTAGAGGAGTAGTTCGCATTGGCGAACGAGGTTTTGCGAAGTCGGTGAGTGAGAACATGGATTGCAGCTTTAAAATGGTTAAATGTTGTTTTGAGAGTTTAAATTAAGCTTGAAATGTTGGTTTAAACTCGGAAGTAAGTATGATGAGATTTTTCCCTCGGTCGTGCTTTGGCGAAATTGTTTTTATGCACTTGTTCTTGAATTACATGGTACCTACTGTTTAAGCATGTTTTGAGTATGTTTTATACTAATTTTTGATCATATAATGATTATGGATGCATTGGGATAATGATCTATGTAATTATGTGGAATACTTGTAATGCATTGCAAATGGTTTTGATGATGCATATAAAAACAATGAGGTACATGGTTAATAATGAATTTTATTGGTAAGTTATGTGGCTTAAAATGTTATCGGATATAGTTGCCCGACAATAGGATTGATAGTGCACTATAAATAAGTCGCCTCAGGTGTTGAGGGGTTTAAGTGTACTGAATACTCCACCACGAGTACCCTAATGATTGAGGGGTTATATGGTATTGAAAACTCCCGTTAGTGAATTATACGTCTAACTGATGATTTGGGTTGTGATGGTACCCGGTTGAGATTGTACCGGTTGTGATTGTACCTTAATTCCGGTTGAGATTGTATAAAGTGTTGAGATGACACTTGTTGAATCCGTGTATCCGATGTAATATTTTGTAAAGTGGAACTTGGTTATTATCACCTAAAAGCCAATATAATTGATAATGTACCATGTTGATGGATCATGTTGTATAATGTTGATTTATACATGTCTACTCTTTAAGCCTTGCATATGGGTTGTTATGCATGGGAAAGCTTAAATTGAGGGTTAGCAAATGAGATTTTGTTGTTGATCCGTGATACATGTTGTATATGGTTTAATATGCATGTTTTAGAAATGTTAAGTGTAGAGTTTGAAAGTCATGATGTTTTGAAAGTTGTTTTAAACAATGATTTCATTGTGAGTTGGAACCCAGTTTTAAATGCATTGATGGTGTTGTGTTTTGAACACTCCTCACTAATCCTAGTGTGCATACGCTCTCTTTGTCCATCAATGCAGAAAATTAAAGGTTGGAGGCAACGAGCAAGCGAGGGGAATCCAAGGACTTGACCTACTCAAAAGTATGACTTTCAAACTAGACTAGTAGTAATAAAGGAAATGGGGTTCATTGTTATTTGGGAGTGTTATTTACTAAACTCTCGGTTTGTACAAGTTTATATCGTAGTTGTGGAGTTGTATGAGGCTTTATATGTCTGGTTTGGAAGTGGGTTTAGGTCTAGTGCTTTAGATGGATTGATTCTTAGGAAGCATGCCTCTAGACTTTTGATTGAAGCATGTTTCTATGTTGTTCTGGCTTGATTAGATGTTTAGTTTAGTGGTATATATGTTTGAGGCTTGATTATGTATGTCCGAATCCATGTTTGTATGCAAAAATAGCAAATTTGGTCATTATAGTCTTGGGCGTATCGTTATACGTGGCTCTAAACTGATACAAATAAGCTTAATATAAGGTTAGGTTTCGATATGCGGGTACCTGTATCGGTACGAGCATGTGTATTTGGCAAGGTGTACTAATACGCGAAGAGTTGTATCGGTACGGTTTGAGCTACTTCAATCTAGAATTTGGAAATGGTGAAAGTGTACCGATACATTTGCTCGTGTACTTGTACGGGCTGTAGTTATTTCAGTTAATGTGATATTTGAGAGTTTCTAATTCTTTTATTTTTGGTCCATGGTATTTGTGAATGCAATTGGATGAGCTAGAATGATCATTTTGAGTTGAAAGCAAGCAAGCATGTAACCTAACTAATTGAGGATTGGTAACCTTAAATCTGAGTAAGTCCTCGTAATTTTCTAGATTTTCAATTTGGTCCTTAAATTGCAATTGTACGAAATTGGATGTTAATTCGATGCCCGATTCAATCGATGTTTCACCCATTGCCAGCAAGCACACCATAAGATATAATGTTTCATTTAGACAAGATAAAAAAATGGACCTAAGTTCGGTTAGTCATTTCGGGTTTGTTTTGGCAAACCTGATGTAACTCACTCGGTTCGATCTAGCGTCTAGGTCGGGTTGAGGGGTTTACAGAATCCCTTTTGAAAAACAAGAAAACAATTTCAAATTTGAAAAAAGAAAATGATTCCTTATGTAAAACCAACTTGGAACTTGAGAAGTAGGTTTTGGATTTACAAGCAAAACAAAATGAATTTGAAAAGAAAAATCAAGATTTACGTAACCTTCTTTCTAAAGTTCATGATGATCACCAAAAGAAAGTAAGTGATCTCAAAGTTTCTTTGAATAAAGTTAGGAAATCTAGTTTTGAAAATGAAACTTCTTCAAAACCCAACTATGTGAAAAAACTTTGGTGGGTGCACACAAAAAGGCTTCTAAAGGCCCTCATATGATAAGAAAGTTAGAAGTGTTTGTGTTCCCAAGGAACCAGTTTCTTCTAACAATTTTGATGCTATTGCTTCTTGGATTCCCAAGGAAATCAAGATTTTGGGAGCTAATACTCATGAACCCAAAAGAATTTGGGCACCAAAAATTAAGACAATTCTTTGTTTGTAAGGGGAGCATTGCTACAAGGCCAAAGCTTCAAGTGCAAACTCATGGTACCTTGATAGTGGATGCTCGAGACACATGACCGGTGACAAGAGTCGATTGTTGGAGCCAAAACCAAAGAGTGGAGGAGTAGTGAAATTTGGTGACAACTCCAAAGGCCACATTGAAGGAATTGGTTCCATCAGTAATCTCTCTTCTATACTTATTGACAATGTTTTGTATGTCACCGGTCTTAAGCATAATCTTTTGAGCATAAGCCAACTTTGTGATAAAGGTTTCAATGTTCTTTTTGATCTAAATGGTTGCAAAATTATCAATATTGAAACTAACAAAATTGTGCTTATTGGTCATCGCATAGGAAACATATACATGGTGCATTTAGATGACATTCATATTTCTAATGCATGTTTTGTTGCAAAAGATGAGCATGATACATGGTTATGGCATAGAAAACTAGGGCATGCAAGCATGAGTGTTTTGGGAAAATTGATTTCAAATAATCTTGTAAGAGGTTTTCCAAAAATAAAGTTTTCATATGACAAAATTTGTGATGCTTGTGCAAAAGGCAAACATAAAAGATTTTTTTTAAATCTATTAATGATGTTTCTACAAGTAGAGTTTTACAATTGATCCACATGAAGGTTTTTGGTCCTATTAGAACAATGAGTTTAGGTGGAAAACCTTATGCATTTGTTTTAGTTGATGACTACTCGAAATTTACTTGGGTTCTATTTTTAAGTACTAAGGATAAGGCTTTAGAAAAATTCATAATGTTTTCAAAAGCTAATCAAAACGATGTTGGTTACTCGATTTCACATGTTAGGAGTGACCATGGAATTGGATTTTAAAATTTAGGTTTTTGAGGAGTTTTGCAACTCAAATGGTATTAGCCATAATTTTTCCGCTCCTCGCACACCTCAACAAAATGGGGTTGTTGAGAGGAAAAATAAAACTTTAGAAGAAATGGCTAGAACCATGCTTTGTGAAAACAATTTGCCTAAGTATTTTTGGGCGGAAGCCACTAATACGACTTGTTATATTGTAAATAGAGTAATGATTAGACCTATTTTAAAGAAAAGACTTTATGAGCTTTTCAAAAATAAAAAGCCTAACATTAACTATTTTCATCCATTTGGTTGTAAATGTTTTGTTTTAAACAATGTAAAAGACAATTTAGGTAAATTTGATGCAAAAAGTGATGAAGCTATTTTTCTAGGTTACTCTTTAAACTCTAAAGTCTATCGTGTATTTAACAAAAGAACTTTAGTAGTTGAAGAGTCTATTCATGTGGTTTTCAATGATAACCTCCTTCCGAGGAATGATACTTGTGATGATGATGATTTAGGAATTTTGATGCCAATGATGATGGAAGACAATCATCAAAGGTAGATGAAGTTCCACCAAAATACATGTAGGGAAATGCCGATACACCCTATGGCGCAATGGAAAAATTATCTGGCGAATTCCACCAGTGATCCATGTACGAGGAACGAATTCAGGGTGAAAATGGATGAAACGTTACCTCGGTTAAATCTGATAACTGCAGTGATGTAAGAAAAATCCAATTCCTTCAGCATGATGTCGAATCCTAGTCGTCACAAAACGCTCCGACCTCTCGCAGTCCACCCGAACAAAACGAACAATATTTCACTTCTCTAACTGTTAGAGAGGTTTTTCGCAAAAGGCACATATTTGGCTATTAGACCTTATGCCTTTATATAGCATTCATAACCCTAATCCTAATTAAATTCAGATTTGTTAAATATACAATATATTTAACTGAATATAATTAAATATTTAGAATCCAATTCTACATTAATTAGGTTTCTTTATGGATATATATTTTAATAGTATTTGATAATTACAATAATTATCTAGTATTAAAATATATAAATGAAATTATCTATATAATTCCAATAATTATAATAATTTCGTTTCTAACTAATTTCATGTACAACAAGTTTGCACATATATTATGTAACACCCTAAAATTGGCCTAAAAATGTTACCACAATCTAAACTATAGGCTAATTGAATTCATAAGTTAATCAAGTTAAAGAAGAAAGAACATTGGCTAACAAATAACTAAAGGACTAAAATGTTATAGCCAACAAGTTATTGTGCCAAATTAAAAGGACCATCTTGAATATTAGGCAAACTAGAGCAATTGCATGGTGAATTAAAAATGAATTGAATAATTGAAAAGTGCCATATGGAGAGGAGTACACGTATGGCTGCTTTGATGAGTAAATTAAACAAACATTATCATCTTCTTCAATCCTCCCTTAGCACCGAATCAACCTAGAGAAAGAAAGCAAAGCTTTGTTCAAGAATTAACCATGCATTGGAATGGTCCTTGTGTTGCTTGAATTGTAGTTGCATGATTGTGAATGCAAGTTCTTCTTGCTACTCTCTTGTTCGAAATGTAGGATTGTTGAATGTGTCTTGATTCCTACATGTTATAGTGAAGTTATGATTGAAACTTACCTAGAAGTATAGCTTGAATCTTAAGTTGTGATGTTCTTGTGAATTGTATGGGAATGAGTATATAGTTGAAAACAGTGTTGAATTGGGACTGTTTTGATAGAGAAAGTGTTTAGACATGTCAATTGGATATAGAAACCTGTTTTGATCATGAATCTAGATGAAATGAAGATTGAGTTGAATAGATAACTTGCTGGAAATGTGAAAGCACCTAATTGGACTAGTTAAATTAGGCAATGGACTGCTCAATTGGTAAATTGGATGTGCAATGTTGATCAAATAGATCAAATTCGGTTCAACATGATAAGGCCCTGTTTTAAGCACATGGCTAGGTGAATTAGAATGACCTATACATGTAAGAACATGAAAATGAATTGAATTTCCATGTTAGAACCTTGCTTAGGTGAGTTAAGAAGCTAGAAACTCAACCTAGTGTAATCTGCCCAGAATGCTCTGTTCTGGGCAGTTACTTTGAAAAATCACTATAAATTGTATAAAATTAATTTAAGGCTGAAATTTTTATGGACAACACCTTGATATGTATAAATTCATTGGAAGAAAACAGAACTGAATTATGGGTTGTAGAATGAAATGTAGAGAAGAAACACTAGGGACAGTGCAAATTATCCAGTGTAGCAAATTACCCTGTATTTAAGTTAAAAAACTGTATTAATTGGAAAAGAACTAAAATGCAAGCCTTATATGGTTATAAAGACAATTACGTTAGCTTTCCAACAGTGTAAACCAATTGAAATTCCGACGTACGGAACGGAAGTTATGCATGTTTAAGCGACTAGAGTGCAAGCTGCCTGGCAGCAGCAGTATAGGTAATTGCACACTGTTTTGTGGCAATTTGTAAACTGTTTTGTAAATAGTTTTAGGACATTGATTCCGCCTTGTTTTACGTGAACTGGAGTATAGATAAGTGTAGTTAAGTGTAATGAAGAATGTATATGAGCATGCTGCCAGATTTGTGTATGTTATATGCTTGTAACATTGCCTTGATTGAATGATCATATGATCTTGTTTTGACGTGTATATGTTGTGTAGTGTGATAGAACCAGGAGTAAACTTGGTGGAAGAGGATAGAGTGGATCATCCTAAAGCCAATAACAAAGGAGTGTGGATCCAAGACTAGCTAAGCTTGGAGTATTGTGAGTGTAGTTATCTATAGGGTTAGGACTAGGTCCTAACCAATGCATACTTGCCTACATTCTTGAATTGCTTAAATGAACCTAATATGGACTTGACTTAATAATGGAAGAATGACTAGTAATGCATGAAACTTGATCACAACTTTGCATACATGTTTAATTCGAATGTTTAAGCATGATTAAGTGATAACCTTGGTGCTATTATGTGTGATATGGCATGTGATCAAGTGCTTAAAGAACTTGCTTGTAATGTATCCTACTTGATGAAATGAAACATGAAAATTACATGAAATGTGATCTATGGCTCAAATGGCCTAAGGGCCTAATATGAAATGAACTTGCTTGACATGATCTTGATCTTGAAACACTTGAATAAATGGTAAATCGAACAACCTTGGTAGCTAGTTAGACTAGGTAGAAAGGCATGCCTTAGAGTCTAGAGCTCATTGTGTCAGGGTGGACTACGGTCCAGGGCTAAGGCCCCTATTTGGCGACAGACAGAGGGTACGTATGTGGTCTTTGGCAACAGTAGGAGGGTTGACCAGCACTACGGTGCATCTTGTGGCGACAGTTGGTTGGAGACTTGATTACCTATACAAACTAAGTACCAAGGGGGTTGTTTAATTGATAACAAATGTAATAACAATCCTAAAACGCATGTGACTTGTCTTGAAAGCTATGAATAGTATGTTACTTGACATGAAAGCCATGAATTGTGTATTACTTGTTTTGTAAGCATGATGTGCTTGATTTTTTATATGAATGCATGAAGTATGATTCCATGTTCTTGTTCCTTGATAGCCAAATGTTTGAAATCCTTAGCTAGGATCATTCAAATGCTTGAAACCCCTAGCTAGGTTTATTCTTGTTTAAATGACACAAAACTTGACATAACAAATGGTTAGAACTAGTTACTACCTCACTAAGTACATTCTTGTACTTATCACTCTTGTTTTCATTCTTCCCAACTACAGGATAAAGGATTCGAGTGTTGCTTGATTTTGAAGCCTGATTTATTGAGCTACAAGCAAGTCACATAAGCATTGCCTAAGTATGGTTTCATACTTGTTTTGTATATCTCCTAGATGGGTGGCACTAGAATGTATATAGTTCATTATGATCATGCATTTTGGAATACTTGAAACTTGTATATATTGTCCTTGTATGGGCCTACTATGTTATGAACCTATTGGCAAGTATGTAATGAACTTAAAGTACTTGTAATGCAATGTTGTTTGCTGCGCATATGATGATACAAATGAAATGACCAGGTGCTATTGTATGTTTGGAATAACTAAGTATTTGACCTAGTTTACCTTAGAGCATTCGAATGCCTCACTTAGTGTACATGTATAAGATTGAATGAATAGTATGAAATGCTTCATGTCTTGTTTGAATTGAAAGTAAAATGAGATGAACCATGCTACTTGACTCACCAATCGAATGCTTTGTAGGATGTTATGGTCATTTGTGTGTGTGAGTAAACCATGTTGTATGTATATTGTATGTTTGAATAGGATTGTCGAATGGTCTATATGTTTGAAATAAGTTACACTAAATTGTATGTTAACATGGTCATGTTTATTGAATTTAGGTATGACATTAGTACATGTAACAAATTAAGGAACATTAGGAAAAGAAATGGAAGCATGTTACACCTAGGGTCATTCGAATGATAGCGTTTAAATAAAGTTAAGTGAATCATGAAAGTAGTAACTTGTAATGTAAGCATGAAAGGAAATAATTTAGGAGCCTAATCGAATGCTTTAAGTTGTCTCAAAAGGATATGTTGGTGTTCATATCCCTAAAAATGAGTTACATGTTTTTATGTTTTTTTGTTCATGTTGTAGTCACGAAAACTGAAACGATTGTTTGTAAGCCCTAATAATATCTCTACATGTTTTCGCTCAGATGCTTTGTTCTTGAAGTTTTCCCCCCAAAAGAAGCTGTATACGCATAACTCAATTACCAGAGTTAAAACAAGTTTGATAATCGATTGAAACATAAATGGAGTAATATTTTAGAGACCAAGCACATGTTTACAAGGGTGATTAAAAAAGAGAGAACTGGATTGTGCAAAATGAACATTCTGGTCCTTTGAAACAAGCTAACCAGATTGTAATCCACCCAACGTTTCTTCTGCAGTGCATTCTGTTCCTCCGCTGCACTTACAATCTTGCCTGACTGCCATACCCTAGCTTAGCTTTTTGTTTTTGATTTAAAAGGTTTAAAGTTTTTTGCTTGATTTTATAAGTGCACAAGTGAATGGAAACCGTAAACAATGGCTCCTCTGTCATATTGCCAACCAAGTAACTTTGGAATTTTGTTTTAAGGACCAAATTAAAAAATACATAAATAACAAGGGTTAAATTTAATAAATTATTTTAAATTAGAACTACATTGATTAAATATATAAATATAAAAAATTAAATATGCTATTATATTAAATTTTATAACAGACACTTAACAAATTTAACATCTAATTATTATTTTATTATAAAATATAAAGCTTAATTATTATTTTATAATATTTAAAAGTTTAATTATCGTTTTGTTTATTTTAACGAATGAGTGTTTGTGAACTTTAATTTTTTTTTCCTATTCTCATAAACTTTCCCCTCATTACTTCGAATCCTTAAATTTCTCTCAGGGTCATGAACGTGAATGAAAGAATGGCCTCCAAAGATTGAAAAAGAGCATTTCAATGTTGCAGACATTGCCAGCAGCGATGACGAGGGCGGCGGTCAAACTGTCGCATTAAAGAAAGCTTCCTCTATCACAGACCAGTCACTGCAACCGAAAATATCTACACCAGAAATGCTGCCCAGCTCAGGAACCATCACGCCGTCGGCACTGCCCTCTAATGAAACCCTAGACTCTCGGAGCTTCTGGAAGGCCGGGAATTATGCCGCTGGCCCCTCTTCCAAACCAACTCTGCTTCAAGGTTCGCCTTTTTTCGCTTTCTTTTTCACTAAATTTTTATGCATTAAATTAGTTTTCGTTTTTATATCGGATTATTCTTTTTCCTTTTTGATTCTAAGGCTCATTGGAGCATGCTCGTGTGCATCCTAAGCTTCTTCATTCCAATGCGACGTCGCATAAGTGGGCGTTTGGAGGTAAATGGAGTTCACACTACCTGAGTTCTGGAATTAACCTTTTGTTTTGCATGTATTAGTGGGATTTATTGCCTTTCCACCCTAAAATTGCAGCAATTGCGGAGCTAATGGACAATGCTGTCGACGAGGTAAGCTTTAATCTGAATTATCTGCTTATTGGTCCCTTAATCACTCTATTTTGAATCGGTTGTTAACTGTCATTTTCTACCTGCCTGTCTAGATTCAACACGGTGCAACTTTTATTAAGGTCGATAAAATTGATGTAATGAAGGATAATTCTCCAGGCCCAGCTTTACTTTTTTTAGGTATAACCATATTACTTGGGTCTTCTTATTTTACTCCTAGATTGATCGTGGGTTATGATGTAAAGTCTAAAACTTCTTACTTATATTGCAGATGATGGTGGAGGGATGGATCCTTCATTGATACGGAAATGCATGAGCTTGGGTTATTCTTCTAAGAAATCAAATACTACGATTGGACAATGTAACTCTTGTAGCTTATCTTATTTTATTTGTTTATTCCTTGACTCAATGATTTTGTTTCCCTTTTGTCCATGCTCATTTCTCTGGTTACTTTTCTGAAATGATGCTTAATAGAAAGACATGCATTTTTGTGCTACAGTAACTCCAAATGTTCATTTATGATATTTATGTTGATTTTTGCATGTGTACGTTTTTGCAGATGGCAATGGGTTCAAGACAAGCACCATGCGACTAGGTGCTGATGTTATTGTTTTTAGTTGATCAAATAGGGCATGGTATTACATTCTTTGCAGTGATACACATTGATTTTCTTTCTTCTATGAAGATGATTTACATTCTCTAATGGAGATTTGCCTTTCATTTTATTTGTTACGCACTAAAAGTTTTCAAGCTCTAATTGGTACTTCTGAATGCATGGAATTTGAAAATGTTAGTTCTTTCCTTTTATTTTTGTCTTAGAGACTTTAGGCTTTTTGTTTGTGGCAAATATGTTTGCCCCTCTATTTCTTGACATAGTTTTACAGTTCAGAATGGTACTTCCTTAGGCAATCGGGTTATTGATTTTTTAATAAACCTTACAAGGTTAGAAACAGGGGGGAAAGGCAAATGGTGCTATTTTTTCTTTTTAATTTATTTGGTCTTAGCTGCCTGCACTTCTAATTTAAATGCTTCTTCTGCTTGTGCTTCTAACTTGAATACCAGTAAATGTTCTTTGACCTTTTCTGTTACTCCAAATATGTCCTTAGCAAAGCAACACAGAGCGTGGGACTTCTTTCTTACACCTTTCTACGCAGAACTGGACAGGATGATGTCATCGTTCCTATGGTAATTCATTGTGTCCTTAGTATTTTGGGATTCTTTTTTCTCGTCCTTTCGAGGTATTACGTTTGAGGATTGGATTAACTCCTAATGTCCACAACTCGATTGCATTGTTGTTTCACTTCTGTTTGCAGATTGATTTTGACATCTCTGGTCATTGGGCAGAGCCAATAATTTACAGCTCACACGATGATTGGTCTTCTAACTTGAAAACTATCTTAGAATGGTCTCCCTTTTCATCAAAGGAGGAGCCGCTGCTACATGTTTGGCATTTATGTTTTCCTAGGTCTGTTTAGGAGTTCCACGATGATTCACCCTGTTGATTGTCTAAAGTCTAAACTACACGCATAACGTGTTCAGATTTCAAAACTGTTTGGCATTGATGTTGTATTCTTACATAGGAAGGAATTATAATTACAAAGGTCATTCTGGTATGATACAATTACTTGGAATTTTTTTTTGAATGCCTTCCAAATTGCAAATAAAGTTGCATGATGTACTAGATGAGCAGTTAAGTTGCAGTAGTCTAGCGGTTTACATGCATTTTTTTCTAACTAGACTTTTTCTCCCTTTTTTCCCAGTTTGATGATTTCGGATCACATGGAACAAAAATAATAATATACAACTTATGGCTGAATGATGAAGGCATATATGAACTGGCTTTTGATGATGATGATGAGGTATGTGCATGGTGCTGTAAGCATTGAAATCTGTACGAAGTTTTTCTTGCGGCATAATTTTAGTAATATACTTTGAGAAGCAAAATTTTCGAGCATTTGTGTGTTTCAGCTCAGACCTAGGCATTGGATTTTCAATGTCTTTACTTATGAATGAAACCTTTTGATCATCCTGTCATTGCAGTTTCTATGAATCTGAGGTGTATATTTATTTATATTTGATAGACACGAGAAGTTTAACCTCAAGGCTTGTACTATTTTTCTATTTTTTTCAAAAGGATATTCGACTGAGAGATGAAGCTCTTCATGGAGCTACTGGAGTGCCCAGAAAGTCGGTTGTTGAACTTCAATCCCATATTTCTTACCGCATTCGGTATTCACTGAGGGTAACATGCTAAATTGAACTTTTTTGGTTTAGATTCAATTGCTTGCTACTACATGCTTGAACTTATCACTCTTTTCCTAGGCACTTATCACTCTTTTCCATGCCTAGGCATATGCTTCAATGCTATACCTCAGAAAATTTAATAACTTCCAAATCATATTGAGAGGGAAACCTGTGCAGCAGTACTATATTGCTGACAAGTTACAGTATCCAAATGTTGTAACATACAAACCCCAAGTAGCTACTGGATCAAAAGAGGTAAGAATAAGTTGCTAAGATATCTTCTATTGTGTGTGAAATAGATTCCTTTTCCGGCTTCTTTGTTCCCCTTAAATGTCATAATTGTGCTGACAGTTGTGTTGTAATCTTCCTATTATTTTGTTGCGCTTTTATTCTTTGCTATCATCATATTGAAGGTTTTAATCTTCAAAATTTATTAGTGGTACTTTAGAGGTAATTTTTACTTAGGAAACTTATGAAAATGTTCTTCTATTACAGTGTTCAGTGGAAACTACCATTGGATTTATAAAGGAGGCCCCTACAAGTATTGCAGGATTTATTGTATACCATAAAAATCGCTTTATCAGGGTATGTTTTGATATTGCTCATTTGATATTTTCTTTTTCCTTGGCTTTACATACCTTTAGCTCTCTCTCTCACTCTTCATTTGAAATTTTTGATCTTACATTGGACTGGATCAGTACATTAAAGCCTCTATGAATAAAAAGGTTTTGAATTTGAGTGATTATGAAGCATAAGGTTCTAAAATTTTTGTAAACATGGAAATTGATTGTGAGTGCTGACACTGGTGTGCATCTAATTTCAGCGAGTTCAAGTTTGCTTGAAAGTTATTTCAAGGACTTACTGCCAATTGTATGACATGGTGTTCTGCTTCTTAAATTTTTTGAAATACTTGATTATGATACTGATTTGGCAAGTTTGTTCACATTGATGCAGCCCTTCTGGAAGGTGACAAGTGATGGCACTGCAAAAGGGAACGGTGTTGTTGGTAATATGTTTTTCTCTTGATTTCTTGTTAGGCATTGTCTTATTTTATGTTATTTATGGTTGCATTGCTTATATTGCAGGTGTTCTTGAAGCCGACTTTATAGAACCAGCACATGACAAGCAGGATTTTGAGAGGTCATCAATGTTTGTCCGGCTGGAAAATAGGCTAAAACAGATGGTTCATGATTACTGGTTGGTTCATGACAGAAACCATAGAAGAAAATGGATTTTTATCATATCTGAAACAAGTTACAGACTTACAGCTTTTGGTTTACATACAAAATTGTTTAGTTTAGAATACTAACAAACTCCCCAAAGATAGTAACTAACTACCTTATCTTAAGAGACTCCTAAGACTATGAAACTTCCCAATAGAATCTACATAATTTGACACTCACCCTCAAGTTGGTGAATGGATATTTTCCATCCCAAGCTTACTAATAATATCTTGGAACACAATGCTTTTCAGTCCCTTTGTGAGTATGTTTGCCAACTGATCTTGGGTTGAAACGAATGGAGCGCATATCAGGCCACTATCTAATTTCTCCCTGATGAAATGTATATAAACTTCAACAAGCTTTGTTCCGTCATGTTGAATAGAGTTATGATCACTACTGATGGATGATTTATTATCACGGTACAACCCCATTTTATTCTCAAGTCATCTAGGATTATCTTCAACTAGAGTAACTTATATTCCCAACACGATTAATCTAAACTGACTTTGTGCTTGATCTTGCTACTACGGTTTGTTTCGTACTTCTCTACGTTACAAGATTCCCACCTAGGAAAGTATAATAACCATATGTTGATTTCTTGTTGACCAAAGATCCTGCATAATTTGCATTAGCATAAGCTTCTAACGTCATGTTTGTGCTTGTTCGACATTTGAACAAAATTCCTCTTTCTGAGTTGCCTTTCAAGTATTGTAATGTCTAGTTTACTGCATTGAGATTTTATTCTTTGAGATTGTGCATAAATTGACTAGCCACATTCACTACAAATGCTATATACGGTCTTGTGTGCGCCATATATATCAACCTTCCAATTAGCTTCTGATAGGATCCTCTATCTACCATGTGTTCTTCTAGAGCATCACATAATCCATTATTGAATTTGATTGACATCTCAACCGGTTTACAACTCATCTTCCCCGTTTCTTTCAACAAGTCGTGTATGTAATTTGGTGGGAGATGAAAATTCTTTGCTTTGAATGGCTACTTCAATGCCTAGGAAGTATTTTAATTTTTCTAGCTCTTTGATGTCGAACTCCTTCAAGATAAAACACTTCAAATTATTCATCTCTTGTACATCATTATTTGTTACGATGATAACATCTACATATTATAGGACCTTTGTACTTGTATATGTATACCCATAGTGTGTATGAATAAAACACAAGATATTCTCTTCAAAATTTTGGTTGGTGGACATTGGTTTGAACTGTGGGAATTGTTTAAGAAAGACATCTCTCAGTTTTCTAAACCTAAGGGTTCTGCTAGGCATTCTATTGATTAGATATGTGGCTGTAAGAATGGCTTTCCCAGAAATGCTTAGGGACAATGCCAGGAAACAAGAAAGATCTCGCAACTTCTAGGATATGCCTTTTGTTGTGGTGTATCAACACCAGAGCTAATCCCTTATTCTTTGAAATAAGAAGCGTCCATGTGGTTCTAGAGGATTTCTATTAACAGATAAATGGGGAAATAATCTCTCAAGATAAATAAAGTTTGGGCGTCCTAACCGAAAATGCCATAACATTATTTCATTGGGTGCAAAACTGGAAGTAGAAAGGGATCGGGTAATGCAACTTGATAGAACTTGTCTTTTGGGACGGACTTGACCTTGAAGTAGGTAGAGTCCACCACACAACCTAACACAGCCAGTCATCTTCTTCAAGTCTAGTGCCTGAAATTCACAGAAAGTTGAATAGAATTTAGTATAGCGTCGTAAATCACTGGATAGTAATATAGACATGGTCACATGCTAAATTAGGAACATAGTTTAGGTTAATATCCTTATTTATTTGTATAGTGCCAACCCCTTCAACCGAAGACAAAGAAACCTACGCAACTTATACATGTAGATAAAGAAGCTTTTGAAAGAGAACAAAAGTATTTCTCTTATATTCTATGTTGAAACGAGTACAAAGGTGTGCCTTAAATAGGCTGATACAAAGTGTTTTAGTAGGATTAAATTAATCTAGTTAGACTCTTATCTAACTCTTAGGACAAGAGTTATCTCTATCTTCTAGGATAATGTAGAAAAGCAATTTTCTAGCTTTAGGAAAAACTAATTAACGCATAAAAATAAAGCAGAATTTAAGTTTCTGCAGAAAAGAAGAAGAAAAAGCAATTGATTTTACATTTATTGAATATTTTCAAAAAATTACATCCCTTTACAGTGAATTTATAGACTCAAGTATTGGACTTTAGTTACAATTAGGAGTCCTAAGTACACAAGACATCTAACTCTATCTTTTAGGAAGTAAACTTTAATTTAAACTACTATTTACATGAGGACTCTAACTCTATCTCTAAACTTTAATTTAAACTACTATTTACATAAGGACTCTAACTCTATCGGATAATCTAACACTCCCCCTCAAGTTGGAGAATATACATTGTGTAGTCCCAACTTGAATAGAAACTTGTCGAAAGAAGCTTTTGGTAGTGCTTTTGTAAGTACATCCGCCACTTGTTCTTCTCAGAGGAACATAAGATAAAGAAGCTGTCCCACTAGTAATCTTTTTCGAGATAAAATGCCATCAATCTCCACATGTTTAGTCCTATCATGGTGGACTGGATTTTTGAGCAATTTGTATGGTGGACTGATTATCACAAAAAATCTCAAACTTCTCATCTTGGTTCACATTTAGCTCCTTCAATAGCTTTAACAACCAAATTCCTTCACACATTCCCAATGCTAAAGCCCTATATTCTCGCCTTCAAAGATCTTCTTCTAGATACAATTGTTTGTTTCTTACTCCTCCAGTCACTAGTTTTCCCCAAACAAAGGAGCAAAGAACCACTAGTTGATCTTCTTTCTGTCACTTCGTTTGCCCAACTTGAATGTGAATAAATTTGAACAGTCCTTTCTTGAGTCTTTTTAAATAGCAATCCATGCCCCGTGTGTCCCTTTCAAGTATCTCAAAATTCTAATTGCGCTTTCCATGTGATCTTCCCTTGGATCAGTCATGTGTTGACTGATAATATTAATGGAAAAGCAATGTCCGTCCAGTTAATGACAAATAAATCAATTTTCCCACTAACCTCTGAAATTTACCCTTATCGCCTTTAGGGCTTGTGTCCTCTCTATTGAATTTTAAGCTCGCTTCCATGGGAGTATCAACTGGTTTGCATCCCAACATTCTGCTTCATTAAGTAGATCAATAACATATTTTCTCTGTTTTATCACTAGACCTTTGCTCGACCTAGCAACCTCCATGCCTAGAAAGTATCCGAGCTTTCCTAGGTCTTTTGTTTCAAATCGTATTTAACAACCCTTTCAAGTGACTTATCTCTTCATCATCATCACACCAGTCGAATAATGTCATCCACATATACTATTAAAATAACCCTTTTATTGCTAGAGGTTGCCTTAATGAAGAGAGTGTGATCCGCCAAGGATTGTTTGTATCCATTTTCTAAAATCACCTTGGTGAATCTGTCAAACCAGGCTCTAGGTGACTGCTTCAAACCATAGATGGATTTATTAAGTCTGCAAACTTTACGATCTCCTTTTATCGACTTCAAGCCCAAGGCACTCTCATGTACACTTCTTCTTCCAATTTTCCATTAAGAAAGGCATTCTTAATGTCAAGTTGATGAAGCTTCCAGTCCTTGTTTACAGCCAAGCTTAAGAGAACTCTAATCGTATTTAGTTTAGCTACAGAGAGCAAAGGTCTCATTATAATCAATTCCATAGGTTTGAGTAAAACCCTTGGCCACCAACCTTGCTTTATACCTCTATATCGCCATCGAGTTGTATTTTATGGCGAACACCCATTTGCATCCGACTGGTTTCTTGCCTTGTGGAAGATCTGTAATGGTCCAAGTATCATTCTTTTCAAGTGCTTCAATCTCCTCTTTAACAACCCTTCTCCACTTAGAATCTTTTAGAGCCTCCTCAATAGTGTTAGGTATCTGTTCTTTATCTAAGCAAGTCAGAAAAAAGCCTTAAATGATGGCATTAGATTACCATAAGCAACATACCTCTGAATGGGGTGTTTTGTACATTGTCTTACCCCTTTCCTTTTAGCAATAGGCAAATAATCAAATTCAAGTAAATGAGAGGGAATCTCGGCTAGAACATTACCTCCATCATTTTCATTGGCAATCAATTCAAGTCCAATTCTCGGCAAGTGTCGGATTGCAAAACAGTCTGGAATAGTTTTACATTTTCTGGTATAAACTTTCAATTGCTTAAGAGGTTTGGGGTTTTGAGGAAGGTTTGGGTGAATTCGAGGAGTAGTAACAATAGGTGAAGGATGGGAAGTCAGTAGGTGTAATAATAGGTGAAGAAGTAGAAGGGTTTAAAGGAGTATGGGGTTCAAATAACAAAGGATTATTAGTAGGTAATAACTCTGAAGGTAAAGAAGGATAAACCTGATTGGTAGGAGGCTGAAAAACATCACAATTCTCCCCCTGATTTGCAGCTGCAGGGAAATAAGGTTCTTGTTCAAAAAAGGTGAGATCCAAGGAAGTAAAAAATTTCTGAGAAGGAGGATGATAACATTTGTAGCCCTTCTTAAGTGAAGAATACCCGACCAAAACACACTTCAAGGATCTGGGGTCAAGTTTTGACCTAGAGGGAACATAATCTTTCACAAACACAGTGCAACCAAAAACTTTGAAAGGGAGAATAGAGGACAAAGGTTTAAAATTGGGGTAACTCTCCAAAAAAAACAGCTCTAGGTGTTCTCAGATTGCAAAACCTTCATCTGGGCATTCGATTAATGAGATAGGTTGCGATTAACAAAGCCTCACCCCACAAATACTTAGGAATATTACTAGTGAACATCAAAGACCTAGTTACCTCCAACAAATGCCTATTTTTCCTTTCTGCAACCCCATTTTGTTGTGGTGTATCCACACAAGTGCTAAGTTGAACAATCCCTTTTTTTGTTAAAAAATTCCCCCAAGGACTTGGTAAAATATTCACTCCCATTATCAGATTTGAAGATCTGAATTTTACTTCCAAATTGGGTTTCAACCATATTGTAAAATTTCTCAAAAACAGAGGCTATTTCAGATTTATCCCTTAACAAATATGCCCAAGTTGTTCTACTATGATCATCAATAAAAGTGACAAACCACCTACTACCAGTTACATTCTTCACTCGAGAAGGACCCCAAACATCATTATGAATTAATGAAAAAGGTTGGGAAGGTTTGTAGGAAGATGGTAAATAGGATGCTTTTGTCTGTTTAGCGAGAGGACATATATGACATTTAAAAGAACTTGGTTTTCTATTAACAAATAATTCAGGGAATAATTTAGCAAGATAATGAAAATTAGGATGCCCTAACCTAAAATGCCATAACATTAAATTATCAATTTGCCCTAAAGAAGTCAAAGAGCAAGAAGTATTTGGTAGGGTAGATGGTTGATTTCCGAGGACATAAAGACCATTTTGCAAGCTAGCGATTGCCAAGCATCTTCCTCGAATTCACCGCCAAAAAAAACAACCAGATTGATGGAAATCAGAATGAACACTTCAAATTCTTGGAGAGTTTACTAACAGAGATGAGATTGCAAAGAGATTAGGCACAAACAAAACATCTTCAAGCAACAAATTATCGTTAATGAGGATCGGGCCACTTCCTTTGATAGGAGAGAAAGAGCCATCATTTGTTTTAATATAACTTGTAGAAGATGAATCAAAAACTAAGGAATAATTCCTGTTACAGTCATGTGATCGGATGCTCCAGTCGATGATCCATGCCGATGCACCTTTGGTAGAAAAAAGTGCGAGGGAGAACAAGTATTCAGATGCTTGTATCCTCCACGAGGGCTAAATCCGCTTCACAAAGTTCTTTATCGAACCTGAAATTTACGAAAAAACTCAATCAAAAGAGCTGCTCTGCTATGGATAGCATCTCAAAGGTTGTCGAAGGGGATCCCATTAAGAATTCTAACTAGGATCGATGTTAGACTGATACCATATAGAAAAGCAATTTTCTAGCTTTAGGAAAAACTAATTAACGCATAAAAATAAAGCAGAATTTAAGTTTCTGCGGAAAAGAAGAAGAAAACAAAATTGATTTTCTGTTATTGAATATTTTCAAAAAATTACATCCCTTTACAGTGAATTTATAGACTCAAGTATTGGAAGTCCTAAGTACACAAGACATCTAACTCTATCTTTTAGGAAGTAAACTTTAATTTAAACTACTATTTACATGAGGACTCTAACTCTATCTCTAAACTTTAATTTAAACTACTATTTACATAAGGACTCTAACTCTATCGGATAATCTAACAGATAAGACTTAGTTGACTTAGTTAATTATCTAACTACTAACTAGTTTTTACAAAGTAAAACACTAATTGCACATTTCTAATTACTCGTCAACTACATGTCTACAACCTACAAGTAACAAACTCCGTTGTCTCAAGAGACTCCTTAAACTATGAAACTTCCCAGTAGAATCTACATAATACGACAGTTCCCTATCATAAATTGTAGTTTTGAGTATTGACATCTCCTGATAAACTTTCTTACAAATAATTTTTTGAGTATTGAAGTCCACTGATAGCTAATTTTTGTTTATATTCTATTTTAAAGAATGAACATGCCCTCTCTCAGATTTCCTTTAGTGTCACTTCCTTTTATGAGTTGGGTGTCTCATTTTGATGCAGCTATTAGTATGGCATTATCTTCACCAGCTCTTATTTTTTTTGTTCTTGATTTGCTGAACTGAGGAGATCATTTCTGCAGAGTTTGAACACTTAAATCCCTGTTTCTAGAACAGTTGGCAGAACTGAGGAAAATGTTTTCCTTTGCAAGAGTAGGTTATGAGGTTTTGTGATAAATCCATTTGACAAGACAGGAGCTTGCATAAGTTGAATAGTTGTTGTTTTAACAGCCTTAGTTGATTTATGAGCAGCCTTCAAGTACTTAAATATCTAGAATTGAGTGTCACCTATAGTTCTTCCCTGCAAATTTGAATTTTCTTTCTGGGTTACATGTAGAGTTCATCTTAGTTTAAGCTAATGCACATGATTGATGAATGGTGTTGTCTTAGATGCCAAATCAACCGTCTTATACTTGACTAAACGATCAAACTCGAACAAAAAAGAAAGCAGGGAACACTGTCCTAGAAGGGATGTACAAGCTTATAGTTATAATGCCCATAGACAGTTGTGTAATACGTATGTCCCTGTTTTTTTTCCTAAGCAAGCTCATACTATAAATTCGTTGCTGAAATTTAATAAGAAAGGTGCATCAAGTTTTGTAGATCACTTTATTTTTATTTAAGCATCCATGTTTCTTGGTTCAAATGGACTGAGGTTTATTATTACTTTATTACTCTTTTGAATGGATGGAAATTCTTCTTGCAAGACAGGAAAACCCATTGTCACTTGGTTGGCTACCAGCCTCCAGGTTTCAATGCAAAGATGAAGAGACAAATGTCAGCTTCTCCGCATAACAGTAGTTCTAATTTGCCAGCAGAAAGTGATGTCCTATCTATTGTCCATATTCCGGACAATGCCAAGCTGGGTTTAAGAGATGAACAACCAGGTGTTGATGTTCCTAATGATGTCATGCTCGAAGGTCTGACATCCATATCAGTTGATCAGTTATGTGAAGAGAACATACAACTTTTCATGAGGTAAAATTTCATCTTGAATGTATCTGGCTGGTTGTGTTTGTATGCTGTCTACGAATCACGATGCATCTTGCATGTCTCTCATTCCGATGAGACTTGGTTCATATTTTAAGTTTATCTCGAATTTCCTAAATTGAACCATTCTTAGAGTTCTATGTTTAGAGTTTATGATGTAGGGTTTCGTAGAACTTGACTCTATCCATGTTTGCTCGAGGCTGATGCTATCCTATGGTGCAGGTGTGAGGAAAAGGCACAGAAGGAAGCGAAATTGAAACATACGGTGCGTATTACTTTTCAAATAATAAATTCCGGGTTTTGTGGTTCTACATTAATAACCTTTTCAGTATTAAAAGTTGTCTCTGTTTGGAATACATAGATTGGGGAACTGGAAAAGGGGTTGGAGGATATGAGAAAGAAGTGTGTTCAGCTTTCTTCACTCCTAGAGGCCAAACGTAAACTGAAGGCTATATGAAAAGAAAAGAAAAGAAAAGAAAAGAAAGCTCTACCCTAAACATTTCATTTAATTAACCTAAACATTTCATTTGATCCAATTATAGTTATATCCCGAGCTATAATAGGGGAGACAACATATTTAATTACTTGTTTTTGGATACAACATATTTAATACTTTGTATTGTAGTTATATATAGTACTTTTTATATCAAGGTTAAATTTAGCAATATCATTCTTCAATATTGAATTTTGTTGGTGCTATATTTTTATTTTCCTTGGGAAAAATTGTATTTAGCAGTTAATAAAATTATGTATTGAGAAAACTCAATATAATTTGATATGGTAAGTTTTAGTCACATACGTATTATATATAAATAAAGTTATTTATTCAATGAAATTTTAAAATATGAATTTCCATCGGATTGTATGAAATCTGGTTAAATATATTCAGTTTATGAAGATTCAACCATTGGGTTTTAGCATGTGTAAAAAAAACTATTGGGTTTTATCCTGGTTGGTATGGTTAGTATAAGTCTTTAATTTTTTTAGGGTAAACTACATTAATAGTCACTGAAGTTTTAGGGTGCTTTTATTACGTTCATAGAACTTTTAAAACTTTCATTACGATTATTTAATTTTTATATCGCTTTCAATATGGTCATTGTCGTTAAAAAACGCTAATGTATAATCTTCTTCTTCTATGAAAATCTAGGTTATGAACGAATATGATGTTAAAATGTAGGTAAGTAAACGAACACGAACGAGGATGTGTTCATGTTTATTCATTTAATTGTAACTGAGCAAATGAACGAGCAAGAACATAAACGAACACAAAATTTTTTATTCGTGTTCATTCGTTAAGAAATGTAACTTGCTCGTTTTCGTTAGTTAGAATGATAAACAAACATTAATCATATAAAATTCATTAATATAAGCTAATTCAAAGTTAACATGTTAGACAAAACAATCTTCTTAAAGTTCAATTGTCTTCAATAATCTTCGTAGCAGTCTTTCTTCGACTTGCATTCATGAACAATCGCTAATTCACCATCCATCCTGATCATAACCAAACAAATGAAATTATATAAATTAAAGAAGTTATAACAAAAGTTGAAAAGTATACTAAATTAGCAAATAATAACAAGTCACTCATCCACATTCCTCAAGGAAGCTCAACAGATACAATATCCTCATTTTGCTACGATAAATCAAAAAAACAAAAAGTTATTAGTCATTGTAAAACCAAATCTATTAAAATTCAAAACACAAAAAATACCTTATTTTTCTTTTTCTCCAACCCATAGTATTGACGATACCAATCAACTCCACAAATAAGCATATCTACCATCTTAGTTCCTAAAGAGGAACGATGTGGATCAATAACCCCACCAGCACTGAAAGCAGATTCAGAAGCAACGATAGTGACCGAAATTGCTAGGATATCAGTAGCCATTTTGAAAAAAATCTTAAATTTAAGATTGTTCTCCTTCCACCATCCCAAGGCATCAAAATATACGTCAGGCTCACCAATATAAACTCTTTCTTTCAAATAAGAGTCCAATTTTGACTTCATAGACGCGAAAAAGATCGACACTTTTAATATGTTGATCATACTTAGTTGTCCAGTTTTGATACTTTTACCAAATCGACTAGTTAAAGACAATCACTCTTAGAAGTACCACCAGCACTAATATTTTGACTCCCATCAGTCCTAGTAGATAAAACAACATTTGTTACTTTATGAGCCTCAACATATTCTTGGTACAACTCATAGAAGTATTTCAAACTATTTGTATTTGTTTCGGAGCCTTGTTAGGTGAATAAATAGCATTGAAAGAAAACTCAAGCAATTTCATTTTATACCTAATCAAAGAAAATGACAACAATTGAACTTAAATAAATAAATAATGATATTAAAATAAAATTCAAACAATTTAATTTTATACCTTGGAACTAAAACGGCGCCAATTGAAATCAGCAAATTAAATGTACCTCAATACTTGTCAAATTTTATCTTCATCTTCATAGTCATAGCTATCATGTAATCACTTCCCTCCAGAACTACTGCATCCAATGCTTCTTTTATCCCCAATAATTCGCTAAAAAATAAATTAGAGGTAGGATATTCGGAACATATATTATATAAAAAAATATTAGTAAATCTTACATGAAAAATGACTTGTATTAAAAAATCAACAAAAAAAGAATAAAGTAATACCTGAAATGATTTTTGTGGCTTCATGAAAAAGTGCTAAAAATGGGCAAACTTCTTCAACTTTTTTTAGTCTTCTTCGCTCGACAAAGTAATGTATGTAAGCTCTTGATCGGCATAATTCACAAACACTTCTTTGAACTCCAAAGCAGTAGACAACATAGAATATGTAGCATTCCATCGAGTAGTAACATCTAAAATCAAATGTTTCTTTGACATTGAAAGTTGTTTGACTAGTTCACTAAATATATGCAACGTCCTGGAGGGGCATTCACATGTTTCACACTCTCACGAATATTACGAATTATGTCTTCAATTTTTTCAAGATCATTATGAACTAATGTTAGGATGATCAATCAACTCGATTTGGCCAAGAGGGGGTGAATTGAAACTTTTAAAAAAGAAGGGAAGCAAGAGGATAAATGAAAAGTGTGGCACAAGAAATTTATAGTTGTTCAAACTTCTAACAAGCTCTACATCCGCTACCTTAGCTCCCCACTAAGGATTTCAAAACAATTTCACTACGAAATTCTTCCCCTTTTTTAAGTTTAGGAGGAAACCATTACAAAGATCAAAGCTTCCTACCCAAAGCTTGATCAAGTTCACTCACTTTACAGGAAATAATGACAAATAATGAAAAACCTCTCAAAGGTAAATAATTTGCCCCAATTACAATTTCACTCAACCCAAACTTGAAAGAAAGAATTACAAATATGCCCACTCAAGTGGGTTACAAAGGATATGACTCTAATAAGCTTAAAGTGTTGAATTTCTGCTTGAATGCTTTTGACTTGTTCAATGGATGTTCAATTATTGTTGTTGTAGATTTAGAGACTTGATTTTATATCCCTTCATTGATTTGTAACCGTTTGGGTGGTTGAGATCATCAATAGAGCCATTGGGCTGCTTTCTTCTCACAATAAATGATGTTTGGTAACCTCCCGTATCGGTACCCTGCCATAAGAAAAAATAGCCGCTGTACAAAAGGGTATCGATACGCTTGAGGGCGTATTGAAATGGGTATAGTGTAAAAACATAGGCGTATCAATATAATATAGTTGTATCAGTACAGTTTTAGCTCATTGGAATCTGAGGAAAAAGTCCAAGAAAAATTGCATCGATACGGCTAGGGGCGTATCGATACGGGTTAACTGAAATTCAAAGTTTGATGATTCCAATAAATGACAAGGCAGTGGTCATATATTAAATGCAAAGATTTGAAAATTCTAACACTCCGTATCGATACAGGTGAGCTATACCGATATGCATAGCCAAAAATATAAACCTAGATGAAGGCTGTATCGAAACGGGCTTAGCCGTATCGATACGATTTTGCAATTAAAATTCCAGTAGTCAAAATTCGTATCAAAACACCTAAGGGCGTATCGATACGCCTGAACATTTTTGGTTATTTGAGTATGAAAATACTTAGAAAAACTTTTGGGGTTTAAGTTTTTGACTTAGAAACATTTAAGTTCGATCCCTTGTCATTTTGTGAGACTTTTTGAATACTTAAAAATTTATCCAATTTTACAAATTGGTCCTTAAACACTTTGTTATATCAAAATCAAATATAGGTTTTACAATCTCATCCTTTTTTATATAACAAAACCAAAGTAAATTTTTAAGTAAGTTTGAAAAATATTCCAATTTCTTTAAGACTAAAAGATATAGTTTTGAAAAACTTTGTAAAAATTTAAGTGCTCTTTTACTTCTCTCCTTTTTGTTAGATCAAAATCAATAGGATATAATTAAAGCAATATATAAACATTAAAGGTACTCCATGCATTGAACAACATAATTATCATTAAAAAATTCAAAGCATAATAGTCAAAGCAACAAAATAAAATCCAACTTAATTTCTAAAAGCATAAACCAAAACAAATAAAACAAAGCATAGGAGTTCATAAAATGAAGGCATAGGTGCATAAAACAAATCCTAATATGATATGATATGTCATGAGATGCAAGAGCCTAAGGAGCGTCTTCATCGTCTTCTTCTTCATCCTCTTCATCTTCATCATTGGCATTGGTTCCAAGAGATTGTCGTCATTCTCCATGAAAAACGGTAAGAGATATGTTCATCGAAGCTTGGCGATTCTCAATGGAAGTAACTCTCTCATCCAAAGATGTAAAAGAGAGTGTCAATAGTGGCAAATCCGGAGGTCATGATAGCGTCCAAAGATGTATTACTAGTGCCAAAAGATTCAAACTTCCTGTCGAGATAAGCCATGAGAGCATCAAGGAAAGGTTGGGCTACCGGAGCTTGAGGAACTTGAGGAGCCGCCATCGGCTCGGGTTGAGTACCTTGAGGGAGATTTGTAGCACGGATCCCTTCTCCATTATAATATGAAAACTTTGCACGGTGGAGAGAGCAATCATCAATCGTTTCGGTGAGAGGTTCGGCAACATCATGAGAACAATCAATCTCCAACTTGTGGAACAAGTAGCTTAAAGCGGTGCCATAGGTGAAGGATGAAACAAGAGTTGTATGGCGATTTTGCACAAGGAAGACTATCTCGGCAAACAAAATTTGAGCAAGTTTCGTACACTTACCCTCACAAAAGCAACGAATCCAAAAGTCATCAACTTGGCGGATCGTTGAGAATTTTCCACTGCATGGGCAAAACCACCAAGTGATCATAAGGTGAAGGGTGTGATCATGAGCATCAAGCACGGTCACGGAGCCACCAAGAACATGTCCCAACGAGTCCTCATCATCAATACCCATATCCTCAAAACCAAAAACATTTGCTAAAACCGAAGAATCAATTTGAAATTTCTTTCCCATAAAATAGGATTCATAGCAACAACCTCGGATCTATCTTGGTTATAAATACACCGGGCATTGGAATAAAAGATAAGAACAAGGTTTTGGTATAAAATCCCGGGTATGCTTAAAAAGTCATAAACTTCCATTAATGCATTAGCTCAAGGTTTTTAAATTAAAATCTTTCAGAAGAAAAAAGAGGATTGAAACAATGCGCTCACGACGAATTTTATAACCTTGATATTGTTTAAAATGAGCTATTGCATTTGCAAATCTAGGTTCATTAAAGCAATTTTGAAAAATATAGGTTAGATTGGGCTTTGTACCATCATTGTTGGAATTGGTATTGGATGATTGTTCCAATTCTCTTCTTGCTCTTTTGTTAGGTGCCATAACAAAACCTAATCAAAATCAAACCACAAAAAAATATGTATGCATAAATGATCACATTCGATCAAATTAACAATCCAATGATCAAGGTATTGTAAAAAAACTATATCGTATAGTTTAAAATCATATACAAGTTTAAAAGAATTATTGGTAAAAAGAAAACTGAAAAATAGAGTTGAAAAATATATGATATAATTTTATATTAGAACCAAAAAATTTTAGATTTGAAAAAGTTTTTACAAATTTTTTGAAAAACAGTTCATATACATATTAAATATATAAATTTGAAACGAAAACATTGTATAAATAAGAGTGAAATTAAAAAATAAAGAAAAGAAGTTTATACCTTGAATATGGAATTATGAATGAATTAGGAGATGATGATGTACAAATCTTGATGATTTCGCTAGGGTTTGATGAATAACCCAAAAGCCCTTAAAAGTTTTTAAGAATTGTGTGAAAAACAAGAGGGTTTGAGAGGTTTTTATAGATGAAAATTGTACCTAGGGTTTGTAGTGTTTTAATTAAAGTGAAAAACCCCTTTAAAGACTCATTTAAAGTCTAGCGGCTATGTGTATCGATACGCCACCTGCGCGTCCCGAAACAACGTACTAAAATAGTTTTTAGCCGTTTTGACACACCACCCGTACCGGTACAAGTCAACTACCAAAACTGTTTCACGATACTCGCACCGATACACATTATCCCGTATCGGTACCCTTGAGCAAAAAATGTCATTTTTTACTGCAAGGTGCTTAAAAATTCGATTTTACTCTAATCGAAATGCATGTGTATGATATGTGAACATCATGTATGAGCTAAAACAGATGCATATAGGAGCAAAAACATAATAGCTAAGCAATTAACCAAACTCAAGCAAATTTTAGGCACTAAAAAGACTCAAAGGTTCAAGGTAGGCTAGTTAAACCTAACTCTCTCCTAAGAGACCAAAAACGGTCTTTATTTAAAGGTTTGGTAAATATATCCGCTTGTTGGTTTAAGGTGTCTACATATTCTAGAACTACCTCATTTTTTAAGACATGATCTCGAATGAAATGATGTCTTATCTCTATGTGCTTGGTTCTAGAATGTTGGATGAGATTCTTAGTGAGACATATGACACTACTGTTGTCACACTTAAGATGGATGGTACCTACATCAATTATATAATCTAAAAGTTGATGTTTCATCCAAAAGACTTGAGCACAACGACTTTCGGTCGATATGTATTCCGCTTTGCTGGTAGATAATGCTACACTATTGTTTCTTTGAAAACCATGATATGTGCATACTACCTAGGAATTGACAAGTACCAGATGTACTCTTTTTATCTATTTTTCAACCTCCATAATCTGCATCTGAATAAGCATGCAAATCAAAGGAGGAATCTTTAGGATACCAAAGGCCTAAACAAGGTGTGTCTGTAAGGTATCTAAAGATTCTCTTAACGGTTATAAGGTGTGATTCTCTAAGACTAGCTTGAAATCTAGCACACAAGCAAACATTAAACAGGATATCCGGTCTACTTGCGGTAAGATAAAGCAAAGATCCTATCATAGAGTGATAAAGCTTTAACTCAACACACTTACCTCCTTCATCTTTGTCAAGCTTTGTAGAAGAGCTCATTGGTGTGGCTTGAGGTTTCACATTCTCCAAGCCAAACTTCTTGAGCATATCCTTGATGTACTTAGCTTGATTGATGAAGATGTCATACTTCCTTTGTTTGATTTGGAGTCCCAAAAAGAATGAGAGCTTCCCATCATGCTCATCTCAAACTCACCTTGCACCAACTTAGCAAATTCTTGGCAAAACAATTCATTAGTAGATCCAAAAATGATATCATCAACATAAATTTGAACTACTAAGATGTCTTTACCTTTTCTTTTAATGAAGAGTGTAGTGTCCACCTTTTCTTTTTCAAAACCTTTTTCAATTAAAAAGTTTGATAATTTTTCATACCAAGCTCTAGGAGCTTGTTTTAAACCATATAAAGCTTTTGTAAGTTTAAAAACATGGTTTGGGTATTTTGAATCTTCAAAAACGGGTGGTTGTTTTACATACACTTTTTCATTAATAAAACCATTTAGAAAAGCACTTTTTACATCCATTTGAAAAAGCCTGAATTCAAGATAACATGAAAAATACAAGAAGCATCCTAATAGCTTTCATTCTAGCTACGGGTGCATAGGTTTCATCAAAATTGATTCTTTCTTCTTGAGTGTAACCTTGAGCAACAAGTCTAGCCTTGTTTCTCACTATGTTACCACTCTCATCTAGTTTGTTTCTAAAAACCCATTTAGTTCCTATGGTAGACTTATTACTAGGCATATCAACTAATGTCCATACTTGAATTCTCTCAAATTGATTTATCTCTTCTTACATGGCCAATATCCAATATTCATCATTTAATGCTTCTTTGATATTTTTAGGCTCTATGCATGAGATAAATGCAATATTACAAGCACTTTTAAGAGAAAGTCTAGTGGTTACCCCTTTGGATGGATCACCCAAAATCTCACCATCTTTGACATAATTGAACTCCCTTGGGTAGCTCACTTCCTTTTCCTCTAGAGTCATGTCCTTCAAGGCTTTTAGAGGTGGATATTGTGCTTCTTCTTCTTTGGAAAGAACTTCATCTACCTTTGATGATTGCCCACCATTATTGACTTCAAAAATTTCTACATCATCATCATCACAAGAATCCTTCCTTGGAAAGAGGTTATCATCGAAAACCACATGAATAGACTCTTCAACTACCAAAGTTCTTTTATTAAATACACGATAGACTTTAGAGTTTAAAGAATAACCTAAGAAAATAGTTTCATCACTTTTTGCATCAAATTTACCTAAATTGTCTTTTCCATTATTTAAAACAAAACATTTACATCCAAAAGGATGAAAATATCTAATGTTAGGCTTTTTGGATTTTAAAATCTCATAAAGAGTTTTCCTTAAAATTGGCCTAATCATTACTCGATTGACAATATAGCAAGCTGTATTAGTGGTTCTGCCCAAAAATACTTTGAGAAATTATTTTCACAAAGCATAGTTCTAGCCATTTCTTCTAAAGTTCGATTTTCCTCTCAATAATCCTATTTTGTCGAGGAGTGTGAGAAACAGAAAAATTATGGCTTATAGCATTTGATTTACAAAAATCCTCAAAACCTAAATTTTGAAATTCGGTTCCATGGTCATTCTAATGTGAGAAATAGAATGACCAACATTATTTTGAGTAATTTTTGAAAATGTGATGAATTTTTCTAAAGCCTCATCCTTGGTACTTAAAAGTAGAACCCAAGTAAATCTAGAGTAGTCATCAACTAAAACAAATGCATATGATTTTCCACCCAAGCTCATAGTCCTTATAGGGCCACCAAGATCCATACGGATTTGATGAAGAGCTTCATGTGATTCTTCCAACAGGGATAGTTATCTCCATTGAAATAAGGGAGTTTGGTGACAGATTGAGACTCGTACAAGTTATGGCCAAAAGTAGATGTCATGGCTTGAATATCGGATGATTGAATGACCTCTACAATCGTCTCAAATGGATGTTAATCCCTCAAATGAGTTAGGCTCTGATACCAATTGTTAGGATGATCAATCAACTCGATTTGGCCAAGAAGGGTGAATTGGCACTTTTAAAAATGAAGGGAAACAAGAGGTTAAATGAAAAGTGTGACACAAAGAATTTACAGTGGTTCAAGCTTCTAACGAGCTCTATATTCACTACCTTAGCTCTCCACTAAGGATTTCAAAACAATTTCACTACGAAATTATTCCCTTTTTCTAGGCTTAGGAGGAAACCGTTACAAAGATAAAACTTTCTACCCAAAGCTTGATCAAGTTCTCTCACTTTACAAGAAAGAATGACAAAAAATGAAAGACCTCTCAAATGTAAATAATTTTCCCCAATTAAAATTTCACTCAACCCAAACTTGAAAGAAAGAAATTACAATTATGCTCACTCAAGTGGGTTATAAAGGATTTGACTCTAATAAGCTCAAAGTGTTGGATTTGTGCTTGAATTCTTTTAACTTGTTCAATGGATGTTCAATTATTGTTGTTGTAGCTTTGGAGACTTGATTTTATATCCCTTCATTGATTTCTAACTGTTTGGGTGGTTGAGATCATAATAAAGATGTTGGGCTGCTTTCTTCCTGCAATAAATGCTATTTGGTAACCTACTGTATCGGTACACGAGGAGACGTATCGGTATCTACCATAGGAAGAAATAGTCCTTGTACAAAGGGGTATCGATACACTTGAGGGCGTATCGAAATGGGTATAGTGTAAAAACATAGGCATATCGCTACGCTATAGCCATATCGGTATGGTTTTAGCTCACTAGAATCTGAGGAAAAAGTCCAAGGAAAATTACATTGATACGTCTAGGGGCGTATCGATATGGGTTGACTGAAATTCAAAGTTTGTTGATTCCAAGAACTGACAAGGCAACAGTCATAGATTAAATGCAAAGATTTGAAATTCTTAACACCCCGTATCGATATGCATAACCAAAAATATAAACCCAGATGAAAGCCATATTGAAACGGACTAAGCCGTATCGATAGGATTTTGCAATTAAAATTCTAGTAGTCAAAAGTCGTATCGAAACACCTAAGGGTGTATCGATACGCCTGGGCATTTTTGGTTATTTGAGTATGCAGATACTTAGAAAAACTTTTGGGGTTTATGTTTTTGACTTATAAACATTTTAAGTTCGATTCCTTGTCATTTTGTGAGACTTTTGAATACTTAAAAATTTATCCAATTTTATAAATTGGTCCTTAAACACTTTGTCATATAAAAATCAAATATAGATTTTACAACTAACAAATTAAGAATATGTTCACATCATCGCACATGAAACAATTTTCCACCAACAACAAATTTCTTCTGAAGATTCAAATTTTCCATCAATTTTCTAGCCACCACATCATTAGACCTAGCAATGTCCATTGTCAAAGTAGCCACCTTTGTCTCAATGTTCCACTCTTTTAGACACTTGAAAAGGGAATCATAGATACAAACTCCAGAATATGGTGATTATAACGATCCAAATTTTTGAGTTAATGAACGTGCATTGACCCGGGTTTTGGATCTTCATGTGGGTTTGTTTAATTGGGCCTCTTGGGAAAAGTTTGGGTTTTAATAGTTGGGGATTAATACTATGGCATGGTAGAGGACTTGAGAGTTTATAATTTTATAAGATCAAGTTTAAAATAAAGGTTGACATCTTTTAATGGGTTTTGTCTTCATATGGGGTTAACGGGGGGAGAAAAAGAAGCTTGGGTGATATCATCCCTTTTCCCACTCCTTTCTCTTTCTTCTACCTTCATCTTCTTCCCCAAGACACCATAACTTCCAACCTTCAAATATTGAAGCTTTATCCTCTATTTGTTACCTACGAGACTTAAGAGTTAGGGATTCTTAATCTCTATCTTTCAAGCTTCAAGGAAAGCATAATATCTTGATGAAAAGGTAAGGTTTTATTTGTGGGTTTTTGAAACTTTAAAGCCTTATGATTTTTAAGGTTCTTCATTTGATTAAAAGGGTATAGATTCATAGTTAAATTCTTCCTTAGTTGTTATTTCAAGTTTTGTTTAGTTTTCCATGTTTTTATGGAAAAAAGAAGTGATTTGGGTTTATTGAAGTTTGTGCCAAAGAGAAAAAGTTGTGGAAAGTAAGTGGGTGAAGCAAATTCAAGATTCTTGCTAAAAGGTCAGTACAACTCTGACTCTTACCCTTCTTGAAGATCATAAATCAATTATCTTGCTTGATTTTATGGATGAGCTAGTTTGAGTTTTTGTAGCTTAAAGCCTTATTAATGGTGAAATCTGGATTAGTGGGTATTAATACGTACAAATAGTAGTAAACCACCCTAACCAACTCCCATACATGGGGCCCGTACTGATACCCTATGTTATATACGATAAACATAAACATTTTTGGAAGAGCGTATCGGTATGCCTAAGGAGGGTATCAATACCCCATGCCTTATTAAAATTCTAGTGGCTAATTTGTGTACCAGTATGCTTGGGGTATAGGTACACAGCCCTATATATCGGTACGAGGTGTTGGTTTAACCCTTTTTGCGCATGAGCTAGGTATCAGTATGCATAGTCTGGGTATCGGTACCCAGAGAGGCGTATCGATACCTTTAAGTGAGTATTAGTACTGCCAGAGTAATCTGCCCAGAAAATATGAAGTTGAGTTTGAGGACTTTGCTCCAATAGGCTTCTAAGGTAGTAAAATGAATTGTAAAATTGAGAAACTGAGGTTTAACCCTTATAAATGAGAATAATGTGTAATAACTTGGTAAATGATGACTCGATGTAACTATGATGGTTAGTGTCATGCCTTGGGGAAATTGTCGATGGCTTGGCTTAGTGCCACTTACCTCTTGGTGAGGTGTATGAATGCTCAGGGATCATGCATTATCTTATGTTACGGTAAAGGAATCCGAATGTCCTAGAGTCAATACTACTGTACTTATATAAGGGGATATGTACTTCGGCCTGAGTGATCAAGTACATCCGATGTATCTACGTGTTGAGTGATCTGGGTGAGGTTAGAACCTATCTATGGCTATGGAGATCCGAATAAGGTAATAGACTCGATAGGTTGAGTGAGCTCGAGTAACCTGATTGGATGAGTGACCTCAGGTAAAGGCTACTTGTGGCTAATGTGATCCAAGTATGTTTAGGACGTATTCGTGTCTATGGTGATTCAAATATGGTCTATTTAACCTGACGACTATGTGAACACGGGTAACTCAACGGTTGTGTGAGCACGAGTAAAGTAGGGCATTGTTGGCCATTATGTAGATGATGTATGGATGTATTTATGTATGTTGTATGGATGATATAGATGATAACTTATGTACCTGATGGCTGAGTGATCAGGGTACGATATGTGTTAACTCAATAGGCTGTGTGAGCTCGAGTAACTCGATAGGCTATGTGACCTAGAGTATGGCAAAGCTTGTGGAAATAGTGAAGACTTGTTGTAAGCTTAATGATACCATGAGATAGGTGATCTAAGAACTCTAGCTAGTGTAGGCTAGATGATAGCTCATAGATAGTAAAGCCATATCTATGCTCTCTAGACTATTTTATCTTGCATGATTATTTTATGATAATCACGAATTGTGGTAGAGTGGAAATGTACCACTAAGATTTGTTAGCTCAACGTGTGAATGTGTTGTTTTTCCGTGCATATGTTGATAGGTCCCCCTTTGGAGTAGCACATCGACGAGGATTTCCTAGCATCGCGTTCACTTCAGAGTACAATACTTGCTATTTTAGTTCTTGCTAATGTATTCATAAGACCTTACCACTATTGAGTCTGTAACTCTATTTGAAATACTATTTTGATATACGATGTTTTGAACTTGGAGCTCCTACTTTGTAAACTTAATTATGATTTTTATTAAATTACATGGATTTATTGATTTTTTAATTTTTTTAGAAATGGCTAAACTTATGGTTTTAAAATGGAATTTTTGGATGGGTCAGTTTGGGTGACTCGAATGTAGCACTTCGGATCTGGATCCAGATCGGGGTGTTACATTTAATGGTATTAGAGCTTAGGTTTAGTCGGTTCTAGGAAAACCTGAGGTGGTTTAGAGGTCGTGATAAGGTGTCTGGTGAATATAAGCCCCTAAATTTAAGTTTTACTCTTCCAAGACTGTGAATCCTAATGGTGTTGCCTTTTTTCCTTGTGTTTAAAAAAAAGTTCGATTGCGAATGAAGCCAAATGTGACTAGGACAGTCATGAGGAGAGCCATGTCTCTCAAGTGAAAAACTTTGGTAAGGAATCTGTCCCGGACATTGGGGATGCATGCCTTCTGGGAGGTACCGAAAGTGGAGGGGCGAGCCACCTCCATGATCTTACCTCTGCTCTCTTGCAAGTGGTGCAAGCTATCTGAGGCAATCCGAGACGCCTCGCAAGACCCCTGTTGAGAGGCTTCACCTTTTTGGTCCAAAAGATTTTGAAGGTTTAGGTAAAGATGACCCGATCAAGGATAACCAGTGTTTAAGAGACACTTAAAGAATTTTGAGATAGATGACAGGGAGTCCGAAGGACAACTTCGATTGTATTGTCTCCCTTCTTAAAGGTAATGCACATGAGTGGTGGAAGACTATTGAGTTGGGCCTACAACCTGTACTTTTGACATGGGATGTCTTCTTGCATGAGTTCAGGAAGAAGTACATCATGAGGTTCACATGGATGAGATGAGAGATCAGTTCCTGCATCTGGTTTAGGGGGACTTGACAATGTTTGATTATGAGCAAGATTTTCTACAGTTGGGCCGTTATATCCTAGAGTTAGTCGCCACTGAGGAGTTAAGGTGTAAGAGGTTTAGACATGGGTGAAGGTTGACCTTCAGATGCATGTGACTGCAGGTCCACTTAGGACATCTTTAGAGTTAGCCAATAGTTCAAAGGCACTTGAGCGATTTTAGGGTTCGACACCAAGTCAGATTGAGGACTTTAGAGGCCATGTTATGGGGACCCAAGACATCATCGGTGCTTCCCAGGCTCTGTGTAAGAGGTTCTATGCTTCGAGGGATACGGAGAGAGTTGTTTCAAATCATCTACCGAGGGACGGTCGGGGATCCAAACTAAGGGTTCGTAGGGGTTCATTGATTTCTGCTCCAAAGGGGAGCACCGATGGTTCAACTGGAGTGTTTCTTCCACCGGCTTATGAGGATTATGGTTGACATCACCTTGAGGTGTGCTTCTTGCTTTGGAGGGTTTGCTATAGGTGCCGAGCACCAGGTCATATGGCGAAGGACTGCTCAGTTATGGATGATGGTATACCTGTTTAGTCTTTGAGGTTGACTTTTTCTCAGCATGGTTAGAGTTCAGCTAGAGGCGGTGCTAGGGCATCGTTTGGACATCACGGTAAATGTACTGTGAGATCTATCATTAGAGTTGACGCTCGAGCCATTGCTAGACAATCCATCATTCAGGCTAGAGATAAAAGCCTTGCCACCGATGATATGTCAGGTACCTATGTTCCGTTTTGATTTTCATTTGTTGCATTGATGAAAATTTGATCTCTCGTTCATATAATGGTCTTGGTTCTCATTGAATAAGTGTTGTGGTAAGATCTAGAAGTTGATGTTGGATTGATTAATTCATCCAATTTGTAAGTGTTGGTAGGTAACTTTTTTTTACCGTGGATGGTGAATGGGGATTGGGAGTAACAGTCCCCGTGAGCTTGTTAGATTTATTCTCTTATTAGTTGTTAAGTTACCCTTAGTTTAGGCTGGTTGGTGAGCATGACGTATGCCTTAGTTTTGAGCGGGAGTCTCGAAGCTTTGTGGTTCTATGTGAACCCATTTGTGGGTAATGGGCGCAAGAAACCATTACCTTTCTAGCGTGAAGGATGTGTACCCGTGATGTTTGTTCAAAGAGAGTCTTATAGGTTACAAGACGATCTTAGCCCGCGTTATGGATATTAGGGTTAAGATTATGAAGATTAGAGTTACGAACGTTTAAGAGGATGTTGAGCTACTCTTCAAGGAATAACGAGCTTACATCTTGATCATGGATTAGAACCCACAATAGAGGTGACACCGAGTTTGGTGTGGGTGTCCATCAAAGTGTGGTATGACCCTAACTAAACTTTTAGAGTGTGGACTTATTTGTAAAAGTGAGTCAAATGGGTGTCATCGCCAAGTGGTTCACCTTGGGACGTACCTGGGCTGGTATGGCAAAGAATGGTGGCGTTAGAGGTAATGAGTTGATGTATAATGGTGAAGGACCATTACCTGTTCTCGAGGTTGATGATCTTGTAATTGGTTGAAGAGTTTTGAGGTTTTTGTATGATCGTTAAGAATTCGAGTATCTTAAGTTGAAGGTTAAAGATAAGTACTGATAAAGATTGTGTTCGATGTGACGTTTGGACTCTAAGAACAAGTCATGGAGTGGTTTGGGCTCACGAGTTCATCGATGTAATCATGAGTTCAATGATTTGACTGTTTGCTCTACCTAGTTTTTGAGATGGATTGTTCACATGTATGGTAAAACGGTGTGATTTTTGTCAGAGTAAGCGCAGTAGAAGTGTGGTTTATCGGCTATGGTTATGTGGAACCGAGATTCTTGTGTTGCAGCTAATCTTGTTGGAAGAACCTTTTGAAATCCTTGAGGCCTTATTAGAGTTTAGTATAACTGTTCCTTGGAATTAAGAGGTTGGATTGGAAGCGCATGTTCGAATCTGTGAGGATAGTTAGGTGAGTTTTGATCTCTAGTAAGAGTTTGTAAGCGGAAACAATTTTCTTTGGGATCAAAGTGGCTTGATTAATGAGGTTTCATGATCGTGGGTTAGCTCTATTGTGTTATGGAGAATTCAAGTAAAGTGATACGCTAAGTTTTGTCTTGGTTAGCCAAGTCGAGAAATGAAGGTTGTTAGTTCAAGATAGATCAATGGTAGAGTTTGGTTGTTTTTATAGATGAAGAAGTTCTCCTAGTGGTATATCTTCGAAGAGATGTCGCTTTCTGGTCACGGATGAGGTTAGTGTTCAAGAGTTTTGAACCGTATATAATGGTAGAGAGGATTGTTAATCGAGATGAGCTTCATTCGAAGTGATTTCCTTGAGTTGATGTTTGGGTAGTATCGTTTGAGTCCATCCTATTTTGTTCGGTCTTAGGGTTCGTTGTGAATGTTGTTTGGTTTTTGAGAATAAATCGTTAGGGATTCAAGAGAGAGGTGCTGAATAGTTCAATTTTATGAGTTTTGGCTAAGAAAGTTTTGAAGGAGAATTTCAGAATAATAGTGAACATATATGAGTTGGGAAATGGTTGGATATGAGATTGTTGCATCTCCCTCTACGTTTAATTTCAAGGGCGAAATTTCTTTTTAGGAGGAGAGAGTTGTAACGACCCAAATTTCTAAGTCAGCGAACGAGCATTGACCCAGGTTTTAGATCTTCGTGTGGGCTTGTTTAATTGGGCCTTTTGGGCCAAGTTTGGGTTTTAATATTTGGGGATTAATCCTATGGTATAGAAGAGGGCTTCAGAGTTTATAATTTTATAAGATAAAGTTTAAAATAAAGGTTGACATCTTTTAATGGGTTTTGTCTTCACATGGGGTTAAAGAGGGACTAAAAGGAGCTTGGGTGATATCATCCCTTTTCTCACTCCTTTCTCTTTCTTCCGCCTTCATCTTCATCCCCAAGACACCATAACTTCCAACCATCAAATATTGAAGATTTATCCTCTATTTGTTGCTTACGAGATTTAAGAGTCAAAGATTCTTAATCTCCATGTTTCAAGCTTCAAGGAAAGCATAATATCTTGATGAAAAGGTAAGGTTTTATTTATGAGATTTTGGAAAGTTTAAAGCCTTATAAGTTTTAAGGTTCATCATTTGATTAAAATGGTATAGATTCGTAGTTAAAGCCTCCCTTAGTTGTTATTTCAAGTTTTGATTCGTTTTCCATGTTTTTTATGGAAAAATGAGGTGATTTGGGTTTATTCAAGTTTGAGCCAAAGAGAAGAAGTTGAGGAAAGTAAGTGGGTGGCGTAAATTAGGGATTCTTGCTAAAAGGTCAGTACATCTCTGACTTATACTCTTCTTGAAGATCATAAATTAATTGTCTTGCTTGATTTTATGGTTGAGATTGCTAGTTTTTTTTGGGGGGGGGGGGTTTGTAGCTTAAAGCCTTATTAATGGTGAAATATGGATTAGTGGTTATTAATGCATAAAATTGGTAGTAAATCACCCTAATAAATTCCCATAAGATGTATGTTTATGTTAAGGGTTTAAAGATTACATTTTGAGGGCTTTAAGAGTGATTTCCCGATCCTTGGAAGCCATTTCTAGGCTTTGATATCAGAACATGGGGTGCTCGTAACGATACCCTATGTTATATATGATGAACATGGGCATTTTTAGAAGGGTGTATCGGTACGCCTAAGGAGGATTATGATACCCCATGCCTTATTAAAATTCTAGTAGCAAATTTCTATACTAGTATGCTTGGGGGCATATCGGTACCGAGGGGTACCGGTACACGGCCCCGTGTACTGGTACAGGGTGTTGGTTTAACCTTTTTTGCGCATGATCTAGGTATCGGTACGCATAGTCTGGGTACCGGTACCTAGAGAGGCGTATTGATACCCTCAAGTGGGTATCGGTACTGCTTGGGCAATCTGCCTGGAAAATATGAATTTAAGTTTGAGGGGTTGATAATTCGAGGACTATGGTCCACTGGGCTTCTAAGGTAGTAAAATGAATTGTAAAACTAAGAAATTAAGGTTTAACCCTCACAGATGAGAATAATGTGTAATAACTTGGTAAATGATGACTTGATATAACCGTAATAGTTAGTGTCATGCCTTGGGGGCATTTGTTGATGGCTTGGCTTAGTGCCACTTACCTCTTGGTGAGGTGTATGAATGCTCGAGGAGCATGTGTATGTGTTATCTTATGTTGTGGTAAAGGAATCCAGATGTTCTAGAGTCAGTATTATGGTACTTATATAAGGGATATGTACTTCAGGCTGAGTGATCAAGTACTGTAACACCCCGATCCCAATACGAATTCGAAGAACTACAATCGGGTCATCCAAAAACTGACCTATCAAGTTTCAATTTTAAAATCATATGTTTAGCCATCATTTAAAAGCATTAAGCATCCATAGATTCATGTAATTAAATAAACATTTAAATAATTTTACAAAACAAGAGCTCTGAGTTTAAAACACCGTAAACTAAAATAGTATTTCAAATAGAATTAAAGGCTCAACATTGGTAAGGTCCTATGAATACATTAGCCCAAACTAAAATAACAAGTACTGTACTCTGAAGAGAATGTGGTGCTGGGGAAATCCTCGTCCATGTGCTCCTCCAAGAGATGACCGGTCAACTTACATACAGAAAAACCACACATCCGCATGCTCAGCTAACAAAGTTCAGTGGTATATTTCTACTCTACCATAATTCCTGATTATCATGAAATAAGCATGCAAGATAAATATTGTCAAGAGAACATAGATAAGGCTTCCTCTATCTATGAGATATCGTCTAGCCTACACTAGCTATATTTCTTGGATCACTTATCTCAAGGCATCAACAAGTCTACAAGAAGTCATACAATGTACTCCATAAATTACCATACTCAAGGTCACATAGCCAATCGAGATACTTGAGCTCACATAGCCCATCGAGTTAATACATGCCATACCTTGATCACTCAGCCACTAGGTGCATAAGCTATCATCTATAGCATCCACACAACATACATAATTACATCCATACTTCATCTATATAATGTCCAACAAAACCCTACTTTACCCGTGCTCACACAACCGTCGGGTTACCCGTGTTCACACAATTGTCGGGTTAATGAACCGTATTCGGATCACTATAGCTATAGACACGTCCTAGAAATACTTGGATCACATTAGCCACAAGTAGTCATTACCTGAGGTCACTCAGCCAATCAGGTTACTCGAACTCACTCATCCTATCGAGTTAATTACCTTATTCGGATCACCATAGCCACAGATAGGTTTCTAGTTGTACCCAAATTGCTCAGCCTGTGGGTACGTCGAATGTACTTGATCACTTAGCTTGAAGTAGACATCCCCTTATATAAGTAATGTAGTAATGACTGTAGGACATCTAGATTCCTTTACCACAATCATAAGATAATACATGCTTCCGAGCATTCGTAGACCCCATCAAGAGGTAAGTGTCACGAAGCCAAGCCATCAACAATGCGTTAAGGCATGGCACTAACCATCATGGTTATATTGAGTCATTATTTACCAAGTTATTACACGTTACTCTCATATGTGAGGATTAAAGCTCGTTTTCTCAATTTTACTATTCATTTTATCACATCAGAAGCCCATTTGGCCCTAACCCTCGAATTATAAGCCATTCAAACTTAAAATGTATTTTTTGGGCAGATTGCCAATGGGTACTGGTACCCACTCAAGAGTATCGATACTGGTCTCTGGGTATCGATACCCAGACTAAGCGTATTGATACTCGGCTTACCGATACACGGTCCCCGCGAAATGATACTCTCTTAGGTGTCGATAGGGCTCAAAGCATACCAATACCATTTTAAGCTACTGTAATTTCAATATAACATGGGGTACTAATATGGCCCTAACTCGTACCGATACGCCCTTTAAACTTTTGTTGTGTTCATCAGAAATAACACATGGTATTTGTATGGGCTCCCCGTGTACTAATATCGAAGCCCAAAATGGCTTCCAAGGCTCGGGAAATTACTTCCCAAGCCCCTAAAATGTAACCTTTACCGCCCTCTAACTTAATCCTACATTTTATGGGAGTTGATTAGAGTGGTTTTCTACCCTTATTACACCTTATTAACATTCAACTTGAGATTTACCATTAATGAGACTTTAAGCTACCAAACACCAAATCTAGCAATGTTAATCAACAAATCAAGCAAGGAATTCATTTTATGATCCCCGGGAAGAGTAAGATTCAGAGATGTACTGATATTAAGCAATAAACCCAAAATCAAACTTCCAATCGAAACCCTTTAACTTTTTTCTTTGACGCAAGCATGTAAAACCCCTTTAATCTTTTTCACATGCCTTACAAACATGAAAATCGAATCAAAGCTTGAACTAATCATCAAGGTGGTCTTAGCCATGAAAATACAACTTAAAAACATGAGAAAGCTCTATGGAAACCCTCAAAATTTAAACCTTGCTAAAACCCATAAATGAGAGACCTACCCTTTTTCCACAAAATTATGCTTTTCATGAAGCTTAAGAAATGGTGATCAACATGCTTCACTCTTGTAACTCGGATGGAAGGGTTGATGGAGAAAGCTTGGTCCTTTAAGCTTTGAAAATACGGTGTTTGAAAGAAAGATGAGGGGGAATGAAGGGAGAAAAAGGATAGGGAAGACGATGTAAGGTTGTCTCCCTCCAACCCATGTGAAAACCAAAACAAAAAGGAAGGGAATCAACTTTTTATTTTTAAAAAGGTATATTTACCACCTAAACCCCCAACTTTCATTCATCTCTCAAAAAGGTCACTACTCAAGCTTATATGGTCCAATTCTCATCCCACAAGGCCCAAACTTAGCCCAATGACTCCAATTACTCTAACCAACACTAGGGTCCCTAACCCAGGTTAACGCTCAATGTTGAAGTAGAAATCTGGGTCGTTACAAGTACATTTGACGTACTCACAGGCTGAGTGATCTGGGTGCAATTAGAACCTATTCGTGGCTATGGTGATCCGAATAAGGTAATAGACTCGATAGGCTGAGTGAGCTCGAGTAACCTGATTGGTTGAGTGGCCTCAGGTAAAGACTACTTCTAGCTAATGTGATCCAAGTATGTCTAGGACGTACCCGTGGCTATGGTGATATGGATATGGTCTATTTAACCGGACGGTGGTGTGAACACGGGTAACCTGACGATTGTGTGAGCACGGGAAAAGTAGTGCTTCATTGTCCATTATGTAGATGATGTATGTTTGTTGTAGACAATAGCTTATGTACCCAATAACTGCATGATCAGGGTACGGTATATCTTAACTCGATAGGCTATGTGACATCAAGTATGGCAAAGCTTGTGGAAACGAGTAAGACTTGATGTAAGTGATGCTTTTCGAATAATGATATAGTTTAGAGCAAGTATACTCATCATATCAAGTAATAAAGTGAGAGTATAGTGTCAAACCCACGAGGATTAGATTGATAAATACAGAGTTATCGTACTTAGGGATGTGTTTGCAAGTATTGGTGAATTTTGGTTTAAGTAAAACTAATTTAACTAATTTAAAGATAGAAAAAATAAAGACGAATAGCTACAACGAATTAATAATTAACTATGGAGGTTTGGATTTTTGATAAGGATATATGATTGATTACATATCTTAATGCTATAGCAACAGGCAATATATGTCTGCATAAACCCTAAGGTTCTTCATCTACTCGACAGGATTTTCTAATGAACTTCTGACTCTCTCGATGTGTAGAAGTTAATAACATTGTAATTAGGGTGATACATATCTATGTTAACCCTACCTACTCTATTATTCATTTAAGAACTCCCTTTTAGTCATTGAAACCCTAAACTTATGTCTAAACTGGATTAAGACTAAGTTGACAACTCAGCCCCACTGTTCATGTTTGTATAACTTAACTCTCTCGAATATTAAGCCACATATCAATAGTTAACAGACCTATCTTGAACAGCTCTTACAATTAACTACACATTAAGCACATGAATAGAATAGATGAAGATAAAAACAACTAAAGCATTGAAGTATAATGATCAAAACATAAAATCTTTTGAATTGTGCTCATGTATGAGCGTAAAGCAACAATAATTAAAAGTATATAGTACGGCAGTTTATCAAGAAAGAAAAGAAATAAGCCGAGCATCCTTGACAAAACTCCTTCTGTGTCGTCCAATTGTGCTACAGGCCTCCTCTCTGCTAGCCTCTTTTGATGGCTTCGTTCAATGAGGAGAATCGTCTAGCTTCTCCCTGGTGATTCTCCGCAAGCTCAGACTAGGACTATCGTTTGAATTGTGCTCTCTATCGATCCATCTCTCTTTGAGTAGCATCCAAGTCTTCTTTATATAGGCGGTGATTCTAGGGCTTTAGTACCCTAAAGTTGCATGGCACATTAGAGAAAGCCAATTGTACCCTAAAGTTGCATGCCACATTAGAGAAAGCCAATTGTTTTCTGCTTCATTAAATTATGCGTATCTGGGAGAAAGTCCACGTAGGCAAAGATAGATTCATCTCTAACTTTTTATGCATCGTTAGCTTCAGCCATGTGATCTGCTACTCTCCTACTCCAACAATCCTCTAGCATCTACCAGTATCTTGCACATACACCACAAAGCACCGTGAAAAGCACCAATGTATATGACAATTTAAGCACTAGCGGGCCTTATTCTTGAGTTTAGGAAATGGATCCAAAACTTAGGGTCTAGTTTTAGGTTGAATCATTTCAAAATCTTGTGAGTGGTGGATTTCCACGTCCATGCAGTCCCCAGGATGCACAAATCTCATAGACCCTCTTCATGGATGGCATTGGTTGCCATTGCAATGAAATCCTCATGGTCATCCTCTACAATACCAAGGTTTTACAACATATTGATTGTTTTAGTAGAGAAGTTTACCATGTTTCCTCGTATAAATGTAGTAATGTCTGTCGTTTTGGTAACGTGGGTGTAGAACTCACGTAGCCATGAGACTTTGATTCATCCAAGGCGCAGAAAAAAAGTCTTCCTATCCATTGGCCTCAATCACCGAGTGAATATTCTCATCAAATTTGGTTTCGTGTATGCCTATAAACTCCAAACCATCATTTGGGAGTAGCTGTCTATTCTTGATGGTCTCAAATCGCTGTTCCATCTCTGAAGTAGCAAAAGTTCTGTGATGATTGGTTTCTCATGGGCTTTTTTTAAATTCGGCAAGAAGTCAACGCAAGGGTCTTTTTAGATGGAGTCGTCTAGGTGGGCCTTGGAGTTACTGGCGAAGTACTGGTTTTTACGCAGTTTGTGGTTTTGGTTTTAGCCATTGTTGGGTGAAGGCATGAGGTTGAAGGGAAGTTTATTAGAGTTATAGCAAGAGTGATGAAATAAGGTAGGACCAAGTATTTTAGGGTTTTGGAAAGGTTTGGGTAGCGTGTTGGAGGATGGAAGGATTTTAATGGTGTGTGATTGATGGGAAGCTTTTAGTGGCAGGAGAAAATTTTGTAGGGGACAGTGAACGAGTTGGATTGGTGTAAGATTGGGGTAAAACCCTTCTCCCAATTTCCAGGGAATATGCCCTTTTATCAAACGCTATTATCCTTCTGTTCGAAGGGCCCTACAAATAACCTTGCTTAATAGCTGCCAAAAATTATTAATGAAAGCTTCTAAAAGAAAGTGAAAGCTAAAAATGTGGAAATTAAGAATAAATTGTAGAAAAGTAAAAAGAGTGAAGGAAGGATGTGTTAATATCCAATGATAAGAGCTTGATCTTATCACGTAAGACCGGTACTCCCTTAAAAATGGTTAACCATTGCAGTAGCTCATTAATTTTGCCCAAATTGGAAGATGCAAATGATAACACTTCTAAAAGTATCGAATATGAATCCCTCATGCCATTTGATAAACTCCAATCCATCCACAGTTCTTCCATTTGGAAGGAGTTTCTAATGTTTTGTCATTTTCTATTGTAATTAACTCTTCCTTCAGCATCAGGTGTAGCCTTATCAAAGTTAGTTTGTTCATTGGATCTGATCATATCACTGTCACACATTTCTGGAAAGTATTCCTTAATGCGAGCCTTGTTGGGTTCCACAAACATTCTTCTAATTACTCTAGGTACTTGGGTGTGCTGAATACATTGAATCGTCAACTTCACAGTCAAAGATGATAAAAACTATCGAGAAGACAAACTTATCTACCCTAACTAGCACATCTTCAATTCTGCCCGCAGGTCAGATTTGAGATTGGTCAGCCAATTGAAGGATCAATGATGTAGACTTTGCTTTTCCTATCCCTAATCGTTTAAACACAGATTTCTGCATCAAGTCCGCACTTGCACCAAGATCACATAAAGCACAACCAAAGAAGTTGTGGCCTATAGAGCATGTAATGGTGAATCTATTAGGGTTCTTCATCTTGGGTGGCAAATCTCTCAGCACAGCCACAAACTTACCCATGGTGGTTACAGTTTCAACATCACTCACCTTCCACTTATTTGTCACAATCTCCTTCAGAAACTTTGTATAGATAGGCATCTGATCAATAGCCTCCAGAAGTGGGACATTGATGTGCAACTACTTAAGCATTTCTAGAAATCTCTGATACTGGGCATCTTGTTACTAAGCCTTCAATCTCTATGGGAATGGAGGTAGTGGTCTGGGCTCGTCTTCTGGCTTATTGGATGCAGGTGCATCCTTAACCATGTCTTCCTTGCCATCAATAGCAAGGTCACTCACAATATCAGACACAAGAGTTGGTTCCTTTGGTGCAGGAGCATCAATAGATGTCTTGCTTAGAGTAGGATCTACTAGAGAGCTTCCCCCAAACATAGCTCATGTCCTCAATTGTGTACCACTACGAAGAGTGATGGCATTGCATTGCTCTGCATTGAAGGCCATAGTGACTTCAATATCACTAGGTAAACTGCCAGGTGGTCTCGTCTTCAAAATCTTTGTAATCAGCCTAACTTGAGTCTTCAGGGACCTTATTGAGGCAGTGTTGTTTTACATGATCGACTACTGGTTTTGCAACATGGCAGCCTGCTTTGTGAGCATGTCACTGTGATTCTTCAAGTGGGCTGCTTGATCTTGCATAAGCACACAAGAAGTTTCTATAAGCGATTGATAAGAATTATCAAAAGAATTATAATTGGAATTAGAAGCTCCCTGGTTCTGCCTCTGAGTCCTTTGGAATCTAGGAGGTTCAATTGATGTAGTTGGTTGTGCTTCTGAATTTCCTTTATTACCTCACCAACCAAAATTTGGATGTTATCACCACCCTAGGTTGTAGGTGTTGGAGTGAAGATTGTTGTTACAGTTCAAGTTCCCTATATAACATCCATATTCTTGTTGGTTTGGGAATTCACTCAACAAATGTTCCCCATCACAATGCTCGCATGTATATTTCACCACCTTTGCCTCATGGACATTGGAGGTTCCTTGCATGTTCTTGAGTATGTTAATGATGGTAGAGAGCTGAGCCGCGACAGTCTAGGAATCATCTAACTAAAGTTTTCCAACTGCTTTAGGTACATGCCTCAATCTCCCTCGAGGGAACTGTTAGTCGGCCTTGGCTATCCTGTCAAGTATCTTGAAAGCCTCATCAGGTTCTCTATCGAGCAAAGTACCACTAGCTTATGAGTCGATCATCATCCTTGTTGGTGCATTGATGCCATTATAGAACGTCATGACTTGTAGCCAATATGTGAATCCAAGGATCAAGCACTTCCGCAAAGTACCAAGCCTCATCATATTGTTGGAAAGAGATGATGTCACTTTGTGTCTGGTTGTGCACGTTCGGTGGATCATATCAGTGCAGAAACTTGCTGCACAAATCATCCCAAAATGTAATGTATCCTGTGAAAAAAGTCTTCAACCATGCTCTGGCTCAATATCGCAAGGAGAAAGGGAATACATTGACTCACAAGGCATCGAGGGGTATGTCTAGTTGCCTGAAATAATCACAGACTTCCAAGAAAGCTTAGATGTGCTCGCGAGCATCTTCTCTTGTAGATCCTACAAATTGTCCAATGTTGTTGAGCATGTTAAACATAATTGGATTTAGCTCAAAGTGGGAAGTCCCTAGATCAGGTACCACAATTGGTGGATCGAGGCTGTTGATGACTGGCTCAATGATACCTCTAATGAATCTTCTAGGCTTGACAGACGGTGGATCCTTCTGGCCATTACATCTTACTCATCACCTTCTCGTCCATTGACTAGAAGTACGTCGTTTGGATTACGTATGTTCTCAAGGTTGTTCCTTGGTGGTGGGTCATCTTGAATCCCACAGTTGTGCACTGGTGGATCCATACTCTTGTTCTCTCGTAGTAGTCTTCGAAAGGTTCTTTCGATTTCCCAATTGATTGGAAGTATGGGATCTGAGTTGGATCTCCTGGTGATGTACTGGAACGTACCTAAGAATAAAAACAAAAACAAAACTAAATTTAAACGTAATATAAATAAAATTCCTAAGCGCAATTACAACGTATGTATCAATTGCAATTCCTCGGCAACGACGCCAAAAACTTGATACTTGTCAAATAGTGATGCACTTTAGAGCAAGTATACTCGTCGTATCAAGTAATAAGGTGAGAGTATAGTGTCAAACACGTGAGGATTGGATTGATAAATATGAAGTTATCGTACTTAGGGATGTATTTGCAAGTATCGGTGAATGTCGATTTAAGTAAAACTAATTTAACTAATCTAAAGATAGCAAAAAGAAAGACAAACAACTGCATCAACTTAACAATTAATTATGGAGGTTGGGATTATTGCTAAGTCTACATGATTGGTTACCTATCTCAATGATATAGCAACGGACAATACATGTCTGTGTAAACCCTATGGTTATTCATCTACTCGACAGGATTTTGTACCAAACTTCTGACTCTCTCGTTGCCTAGAAGTTAATAACTTGGTAATTAAGGTGATACATGTCTGCATTAACCCTAACTACTCTATTATTTGTTTAAGAACTCTCTTTTAGTCTTTGAAATCCTAAACTTATGTCTATCCAAATTAAGACTGAGTTGATAGCTTAGCCCCACTGTTCATTTTTGTATAACTTAACTCTCTCTAATATTAAGCCACAGATTAATAGTTAATAGGCCTTTCTCGAATAGCTCTTACGATTAACTACGCATTAAGCACATGAACAAAATAGATGAAGATAAAAACAACTAAAGCATTGAAATATAATAATCAAAACATAAAATCTTGGGATGCAATAATCCCAAAAAAAAAGTTTAGCTTATGTATGAGTGTAAAGAAACAATAATTAAAAGTATATAGTATGACATTTTATCAAGCAAGAAAAGAAATAAGCCGAGCATCCTCGACAAAACTCCCTCTGTGTCATCAAACTGTGTTGTAGGCCTCCTCTTCGTCAGCCTCTCTCGATGGCTTCGCTCGAGGAGGAAAATCGCCTAGCTTCACCCTGGTGATTCTCCGCAAGCTCAGACTAGGACTATCGTCTGAATTGTGCACCCTATCGATCCGTCTCTCTTTAAGTAGCATCCAAGTCTTCTTTATATAGGTGGTGAAACTAGGGCTTTAGTACCCTAAAGTTGCTCAGCTTTATTAATGAAAGCCAATTTTTCCCACTTTATTAAACATTGCATATCTATGAGAAAGTTCATGTAGGCAAAAATAGATTCATCTCCAACTCTTTATGCCTCGTCAGCTCCAGCTATGTGATTTGCTCCTCTCCTGCTCCAGCAGTCCTCCAACATCTACTAGCATCCTACATATACACCACAAAACACCACCATACCATGAAAAGCACCAATATATATATATGACAATTTAAGCACAAGTTGTAACCCCCTCGACCCGACCTAGACGCTAGACCGAACCGAGTGAGTTACATTGGGTTTACCGAAACAAACCCAAAATGATTATCCAAACTAAGGTCCATTTTTTCCATTTATCTTGTCTAGATGCAACATTATATCATATGGTGTTCATGCTAGCAGGAGGTGAAACCTCAACTAAATCGGGTATCGGATTGACATCCTACTGCGTGCATTTGCAATTTAAGGACCAAATCGTAAATCTAGGAAATTACGATGACTTACTTTGATTTTAGGTTACCAATCCTCAATTAGCCATGTTACATGTTGGTTTGTCAAATTTCAACTCAAAACGATAGAGACCAAAATAGAAGAATCAGAAACTCTCAAATATCACATTAATTGAAATAACAACAGCCCGTACCAGTACACGAGCAAGTGTATCAGTATACCTTCGCCATTTCAAAATTCTGGATTCTAGTAGCTCAAAACCGTACCGATACAGCTCTTCGCGTATCGATACACCTTGCCAAAATACACATGCCCGTACCGATACAGGTTCTCGTGTAGCGAAACCCAGCCTCAGATTAAGCTTACTCGTACCGGTACAGAGCCACACGTACCGATACACTCAAGCTTGTAATGACCAATTTTGCTAATTTCTCATACAATCATAGATTCAGATATGCTTACACATGCCTCAAACATATACTCCACTAATCTAAAGATCAAACCATGCCAGAACAACAGAGAAACATGATCAAAACATAGCAACACGCTTCAATCAAAAGTCTAGAGGCATGCTTCCTAAAAACAATCCATCCAAAGCATGAAACGTAAATCCACTTCAAAACCAAACATATAAAGCCTCATATAACCCCACAACAACAATATAAACTTGCACAAACCGGTAGTTTAGCAAATCACACTTCCAAACAACAATGAACCCCATCGCCTTTATTACTAATAGTCTAGTTTTAAAGTCATACTTTTGAGTAGATCAAGTCCTTGGATTTCCTTTGCTTACTCGTTGCCTCCAACCTCTAATTATCTAAATTGATGGACAAAGAGAGCGTAAGCACACAAAGCTTAGTGAGGAGTTCTCAAAGCAAAACACTATCAATGCATTTAAAACCAATTCGAACTTTCAAAGAGTTCATCATTTTAAACATCGTTCAAAACATGATCATGCCCCTTTTAAACCACACACCTAACATTTCCAAAACATGCATATTAAACCATATGCAACATGTATCATGGATCAACAGCAGAATCCTATTTGCTAACCCTCAATTTAAGATTTCCCATACATAACAACTCATATGCATGGTTTAAAGAGTAAACATGTATAAATCAACATTATACAACATAATCCATCCACCTGATACATTATCAATTATATTGGCTTTCAAGTGATCAAGAACCAAGTTCCACTTTACAAAATATTACATCAGATACATGAATTCAACAAGTGTCCTCTTATTACTTTATACAATCTCAACCGAAATTATGGTACCATCACAACTGGTACAATTATAATCAGGTACAATAACAACCCCAATCATCGGTTAGATGTATAATTCACTAACGAGAGTTTTTAGTACCATATAACCCCTCAACCGTTAGGGTATTCATGGTGGAGTATTCGGTACACAAAAACCCCTCAACACCCGATGCATCTTTTTATAGTGCACTATCAATCCTATGGCCGACCAACTATATTCGATAACATTTTAAACCACACCACTTGCTAATATAATTCATTATTAACCATGTAACTCACTATTTTTATATGCAACATCAAAACAATTTCTAACGCATTAAACCATGCATTACAAGTATTCCAAATACTTACATGGATCATTTACCAAATGCATCTATCATCAATATATGATAATATATGATCAAAAATAGTATAAAACATAGTTTAAACATCCTTAAACAATGGTTACCATGTATTTCAAAAACAATTGCATAAAAAAATTCGCTAAAGCACGACCGAGGAAGAAATCTCATCATACTTACTTTTGAGCTTAAAACAACAATTCAAGCTTAATTTAAACTCCCAAAATAACCTTAAACCATTTCAAAGCTGAAATCCACGTTCTTACTCACCGACTTCGTAAAACCTCGTTCGCCGATGCAAACTACTCCTCTAAAGCTTCCAAAATGGTGCCACAAGCTTAAGGATCAACCTCCCCTAATTTAACCACACAAAAATAGAGGATTCAATGCATCAAAATGCATTCAAAGGCTCAGCAACATTAATCCTCGACAACTCTATCCAAAAACCCTTCCGCAACAACTAAAATAAACATCAAACACCTTCCAAACTTAACCCAGCCAAAACCTAAAGGATTAATCCATCAATTACCTTCAATTAACATTCAATAACAACTCAATATCATCCTTATACTTCCAGCATTCAAAAAACACCCAAACTCCCCAAAAACACATCCCTAGCAACCTAGGAAATTAGAAATTCTCCTAGTTTCGAGATTCCAATGTTAAAACCAACTTATGAACATTATTAATCATCAAAATCATGATTAAAACCAATCAAGAACTCAACAAATAGACCCAACACGAAAATCACTCAATTCTATAAATTAAACCTTGATTTAATCAATTTCCATAATTAAATCATTAAAACTCATTAGAAAGCATTAACAAGGATCAAATACTTGAGAATTTCAGTAAAGAACCATTCATTAGAGGTGAAGAACGAACCATACCTATAATGAGTGAATTTTCTCTCAATTGGATGTTTTACTCTTGAAAACAATGAGATTTTGGAAAACAATATTGAATAATTCATTATAAATCAAGAATTTAAGAAATCAAGATCATTACCTCAAATCTTTGATACAAAAGAGAGTGTTTGGATAAAGAGACTCTGAGAGAAAAGTTTGAGAGAACAAAGTTAAGTCAAAAGTAGTTTTAGGAAAATAACCACCTTAATTAACTCCTCTTTAATTTCCCTAATTAAGACTCATTTAAAATAATCCTAATTAAGAGAAAATTAGATTAAAACATTTGGTAAAATTGCTCCTTGAAGATTCTAAGATTTGACCCCTTTTCAAAACAGTCACTAAAAATAGTTTTACATTCTTTACATTTTGGCCACTAGCCAAAATGTCCAATTTCCAAATTCCATTTTCCAAAATTAACTTACAAAAAATATCCATACATTAAATAATGAATTTAAGATATTTTTCCCATATTTTTCTCGCACCAAAAATATTTATTCTGATTTTAATCTTGAATCCAACTCGAATCTCTAATCCCAATCCACCGGACTGTCTATCCAACCGAGAAACTTCTAGTTCCAAAGCCGGGGCGTTACATCTCTCTCCCACTTAGGAAATTTCATCCTCAAAATTTACCTGAAGGAAATAAATACGGAAACTGTTGCAACATGTCCTCCATACTCTCCTACGTGGCCTCCTCAACTCCACGGTGTCGCCACAACACCTTCACAAGCTCGATCATTTTGCCATGAAAAACCTTACTGCTAGAATCAAGTATCTCTACAGGTTCCTCATCATAAGATAAATCTAGTTGTAACTCAATATCCTCCATTGTCATAATATGTGGTGGGTCAGACTGGTACTTCCGCAACATCGACACATGAAACACATCATGAATTTTCTCCAACTCAAGAGGTAACCTCAAATGATAAGCCACAGGACCTACATGCTCCACAATCTCATACGGTCCAATAAATCTTGGACTAAGCTTTCCCTTACGCCTGAACCGCATCACCTTCTTCCAAGGTGACACCTTAAAGAACACACGTTACACAACTACATACTCAATCTCCCTATGCTTCAAATCCATGTAGGATTTCTGATGATCCAAGGCCACTTTTAAGCGATCACAAACAAGCTTCACTTTCTCATTTGTGTCTTTCAACATATCCGACATAGAAACATACTTTTTCCTAACCTCAGCCCAGCACAAAGCGTATGACACTTCCTACCATACAAGGCCTCATACGGTGCCATCTGTATACTAGCCTGGTAACTACTGTTATAGGAAAACTCCACCAAAGGCAACTGTTTCTCCCAGGTTCCTTGGAACTCAATGATGCAACATCTCAACATATCCTCCAAAACCTGGATCACACGTTCAGACTAACCATCTGTCTGAGGATAATACGAAGTACTAAAATTCAACCGTGTATCCAAATCTCGATGCAAAGACTCCCAAAACCTTGCTGCAAACTGTGGATCCCTATCCGAAACTCTAGATTTGGGCACCTCATACAAAGGCACAATTTCTGTAATATACAGATCTACCAACTTATCTAAAGTATACGTGGTATGCACAGGCACAAAATGTGCAAACTTCATAAACTGATCAACAATCACCCTAAATAGAATCCTTTTTAGCGGGCGTCAACGGTAACCTAGACACAAAATCCATGGTGATTCTCTCCCACTTTCGTTTTGGTATCCTAAACGGTTGCAAAAACCCAGAAGGAAACTAATGCTCAGCCTTGACACGTTGACACACCATGCATCTAGCAAAAATATTAGCCACATTTTCTTTAAACCAACCCAATAGTGCTCCTCCTTCAAACCTCGATACATCTTAGTACCACCAGGATGCATAGCAAAAGGACTAGTATGCTCCTCGATAAAAATGGTAATCCTCAACTCATCATCATTAGGCACCATTATTCGACCTTTGAAACACAACATCTCATCATCTTTAGAATGAAAATCTGTCGGATTTCCATCCATGACATCCTTAGCATGCGGTACTAACGCATCACCAAAAGGTTGCTTGTCCTTACTCAATTGTGACAAAGATGGCTTTATTCGCAACTCAGCCAACAAGCCTCCATCTCGCATCACACTTAACTATGAAAGCATCGCCCTTAACTCCAATGCAACCTTCTTACTCAAAGCATCAACCACAACATTAGCCTTTCCAGGATGATACTCAATCGCCAAATCATAATCCTTAAGTAACTCCAACCAACTACGTTGCCAAAAATTCAAATCTTTTTGCGTCATTAAGTATTTCAAACTCTTATGATTTGTGTACACAACACACTTCTCACCATAGAGATAGTGCCTCTAAATCTTCAAAGCAAACACAACTGCGGCAAGCTCAAGATCATGCGTAGGATAATTTCACTCGTGCACCTTCAACTACCTAGATGCATAAGCTACAACTTTTCCTTCTTGCATCAACACACAACCCAAACCTACATATGATGCATTATAAACAACAAACTCCTTACCTGACTCCGGTTGAATCAAGATTAGAGCTTGCGTAAAGCCTCATTTAACTTTTCAAAAGCCCGTTGTCTATCCTCCATCCACTCAAAATGCACGTTCTTCTGCAACAACTTGGTTAAAAAAGAGCAACAATCTTCAAAAAACCATCCACAAACTGAAGGTAATAACCAGCCAACCCAAGGAAACTACGAACCTCTAACACAGACTTAGGTGACTTCCAACCTATCACTACCTCAATCTTGTGTGGGTTAACCCGAATTCCTTCGGCCGACACAATATGCAAATGAAAGACAACCTCCCTAAGACAAAACTCACACTTGCTCAACTTGGCATACAACTGATTATCCAACAACTCCTGAAGCACAATTTGCAAGTGTCTATCATGATCCTCCTTGGTACGAGAGTACAAAAGAATATCATCAATAAACACAACAACGAACTGGTCCAAAAACTCAAGGAACACCCAATTCACCATATCCATGAACGCAGCCGGCACATTTGATAAGAGTGCTTGGCGTGAATGTGGAATCACGAATCAAGTTGCTCGAAAGCAATCCTATGTGCTAGACTCAATCGAGAATGGTTGAAGATTATTCTTGAGATTCAAGAACAATGGGTTGAGTGTTTCTTGATTTTCTGGAAATCGAAGAACAAAGTTAAAAAAATAGATAAATGATTTAATAAGATGATAAACAATAAGAATAAAACTAAAAAGATTGAAAAGGATTAAAATAAGGATAGATAAAATAAATATAAAAATTTTAGTTTTGTTTATGGAAGATGGTGTCAATGGAGTTGATTGTAGAAGATGAAGATGGCGTGTGAAGATAGTTGTCCCGCAGAACCCTCCTACTCACAATTGAATAGGCAACCTCCGTGATATGGCTCTAACCGGCCCTCCTAATCACAATTTACTAGGCAACCCGAAGTGTAAAGATTCTCCCTCACACAAACTAGTTAAACGTTGAAGATGACTTCAAAGACACAAGTTTCTCGACACTTGCAAACACGTACTCAAAAGAATACCCTTTTATTTAAAAACTCAAATCTCAAATATTTAATGTAAAAATAATGAAAGTGTGCTCATCCTTTTATAGGGGAAGGATGCCTTGCAAATAGAGTATTCCTAAAGAAACACAATCTCTCCTAATGAATAAAAATAATAAAGAAATATGGGCCGTTAAATTGGACTTAATCTAACGGCTTAAGCGAAGGGTGGATGGTTCTTAAAGTATATAAAACCCTAAAACATAAATTAAATGTTAATAATTAATTTGGGCTAAGTCTAATTTTTCAAAAAGATTTATATATTACTTTTGGGTTGAATTTTACAAAACCCCGTAGTTAAGCCCGTATCAAGTTTTCTGCTTGCGCAGTCTTCAGTAAAACGAACGTATCTTGAGTTTTTAATGTTCAATTGATATGTTTCAAGATGCGTTTGAAAGATAACTAAATGATGGTCAATTTGTTAGAAGACTTCACCCAGAAATGCCCGAATCCCATCCGAAAAGTCATCGCAAGTTGGTTGAATGCTCGTATCATCCTCTCCTTCCTTAAAAGGATTTGTCCTCGAATCTGAAGTATCAAAGGGACAAAGAACGAGCATGTAAAAGGTAACGAAATCCCATCTTATGCATATGCATGTATCATTCCCCCACTCCTCAAAGAGATTCGTCCTCGAATCTAAACCAGAAAAGGAATCATGACCAAAAGCTCATAGAAGAATGACACAGTATCAATGGTGGACTAATCTAATTGATCTTCTCTCAAGGGTTCAACAACATCCGATTTTTTTTTTTTTTCACAAGTGTTTTTGTCATATTGTGATTCTTTAATAGCATCAACATCAATGGTATGGAAACAATCAAATGAAAGGTCAGAGTCACACTTACTTTTTGGGAGGGTGTTGATGAATCAATGAAACTCACTATGAAGCATGAAAGATCGAGACATTGTCTTGATTGATGGGTTCAAGTATTTCTCTTCCGAGATGTCATCTTCTTCATAGGTTTTTGCCTTTGGATGATCATCAACTTTTTTCTTCATAATAAGGCAAGGTATTGTCTCCCTTATGTTTTTTAAGGTAAATATTTTCTTCTTCATCATAGGACAAGGTTGAACTCTTGATAGTATCATTTTCCCCATGTTCTTTAGGAGAACAATTTTCTTCCTCATCCTTGGATCTTGTGTGGACTGGTTCTTGACAAAAATCATTCATCTAAATGCCCAAACATATGTTCCAAATGTTTTTTTTATTTTGTGGAAGGAATTAACCATGGATTCAAGGGTCTCTTGTTTGTTGAGTTTCTTTTCTCTCTTGTTGTTCTCATAATATCTTGGTGGGATATACCGAATCCTCATGATCCGCTTCAATACTCTCCATGAATCAATTTTTCGTTTAACATAAAATTGTCAGTCTTTCACTAATTTGGTCCACCAATATGCAGCATGGCTAGTGAATTCACTGATTGCTAAGGAACATGTAACCGTATCGCATTGTTTATAAAACATGTCATCAATCTTTTTCTCCCAATCACAATAAGCATCTGGATTAGATGGTCCTTCGAATGGGGGGATATTGTGTTTTGTATAGCCAATGAAGGCTTATTTCGACAAGTATAACATATCTTGAAATCACAACACTCCCACAAATAAAAAATAAAAACCTCAAAAATCACTCCAATAAGAAGTGTAATACCCGTTTTTATTCGGGCCCAAATCCCAAACCCCAATCTATAATAAAAATTAATTAAGCAAAAACCTTTTATTATTATTATTTCCAATAACCATATATACCAAACCCATTTACAAAAAATAAACCCACTACAATAAGGGACACAAAACAATTACAAATCAGACCCAAAGTTAAAACCCTCAACTTATTTACAACCAAACACAATCTGGCCTAACACAAAAAATACCTAAAACACCCCTAACCCTAAAAGATAACCTAAACCCTACCCCTTTCTTATCCTCTACCGTCGCCGCCCCTATGCCCTTTCAACTCCTCACGTGTAGCTGCCACGAACGGCGGTTCAATGCCTCGTGGACACAATGTACGACACCACGACCATGCCACCGCCCAAGCCTAACACAGTCGTCTGCTCCACCGCCCTGCTCCACAACTTCAAACCTGCAAAAAAGGGATTAATATCTCAAAAAAGCTTTTTGTTTTGTAAAATGGGTTATAAATACCCAACATGCATATGTAATCGCTCTCTTGAAGATTGAGAATAAAAAACTTCCCCAGATTCGAACAAAAACAAGCAATGAAAGAAGCAACGAACACAAAAAAACCAAAAAAAACAAGCAAAAAACGAGAATACAAAAAGGTAAAAAAAACATAGAAAACCTTTTGGTGTTTTAGATCTAGGAAAATAGTAGGAGGTTTAGAAAAAATTGGCCTTTAATTCGGTCTTGGGAGTCAAAACCGATTTGAACCACCTACTTGCATGAACTCCGACCGTCGTTCGCGGCGCCAGCTGGATGGCGACGCACAACAACATTCGCTACTGTCCTCAGCGGAGATGGAGGCTTCCGCCAGTTGAAGGGGAGAGGGTTGAGAGCCTTAATCAGTTTTTTTGGATATCAAGTGAATAAATGATTTTTTGCCTTAAAAGGGGTATTTATAACCCTATCAAAATGACGTCATTTTGACCATCTCCGACCTGCGCATCGACCCGGATAGGAGGATCCACGCGTTTTGAAAGATAGGAAAATTATGCCCTCAGTCCCTCTACTTCGTATCCTTTACATGCGTAGCCTTTAAATTTTTGTTTTGTTTCATTTCGAACATTGTTTCTACTTTATTACTATTATTTTTATTATATTTAATTTATAATTATTATAATTTATAATTATTATTTCAATATTTTGTACATATATATATAAGCATATTATATACTATCGTTACTATCATACTAAATTATTATTATTATTAAAATTATATGTTATATATTATTATAACTACTATTGTTATTATTTACATAATGTTTATATATATATTTGTATATACCTTATATGTTTCTTTTCATTTTAGTTTAAAATTTTTTAGGGGTTATCATGAAAAATGTATCTCGTACGTAAGAGGTGCCGCTTTCCGTTAGCCTCTATTATAAAATATCATCTTTTAATTATAAATTATGATTTTCAAAATAGAATCCCTTCATTCAGGAATCTAACGAAAATTATGCCCCGGGTGTAGGGGTGTAAATTCCTTTCCTACAATGAAATATTCTTTTAAAATTTTTAAGGGATCACAAATTTTAAATTAAATTTGAATTCTTAATTTCGATCATTTAGACAATATGTAATCGACCAGGTACCAATTTTGGGCATTGTGGTGGTGCTCATCATTCCCTACACGTAACTGACTCTCGAACCTATTTTTTTTTTGTTTTTGTAGACCAAACTCGTTGTTTTAATAAAATGACAAAACAAATTTTATTGAAATAACCAGGTTTTTAGGTGATCCAATCGCACCTAAATTAAAAGAGATTGGTGGCGACTCCACTAGGGACTACCTTTCTTTTTTTAAGAGTCGAGCCACTGATCGATTACTTTTTGTCCTAATTGAGTGGAAACTATAAATTTGATTTAATTTATTTTGTGATCCCTGTTTTTTATTTCTAAAAAATTTACACAAATTTCTTGAAATCTATTTTCTGATTTTTCATATCACGAGCTCTGCACCCGAGCTCTGTCCTTTTTAAATAGGAGTGAGAACCTACTTCTTCGTGAGGTACCGTCTCCGTACAGGATAGTGGATCACTTCCGGGATATATGCCCCTTTGTCTTCGTGTGTCGCAACCCTTTTTAGGAGTCTTGACGTTTTGTAAAGCTTCAAAAAATCAAGGAGTCCCCACCAATTTTTTTGAAAAAGTGTGATTGGATCACTTTTAAAACAAGGGTATTTTGATAAAACGTTTTATTTATCAAAACAACATTTTTGGTCCACAAAAAACACAGAAAATAGGTTCGGGGGTCAGTTACGTGTGGGGAAGGGTTAGCACCCCCACAACGCCCAAAAGTTGGTGCCTAATTGATTTCAAAAAAGTATATTCAAAATTGGAATTTGCAAGTTCTCTAAATTTCAATTTATTTGTGCTCAAAGTGAATGTAAATATATTTTAATGGCCTTATCGTCCGGGAAAAGAACTTTAATCACCACCAACTAACCAGTCATTCTCGTTTGATAAGACACCGCATTAATTAAGTTTTCACTTTTAAACAAATCAGCAAGAAAATTAGATGTGTTAAAGTCTTTTAATTAAAATCTAATCAGTGATTAATACTTAAAGAAACATCTACATTCATTTTAACTATTAAGGTTTAAATACAATTAAGTGTGTCTTATTGAAAATGAAGAATGTTTTACAACATACACGTCTCTATTCTAGGTTTTAAGTTCCTAATTCTAAGGTTTTACACACAAATGTATATGCACATATAAAGGAACAAAATTACTTAAATTAGATTAATTATAAAAATAATTGCTAAAAAAAGAAAAGGATAATTATTTTTACTTTTTTTTAAAAAAATATTGGTGATTAAATTGAAAGAAGCCAAAATGTGAGGGTTAATTTGAAAACAATTAAAAATTCAGTGTCAAATTGAGATGAAAATGGACGAAATTGAATAGATTTAAAACAAAGGTGTTGTAGTGCGAGAATCGGGAAAGAAGGGCGCGGGTTATAACCGGGTACGGGTCGGGTCATCGGGTTGATATATATAGCAATTATAATAAACAAAAATCATTATCCCCTCATTTATCAAAACGGATTAAAGCCCCTTTCTTTAAAATCCTCTGGTTCTTCGTGTTCTTCATAAAATTAAGAACACGATGAACATCCGTAGTGCTAGCGGTGAAATTTCCCAGAAACCGCTCATTTTCCCAGATTCCAATGACCCCAAATCGCGTTTTTCCGTCGGAGCTACGTCAAAATCGAATCACAGCGGTGTTTTAAACAAAATAAAGGTAAAAACAATCCCTGTTTCTTTGTTAAATTTGAAACATAAAAGAAAAAAGAAAGAAAATGTTACCAGAAACTTGCTTCTCTTATTGCTTTGGAACTTCGATTACAATTGCTTGCTTCTGCTGGGAATTCAAATGCTTCTAATGTATACGTATTGTGTATGAATTTCTCTATGAACTTGTTGTGTGTAATTGTTGTTTACATGAAAAAATACATGGGTTTATATAGGTACAATTGTGCTTGAATTTCAAGCAAAAATCCTTAATGTTCATCCCCAAAAATGCATCCTCTTTGATTCTGATTGCTTGATTGTTGCTATGGCACCATTTTAGGGATTGTTCATTCTTATTTTCCTTCTGTTTTGACCCAATTTTCCAGATAGGCTCAAATTTAGGGATTTAATCCTCTTGTTTCTTTATTTGCATATTTCTGATGACTCGAACGATGTCAGCGAGGAACAGTTCATGGAAGAAGTGGTGCGAAAGCAACTTGGGTATTCAACGGAGAAGACGAAATGAACGGCCGAAGCTAAAACGTTGTGCGCGTTGCTGCCACGCATGAGTGATGATCTGCGTCTTTGCTCTAGAGCGGTCTGGGTCGTTCGATTGCCCTTGGATCAATGGTGATGGGGACGCAACGCTATAACTCCCTACTGGCGTAATCTGCACTGTTAGATCAACCCTTTGATCCAATGGTCCTGCTTCAGCTGCGCATAAAGAAAGAAGAATTAGGGTTTTATTTGGTTATAAACGGGCCAGCAGGCCCTTATTGTAATTGGACATGTGATTTATTTAATGGACTTTAAATTATATCTAATGGATCTTCTATTCATTTTTTTAAAATTGCAATTGGGTTGTGTATTTTATATTTTGGGTTTTAATATCTAACTATTATATTATTAACAAAAATGCATATAACCTATGTTAATTCTAACTACCATATAACAATTATTATAATACACTAAGTATACAACAATATTATATGACACCTAGATAATTCTAAATACTAATTGCTACGATAATATTTTATAACACTAACGTATGGCACTTATACTAATTATGATTTAACACAAACAATGTAATATAATACTACTAAACCGAAAATGTCATAATTAATACAATGAAAGTAAAAGAAGTTAGGTAAAAATTCAATGACAACAGCTGCCACTCTTTGGTCATTCCGGTGAAACAGGAATAGAGCAAAGAACAAAAGACTCTAATTTTCACCAATTACCAAACCGTCAATGCCTGAAAAGAGAGGCGAGTTCTATTTTCCTTGCGCTCAAATAGATAAGCAAGTTTCATTCTCCAAATGCCCAAACAGATAGGCGGGTTCCATTCTCCAAATGCCCGAACGGATAGGCAGGTTCCATTCTCCAAATGTCCGAACAGATAGGTATGTTCCATTCTCCAAATGTCAGAACAGATAGGCAGGTTCTGTTCTCCTCATGCTCGAATAGATAAGTAGGTTCCATTCTCCAAATGCTTGAACGGATAGGCATGTTCTATTCTCCTTGTGCTTGAATAGATAAGCATATTCCAAAAGATGACTTCATCCTTTATACGCTTGGATGAATAAGCGAGTTCCAAAACCTGTCAAAAACAAATGCAAATGATCCAATTAAGATGCATATGCCCCTAGGGATGCCTAGTCATGAATGAATGTCTTATTTCTTTTGCTTCTTGAATCATTTTCCTCATAATTGGTCTTCTTAACAGGCATCAGACACAAAAGAAACTGTGAAGCTCCAGGAAACTTGGATTATATCATCTCATAAATTTTCTCAACTCAGGCAACGGATGGTGAGTGTTTGTTCTGACCCATCCCATCAGAGAAGTCAGTATAATTTCTCTACACTAAATGGCTCTGCACTATGTTACTTGGATCACAAGAAAGCTTGCAAACTCATCTTTCTAGGTTAGTTGGCTTTACCAATTTCTTGTTGTTAAAATTCCACCGACCATTCCCTAGAAAGTAATATTCACCGTTGCCAACTCTTAACTTCGAGAATTGTATGACCCATCCTTTAATTTGGGTGAAATTGAAGTTCACCAAAATACCACCATGTTGTACCATAGGTTCAATGTCCTATTCATCTTTTCCTATGACTTCTGTCTTTTCAGCCAGGGAAGCTCTTTTGTATAGCGTTGCTAGAACTCCTAAGAGTGAAGCTCCGTGGGGATATATGAGGGATACTTAGGCTCCCCATCATTAATGCATGGGAAATCATCTGAAAGTTACAACTTCATGCTATGATGATAACCATAGGTAGTCATTTCATCGTCTCTACTTTACCATTCTCATTCTTAGTACTTCTTTGCTTCACTGAGAACATTTTGGATCTTTTGCACATTTACTTGTTCAATCCAGTTATCTTGTATTCCTGGTTGGAAAGGCTAACTTTTTCCTCATATTCTTCAACACTCTTTTAGCCTTTGTCAAGTTATCATTGTGGTTGATACATCAATGTTCAGTGATGGGCTTCCTAGGATCCTGTTGTTCTTCCAATGTCTCATATCCTTAGCTATTTCCTCCGATGTCTGTAAAATTGTTCCCATTGTTGTAGAAAACAAATTATCTCATGTAAGCATATCTGTTTTGCAACATACTGCCTTAAGGTAATGTCAAAACATCTCTTGAGGGTCCTCCAAAGAGATTTCTAAATAGAAATCTTTGCAGCGAAACCTATTTCCATCTTGAATCTCTTCATAAGTTTGCTACTCTTTATGCCCTAAGCTCCAAATTTGACCATGGAATATCTCATAGTTCCAATAACCTTTTAGACAAATTTTAAAGTAATGCCCAAAAATCTTTTGTATATTTTAAGTGATGTCAAATTTTAATTCTCATTTCAATGCAAGATGCTTTATGGAAAGAGAAAGATGTCAAAGGAGGAAAAGAAAAGGGTCTACGCAACAAAATTTTATTAGTATTGTGGCAAACACAAAAAGAAATTACAAGGAAAGGAATAGGCATTCAGATATCAGAAACCAAAACTCCTCCTATCATGACTTCATAAGATGCCTTGAATGCCAACTATGCTGAGTAGACCCTGGAAATAATGATTATGCGAAAAGATATGAAGTTTCGAGGTACCAAACCCCAAGGAAGGTCTTATTTGCAAATTGTCTAAGCCGCCATTTACGGGTTTTCAACTCAGATCCTCATTTGGTTTCAAAACGCCCTTTTTGGGTTTTCATTTTGAACCCCCATTTTCATTTTCTTTCTTCTTTTTTCTTTTTTCTTTTTCTCCTTTTTCTTTCTATTTTTTCTTTTCTTTTTCTCTTATTCTCTTTTTTCTTTCTTTTTTTTTCTCTTTTTCTCTTTTTTCTTTCTTTTTTTCTTTTTTTTCTCTTTTTCTCTTCTTCAAACATAATACTTTTTAACCGAATTTAAATTTATTGGGATTTGAAGTTCATCTCCATCTATTTCAGCCAAAATTAGCACTCCACCTGAGAAAACTTTTGTTACAATGTAAGGTCCCTCCTAATTCAGTGCCCATTTTCCTCGAGAATCGCTTTGGATCGACAGATTCTTCCTCAACACCAAATCCCCCTCTTTGAATTCTTTTGGGCGAACTTTCTTCTCGTGAACCCTTATCATCCTTCTTTGATACATTTACCCATGACACAATACTTTCAATCTTTTTTCTTCAATTAAGTTCAGCTGGTCATATCTTGCCTGCATCCATTCTACCTCCTCTAATTTTGCTTCCATTAAGACACAGAGCAATGGTATTTTAGCTTCGATGGGTAGCACAGCTTCTATTCCACATATCAATGAGAAAGGTGTTGCCTTAGTGGAAGTTCTTACTACGGTTCGATATGCGTACAAGGCAAACAGTAACTTCTCGTGCCAATCTTTATAAGTATCAGTTATTTTTGCAATTATCTTCTTAATATTCTTATTTGCAGCCTCCACTGCCCCATTCATCTTCGGACGATATACCATAGAATTATGATGTTTGACATTGAACTGCTCACAGACTCCACTTATCATCCTGTTATTCAAATTAGAGGCATTGTCGGTGATGATACTTTCAGGCAAGCCGTATCGACAAATGATTTCCTTTTTCAAAAACTTGTAAACCATGGATCTGGTGACATTTGCATACGAGGCTGCTTCTACCCACTTCATGAAATAATCAATGACTACCAAAAATAAAACGATGCTCGTTTGACGCCTTAGGGTGAATCTGACCTATGACATCAATGCCCCACATGGAGAACAGCCAAGGGGCTGTCATAACATGAAGAGGTTGAGGTGGCGTATGAACCTTGTCAGCGTAGATTTGGCACTTGTGGCATTTGCGAGAATAGTTAATGCAATCACCTTCCATGGTTGACCAATAATATCCAAGACGCGTGATCCTCCTGGCCATGGTGAAACCACTATGATGAATTCTATAGCGATGTCCCTCTCGATAAAAAAGGTGGTTTTTTATTTGTTTTGTTTTACTTATTTTGAAAATAATGTCTTCCGTGGGATTTTAGAAAAACTGTGTTTTATTTAAAAATGAAGTCGCCACTGGCCACTCAAGGTGGACCGGACACCGTAAAAACCAGAGATTTCAAAATGTCGGGTTCGAGAGTCGATTACGGATGGGGAAGGATTAGCACCCCCACACCGCCCAAAATTGGTACTTTAATAATTACCGTTTTATTAATATTAGACTTTCCGGATTAAAGTGACGATTAAATTAAAATTTGATTATAAGTGCGAATAGATTTTAAAGGCCCCATTATCCGAGAGTAAACGCACAACCACCATCACTACGCCTGATACTGGCCCCGTTTACGCTCAGATAAAAGAACATTGCATTGACAATTTATATTTCATTATGCAACTTAAAACATGAAAAACATGAATAAATACAAAACGATGAACATATAAATAAATACTAACATAATAAAATACTAATCTAACATAAATAAAATACTACTCTAAAACATACATAAATACTAATCTAACTTAAAAATATAATAATTAAAATGATGATGATGATAATGCATGATTCAAACTAAAATATACGAAACACTATGAAATTTAAGATTAAGGGCTAAAATGCGTGAACATTAAACTACATGGCAAATTATATTCGATGTGTAAATAAAATAAATACAAAGCATAAAAAACATAAATAAAGGCATACACGTGATTCACTTAAAAAGGAAGCAAAACCATGTATCACAATCATCACGGCATATATTGGAAATAATGGAAGACAAACATAAGTTATACTATAAAGGACATACATGCATGCATATAGCAACCTATAAAACCTACTATCACATAGTTACATACTTTAAAAAAACTATATATACATACAGTACACGGGATGCATATAACAACACATGTAAAAGCTATGCATACATACATATACAACGACATATGCTGGAAAATATATAAAAGAAATATCATATGAATATAAACAAAACACTATATTACATAACATGAAAAGCACATTTATGGTAAACAAAAACAAACAAGCATACGAACCACGTAAATATTAAAACGAATGAGGTCTCTAATAAAAATTATACTAAAAACAAAAGAAAGCCTAAACCCATTTTCATTTCAAAGAAACATTCCAAGCATAAACTGGTAGAGCAAAGCTCTCTGAAATACCAAACCCTTCATTTTGCTACTCCCTCCCTCTCGGTTTTGACCAGAGCAGGACTAGAAACGTCGAATCCCTCACAAACCCGAGAAAGAAAAGAGAAAAAAAAAACTGCTACCTTCAAATTGTATACCGATAATAGAGATCAGATCCTTTTTGGTTGAAGGCTAAGGAAGTGGGATTTAATGGTGATGAAGGTTGAGTGGTGTTGGGAAAATATCCATGGGGGAATGGCTTGTGGAGTGTGAAAATAAATTATGAAGATGGAGTAAAAAAAATGGCCGGCTTCATCCTCTAATTATTTCTTCAAATTGCCGTCAGCCTCTCCCTTTGTTTCAATTTGCCCAGCCTTTTAATGGATCATGGGGAGGGGAATTATAATGGTGGTTGAGTGGAATGTGGGGAAAACTTAGCAGGGCATGGGGTGGCATGGGGCGTGAGGTGTGGGTTTGCAGGGGGTAGCGTGAAGTGGAAAAGTGGGGCCTAGGTCGCAGGGTATTGGCGGCATGGTGCTTTGCTATTTTAATTTTTTTTGAATTTGCGTTTTCTTTTTTCTCTTTTTTTTAATTTGGTTCGAATAGGGTAAATGGTTCGAATATAATTTGGGGCCTGGACGAAAAATTGGTATTACAGGTTCCGCAAATTCCTTCATGAACTTCTCCCATAATTAATTGAGCTTCTTTTGCACCCACACATCTTAGAAGCACTTGATCACAACTTCTTTTGTATAAAATCTCTTCATCAAGGACATACCTGAGACCATTTTCTTAATCGTTTTCTTTTCATTTTATGTAGCTTGCGGCGGGTATTGCTGGAATTTTACGTATTGCAAGATGTCATGGTACCATGGCAATCCATCCATCTTTTCTTTCAGATCATAACAATGGGCTAGAGAGTCTAGCATGTGTAATCTGATTGGCACCTTCTCAGAACCCTCATTTACCATAAACATAGCGGCTAAGGTGGCTAAAGCGTCAACCATCTGATTATCTTCCCTGGAGAGATACTTGATAGTAACCTCATCAAACTCTTTGATTAGCTTGAGGACTAACTTGTGGTGTAATACCTCAAAATTGCTGGAAGAACTGTCATGCTCAGTAACATGTGCTTCTCTCGGGGTTTTGACCCGTTGGGATTTCCACTCTGCTGGTCTCACTGATTGAGACGGAATGGGAGAAAGAGACACATCTGAAAGAGTAAAATTAGATGGAAGAGAGCTTACTGGAGAGCTAATTGCAGAAGCAGCATGTTCTGCTATAGCCATGTTTTCTAAATAGGGAAGAAAGATCGAGAGAAGAGAGAAAAAAAATTGAAATTTGGAAGAAAGGATCGACCTAAACTGATACCATGTTGAAATCAGAGAATATTTTAGAGTGTTTTTCTGTTAAATCTTATTAAAAAATGTTGTACAAGAGTACTCCTTTTATAGGTTTTACAAGTAGTTAACCTAGAGTAGTCTACCTAAGAGATATAACTCTTATCCTTTAATGAGATAGAGTTTATCTAGATTTAAACTTTTAAATTCAAACTATTAGATAAGATAAGATTACAACATTTAATTTACATCTAATATCCTACAAAATATCATCTAAAATAGCAAAGGGATCAGCCACACCTGGAGATGAAAAAATGTCCATGAAACAATCAAGAGTTATCTTATGGATGTCTTCTACAGAATCACAAAGGACATCATTCGCATCATTTAACTTGCGTATTTTGTTGCGACGCCTGCGTTGAGTGGCAAACTTATGGAAATAACTCGTATTCCGGTCTCCGTTCTTAAGCCAATTCGCTTGGGCACGTTGTTCCCAATAGAGTTCTTCTCTATCTGCTTTGAAATTTAAGGCAATCTTGGTCTCTAAAATCTCTTCAAGGATGTTATCTTCAGGCTGCAAATCATTTAATTCATTTAATCGTTGTTGAAGAGCTCTGGTTGTAAGTTTTTTATCTTTTCGAATTGCCCAAAACCAATCATTGAGACCCTGACCCACAAAATTCAGCCAAGACGAGATTGTTCCAGAAGATGCATTCCAAAGGTTGATAACCTTTTGTTCACACGATTCATCAGTTAACCAGGCTGCCTCGAACCGAAAGTGAGTTGTGCGAGGGGCAGGAGAAAAGAACTTGTTGGTGGTGAGAAGCAAAGGACAGTGATAAAAAAAAAAGCATGGGCAAGGTGTTCCAAATCAAACTGCGAAAAGAGAGACCACAGCGAGGGATTGGCTACGCCACAATCAAGCCTTTCCCGGATAATGTTCGATTCTAATCGCCCCCATTCCCATGTAAACCATGTCCCATGATAGCCGATATCATCAAGAGAACAATCTGCTAAAACTGACCGAAAGCCTTCCAACTGACGAGGATGTCGAACACGACCCCCACTCTTCTCATTAGCAAATAGAAGTTAGTTAAAATCCCCAATAACTAACCAAGGTATTTCTGGTAAATGATTGACGTTGCTCAATAAATCCTAGCTCGCTGCTCGATCTTGTTCTTGGAGCCCCGTAAAAACCAATACAACGCCATGAAGCCCATCCTCATCTTCAGCAATCATAACATCAATATGATGTTCGGAATAAGAGCGAAGAGTAACCCAACAATTTTGTTTCCAAGCCAAAGAATAGACCACCACTACGACCAATCGAACTTACATCAGTTCCGTTAGAGTAACTACATAACTTGCGAACTTTTTTCATACGAGAGCACTGTAATTTTGTTTCAATAAGAAAAATTACAGTGGGGTTAACGTCTCTCACGTGTCGTCCGAGACTGACCCAGGCCTCGGACGTTCCAACTAAGCAATTTCTTTGGGATCGGCTGGCCCGAGCTGTGGGGCCTGTTGTTGCATTAGTAATAGTGTTGTTCGAATCCGCGAGGGAAACTTCTGACATGAAAGAAAGCAACCTAGGATGTTTGGTACATTCAGTTAGAATATCCTAATTTTCCTCATCAATTCTGTAATACCCTTAGTTTTAACTTAGATAGTTATTGTAATTTATTCATAATTAGGGGCTTGATCTATAGAATTAATTAATCTTTGAAATAGAGAATGATACCCGATTAAATGAAATGCGTTTTAGGGAGACTAAATTTTAATGTATCAGATTGTATAGTTTAAAAGTTTAGGTTTTGCATGCTAAAATGAATTTGAATTATGGTCTTAACATGTGTCACCTTAATATGTTGAGTGGGATGGATTTGAGAACCGGGAAAGGAAGAGAGAATTCATCATCTTCTCCTCCATCTCTTAGAACCGAAATTAGCTTAAAAAGAAAGAGAGTTTGAGAGAGTGAGAGTTATCGAAGCTTTCTAGATTCCATGGTGGTTTTGGTAACTTTGTTTGAATAACCATTTAAGAGGTAAGATTTGTTCTTTAAGCTTCCTTAGTGAATTGGAGTAAATCTAAAAATTTGAGTTCTATTTGAGGATATTATCGAATTCATGCTTGAGAAAAACTCTTTGAAAATTTTGAATTTAAAGCATGTTAACCGAATTGATTGTATGTATATTATAAATGTCAGAAAATAGATTTATAAATTAGAAATATTATGTGTAATTAGATAGGATTCTGTGGATATCTTCTAGTAGTTAAAATCCCCAACTTTAAGGGATTGTATCTTTCCCTAAAATTAGTTACTTTCCTAACGTGAGAGTTACTTAAGTTAAGGATACAACATGTATATAAATATGTAAAAACTTACAGAAAATAAGTCAATAACAGAGAATTACTCTACTTTTCACATGGTATCAGAGCATGGTTAGCTCTTTTTTGGGTCTTGTTAATCTCCGTCTAGCAATCTCTTTGTTTTCCTAAAATCCTTCCCTTGAGTGTGTATTGTTAACCCAACAAAAAACATGGTTGAGGAGGTCGATACCAGCAATTCTGAGACTATGCAAGGAGTTACAGTGAATGAAGGGGGTTATTCTAATCCGATAGGTGACTTGCAAAATATACAAGTTGCCTATAGGTTGAATGGAAAAAAAAAACTACCTTAAATGGTCTCATCTAGTTTGTACCTTTCTAAAGGGTAGAGGTAAGTTAAGTCATCTTCTTGGAACTGGACCTAAGAAGGGAGATCCTAAGTTTGATTTTTGGGATGAACAGGATTCATTAGTAATGTCCTGGTTATGGAATTCTATGGCCAGAAATCAGTGATACATGCATGTTTCTCAATACAGCCCAAGAGATATGGGAGGCTATAAAACAAACCTACTCAAAGGTTAAAGATGCTGCCCAAATCTATGAAATCAAGACCAAGATTTCATCCACCAAGCAGGGAAACAAGTCAATCACAGAATATTCTAACTTACTGTAGAACATGTGGTAGGAGATGGATCACTACCAGTGTATCCAAATGAAGTGTAGTGAAGATGCAGCAGTCTTTAAGAGGTTTGTTGAAAAAGACATAATTTATGATTTTCTTGTTGGACTAAATATTGAATTCGATGAAGTGAGAGTCAAAATTCTTGGAAAGGAGGATTTGCCCTCACTAAATGAAGCTATTGTAATCATTCGTGTTGAGGAAGGAAGAAGAGTTATGATTGAAAGCAGGCAAATGGAGAGTTCAGTGTTAGTCACTAGAGCTGTAACCGAAGGAAAAATTGGTTTGGAACAACAGATCACTAAAGATAATAAACCAGAAGCAGCAAAAACAGTGAACAGGGACTCTCTATGGTGTACCTATTGCAAGAAACCGCGCCACACAAAGAAGAAGTGCTGGAGACTTCATGGGAAGCCACAAACAGCAAGCAAAAACTTTTTAGAGAGGGGGATCATCAAGAGGACAAGGAAGATCATATACAACCAAACAGTTGGTCGAGGACTCTCAATAACAGCCTGTTGAGTTTAACAGAGAAAAAATAGAGAAACTGAAGAGCTTGCTGGGGTCTTTAGAAAAAACCTCCTCTACAGGTACATGTAGTATGGTTTTCTCAGGTATATCCTCTTCTCAGGAATCTAAAGCCTCGGATTTACCTACCCAAAGCTCCTGAGTAATTGACTCAGGGGCTACAGATCACATGACCAATTCTTCACTCAGATTTATCACTTATACACCTTGTCCTAGTAACAGAAAAATAACAGTTGTAGATGGTACTATGATAACAGTGGCTGGTCAAGGGATGTTGTTATAAGTAAAACCCTTACACTAAAAAACGTCTTTCATGTACCAAAACTATTTACTAATCTTCTATCTATCCAGAAAATCACCAAGGAAACTAACTGCAGTGTTCTTTTTCATCCTACTCAATGTATTTTTCAAGAACAAGGAACAAAGAGGATGATTGGGCATGTTACAGAAGTAAATGGCCTTTATTACCTTGAAGATCCCAGTGGACAAGTCAGTGCCCTGAATTCCCCACTTTTTTCACTTGTATCAGAATCTAAAACCAATAAAGACCAAATATGGCTTCATCACCTCCTCTTTGGTCACCCATCCTTTAAAGTTATAAGGCTTATGTTTCCCTCCTTGTTTAAATCATTAAATATTGAAGAATTTCATTGTGACATATGTGAACTTGCAAAGCATAAACGCACTTATTTTCCAGTGAGTACTAAAAAGGCCTCCAACCCTTTTACCCTCATTCACAGTGATGTTTGGGGGCCATCCACTATTCCAAATATAATTGGGGCTCAATGGTTTGTTTCATTCATAGATGATTGTACCCGAGTGTCATGGATATTTTTCCTACAACAGAAATTAGATGTAAGCTCTACCTTTAAGACCTTCTATACCATGATTAAAAATCAATTTGGGACAGACATAAAAAGGTTTCGATCAGACAATGCTAAGGACTATTTCAACCAAGTCCTATCACCCTTTTTTTAAGAGAAAGACATCATACGTGAATTCTCTTGTGTGAATACCCCTCAACATAACGGTGTGGCAGAAAGAAAGAATGGCCATGTCCTTGCCATAACAAGAGCCCTTTTGTTTCAAAAAAATGTCCCTAAACAGTATTGGGGGAAGCTGTGTTAACTGCCACATATATGATAAACAGACTACCCACTAAAGTCCTTGAATCTCAAAGCCATATTCAAATCCTAACCAATTCATTCCCAAATTTTAGTCACTCACTTAACCTTAAACCTAAAATATTTGGATGTGTTGCCTTTATTCATATACACTATCAAAATAGGGGTAAGCTTGATCCAAGGGCATTAAAATGTATCTTTGTTGGTTACTCTTCCGCACAAAAGGGATACAAGTGCTATCATCCACCTACAAGGAAACACTTCATTTCTGTTAATGTTACCTTTGCAGAAAAGGAAAACTATTTTACTCGCCCTTATTTTTAGGGGGAGATTTCATTCAGGGAAGATAAGGACATAGATTGTTTCCTACTTCATCCTCTCATTAACTTCCCTGCACCAACTCAGTAGCAGCCTATTCCTGTCCAACAGCCTGTTTTTGACCAGCAGCAGCCTATTCCTGTCCAACAGCCTATTTTTGACCACCACCAGCCTATTCCTGTCCAACAGCCTGTTTTTAACCAGCCTACAACCTTACAATCTGATCCTACCACCTTACAATCTGATCCTAACACCACTCAGGCAAAGACTTAGGACACTACTCGTCCACTGCTGGTCTACTCAAGGAAGAAGGCACCAGTGCAGGTTCAATCGTCATCTTCTCCCATACAAACCGAGGTAACTATTGAATCCATCTCTGATCCAAATACCACTGAAAACTCTGATTCTGTTTCTTATCACAGGGATTTTGATTTTCCTATTCCAATTAGAAAAAGAAAAGGAACTTGCACCACAAAAAACCCTCGTTACCTATTCATGTCCTACAGGAACTTATCTCACAACCACAAGGCCTTCCTTACTAGCCTAAATACCATTGCCATTCCTAAAACTGTGTCCGAGGCATTAGAAAATGAGAATTAGAAGTGCCATGCAAGTTGAAATGGAAGCACTTGAGAAGAACAAGACATGGGACTTGGTAAAACTGCCAGAAGGGAAAAAATAGTGGGGTGCAGATGGGTGTTTACAGTAAAGTACAAGTCTGGTTCTTTAGAGAGGTACAAAGCAAGGTTAGTGGCTAAGGGGTACTCTCAAACCTATAGGATAAACCACCTTGAGACATTTGCTCCTGTTGCAAAGATGAATATTGTGAGAATTTTATTGTCATTAGCTGCCAATCAAGGATGGAAATTACAATAGTATAACATTAAGAATGCTTTTTTGCATGGGGATCTTGAGGAGAAAGTGTACATGGACATCCCACCTGGATTTAGTCCAAGTGCTGGACAAGCAATGTGCAGATTAAAAAAGGCTCTGTATGGGCTAAAGCAGTCCCCAAGAGCCTGGTTTGGAAGATTTACCAAAGTAATGCTGAGACTAGGCTGCAAACAGAGTCAAGGTGATCATACTTTATTTGTGAAACATTCCTCTTCAGGGGGAGTTACTGTTTTATTAGTCTATGTAGATGATGTCATAGTTACAGGGGATGATTTGAAAGGAATTGATGACCTAAAGAAGTGTTTGGTGAAGGAGTTTGAAGTCAAAGATCTTGGAAGACAAATACTTCATTGGTATTGAAGTGGCATATTCACAGCAAGGGATCTTCATATCTCAACAGAAATACACCCTAGACTTGTTGACAGAAACTGGCAAACTAGTGTGCAGACTAGCAGAAACACCAATAGAAGTTAATCACAAACTTGGAGATACAAAAGAGGATGCATCAGTGGACAGAAGCTCATATCAGAGACTTGTGGGAAGACTGATTTACTTATCACACACCAGACCAGACATTGCCTATGCAGTTGGGGTTGTGAGCCAATTCGTGCACAACCCTACAGAATCACACCTAAGGGTTGTGACTCAAATTCTACAGTATTTAAAGGGCACACCAGGCAGAGGAGTTATATTTAAAATATGAGGAAAATTGAAGTTGGAAGTCTATACTGATGCAGACTATGCAGGGTCCGTGGTTGATAGAAGATCAACGTCTGGATACTGCACCTTTCTGGGAGGAAATCTAGTGACATGGAGAAGCAAAAAGCAGAATGTTGTGGCTAGATCTAGTGCAGAAGCTGAGTTTAGAGCAATGGCACTTGGGATATATGAATTGTTATGGCTAAAGATTATTTTTGGAGGATTTAAAGATCAAATGGGAAGGCCCAATGAAGTTGTACTGTGATAATAAATCAGCAATCAATATTGCTCATAATCTAGTTCAACATGACAGGACAAAACATGTTGAAGTGGATAGACATTTCATAAAGGAGAAACTTGACAGTGGGCTAATTTGTACTCCCTATGTGTCCACTGTAGAACAAGTTGCAGATATACTTACCAATGGGCTACCTGGGAAGTATTTTCAGAAGTTAACAAGCAAGCTGAAGATGGAGGACATCCATTCCCCAGCTTGAGGGGGAGTGTCAGAAAATAGGTTCATAAATTATAAATATTATGTGTAATTAGATAGGATTCTGTGGATATCTTCTGGTAGTTAAAATCCCTAACTTTAAGGGATTGTATCTTTCCTTAGAATTAGTTAATTTCCTAACTTGAGAGTTACCTAAGTTAAGGATATAGCCTGTATATAAATATGTAACAAATCTTACAGAAAATAAGTCAATAACAGAGAATTACTCTACTTTTCACAATAAATTTGATTTGTAATTGCATAGTTTAAGAGGTGAAAATTGCTTGTTCATGAATGCCATCTTGTTTGCGTGAAATTGGGATCTTTGAATGAAATTGAGCCATGCTTGAAATGTTAATAATTGTAGTAGAAGAATGCATGAAGTTAGGCTGTCTAATTGTTGAATTTAAAGGATAAAACGAAGTTGTTTGATAGATACGAACATGGGAATAACTAGAGTGACAGTTTATTAGCACATTGAATCGAAATATTGATTGGTATACAATTTTAGAAATAGGGGAGGTCAATTAATAAATCGAACAAAATCTGCCCTGTTTTGTGTTGTTTTTAATGTTATAATGGTGTAAACAAGGGTAGGGGACTGTTTTGAATAGAATTATCAAATTTGGGATTGTTTTAAGATAGGTTATTAAGAGGATAAAGTGTAATATTATATTGTAGGTACAAAATGGAAGATTGTATGCTTAATAAGATGAGTAATAGGATGGTGTAAAAGAAAAGAATGAGTTATAACATATGTACGTGGGAATTGAATTGTAACTAAAATTCACAACTTGTTTACATGATTAGATCGAGAAGGAAGTTTGAAAGAAGAAGCTAAGGAGGATTGTTTTGTAGATAGACAGAAGGGGATAGCTTTCCAGGATCAAAACTAGGGCGGCTTAACCTGTGAGTATGGATCTAAGTCTCGAAATGAACTCACAACTATTCCGAGCATCTTTAGTATTCAAATCGACATTTAAATAGTGTTTGCATAATTAGTTGATGGATGCTCATTTGTAGTTGAAATAAGATAAGGTAAGTTCTTATAAACCTATTAATTACATTGATGGTGATTGTGATTAAATTGTTAGAAGATTTATTTATATATTTATATATATATATATAGGTTGTATAGATATTGGATTGCTTGTTACTATGATCCTTGACTATGTAAGAATGAATTTTAAAAAGGAAATACTTGTGATAAGCCTTGATTAGGACTGGTCATAGATACGATTGGCATGCCAATAGGATTCCTGAGCTCAGCTTGAATTGGACTACGGTCCCTTGTTTGGTACTTATGTACCCTTGTATTCTTATGAATGGATCAAAATTTGGTACCAAGGTACCCTTGTTTAATGGTTACACAAATTTTGAATTCTTGTATCTAGACTGTTCTCTAACCAAGGCTATATAAAATTGAATATAAGATACTAACAATTAATCTTGTCATGTTATGTATAGAAATCACGGACTATCTAGTTTCATGATTGTTTTATAATTCGAATCAATGTAATTATTCATCTTTGGATGTTTGAATTTGGGATATTACAAATTGTGTATTCACCTTGTTCTTAGAAATTATTCGAATATGCTTTGGTTTAAGCTCATGAGGGAAAATTCAATAATAGTGTATTTTTGTTATAATTTGATTCTAAGATTAGGATTTAAACTTGGCTAATTCCTTACTTTAATATAACTTGTACTCACTGTTTGCTCTTGATTTATTTCAGGTTAACAATACTTTTTGTCTAGCTTGGGGAGATAGGACAAGATCACAAAGTTAGCCAAAATTATGTTTTGTTGCTGTTGAAACTCCATGTTGGTGGCACATATTTTGTTAAGCATATTAGGTTATTTGCATATAGTTATGTTTGTAAAACCTAAGTGTGGTTGAGGGTATGTATTAAGTTATAGTTATGGTTGGTTATGAGTTCACAAATCGATAGATAGAAGTTTTTATGATTGGAGTTCAATCTTGATGGATCTTAATTAGAAAAAACAATTATGCGCATGTATGATTTTCTTTGAAAATGCTCTATTAAAATGGTTAGATTTTAAATGATCAACGGGAGAACATCAAAACTGAAATTGTAAGATGATTAGCATCCTAGTTATACATGTTTGATTTGAACTATTAAATTTTTGGTGAACTCTTTGATGGTTCTAATGTGGTCACATACTAGCTTGTAGTCAAGTTAATAAGTACTTGTCTTAACTTCCTAGTTTTAGCCTAATTCTTCTAGGCCCGGGTTAGGGATGTTACAAATTCCAAACATAACAACATCATGATTCAAAGATATTCTTTCTGTAATTTGTGCGAAAATCAAGGGATCAGATAGGGCCACCTTTTGTGTCCTGGGGGTCATAGATGAATCTCCCTGAAAAATGGGATTATTGTTAATGTGAATATTCATTGCCTTATTCATCCCAAATTTTTGCACAGTAACAGGGATTTGCCCCTTAGATTTTTGCTCCACATTCATTGCCATAGACATAGCAGTTTCCATAATAATCGTCTTTCCTTCTTCACGAAGCCAGCGGCTAGAGAAGTTTGCCGCTGACCGCTTGGTCGAAGCGAACATAGTAAGACACACCGGACATAAACTCTCCTCATGACCAAATCTCCTCCTTTGGCATTGTAAGACACACCGGACATAAACTCTCCTCATGACCCATCTTCCCACCATTCTTCATGGAAAATTTCTTACGTCGTTTCAGCGGTTTTCAAGGATCCAAAACTGGGCAGTGTTGAGAGGAACCTCCAATGGAGCCTCGCCATCCTTAAGCCTACGGAGTAGTAAAAGGTGGGAGTTGAAATTCCACGGACCCTCGGCTTCAATACGTTCCATATCAACGGCGTGATAAAATCGGAAAAGGTATTTGCCTTCCCCTAATTCCGAGATTGAAATTCCACCCAGTGGTCGCCATAGATTTGCCAAGGTCATTTTCATAGATTGGAAATGAATAACACTCGTTAGGAATCGCCCAACGAAACAAAGATCAAAGGATATACCATGGGGTGAGTTGTCCTCTTCAAACGAGATTTCACTATCCTCATCATCTTCAATGGAGAGTTCAGCCAGATTTCCCTCCTCAACCAGATCCATGCTTGAAACAAAAGGGAGCCAAAGAGTAACAAGCGTGCCAAAAGACAGAGTTCGTGCTAAAAAGTAGAGAATAGCGTGCTAAGAAGCAGAAAGAATAAATTTAATACCATTTTAACAGAATATTACACCATTTTAAAAATTCTAACACCAAATATTGACACCATAATTTAAATTTTATGGCTTCATCATTGTTCATGGTCAGTTATAGTAGTCAAAAATAAATCGGACCAAACTACTTAATTGATTGATTTGAAAATCAATGGTCTAGTCAATTTAAATAATGAGATAAGATTAAGGATGATCAAATAACTAGAATCTGACTGGTTCTAATCCTACATTATATTATAGGGTTATATTTATTTTTAAAATTTAAATTTGGGTCAAGTCTATTTTTGTGATAGATAGAGTCAAAATGGGATGGGTCAGATTTAGGCCGAAAAATATCCACCCTGAGATAAATAGTATACTTATCTTCTATATACAGTAAAATATTGATAAATGAATATTCGATAAATTAGTAACTTTCATTAAATAATAATAGGCTTAAGAGTTCAACAAGCCCCTAAATTTTTGTAAAAAATATCAATTAAGCTCTTAATTTTTTTGCACTCAATTAAGCCCTTAATCTCAAGAGAAAAAAAAACAATTTGACCCTTTGACCAACGTTGACCGTTAATTTTAATAGTTTTTTTGATTTTTTTAAAATATATAAAAACAGAAAAAAAATTCTAAAAGAAATAAAAAAATCCAAAAATTATTTTTTTTTTTGAGCAATGACAATACTCGAATTCATTGATATTCCTTGGTAGATGCTACCAGACAGTGCATGACCATTTTATTTGTCAGATGAAGGAATGGCATTTTCAGCAACAAAACTTTTAACAACACTGCTCCCACAGTCCCACTGGGTTCCTAAAACATATCATCCTCAGTTCAATCAAGTCTCCAAATTCAGGAATAGTCTAACATTACGGGGTGAAGCAAGGGGCCTATTGACTTGCCCTATATCCATCTCTAGTGCAACAAGATCAGATTGATCGGCTAATGTTTCAAACTTAATGTTGTTTCGTTAGGACCATGTAAACCAATACCCAGAACTGCTTTTAACATAAAATATTTAACCCCGGCATCTATTCTACCGATGAATATTAAGCAAGTTCTTGGCTTCACTCTGCTCCTCCAACAACCCTTCACTCGCATGCATACTTAAAAGCTCCATCTTCTTCCTTTCAACAGCCATCCTCTCAATCTCCTTCTCATCGGGCAAGGGCACGTGCACGTGCACAATGAACTCCCTTTCTTTATCTTTCCTCTCTTTTTCCTCCATCTCCCTCCTCTCCTCCCCCACCACATCCTCCTCTTCCTCAAACAGCACCTCTCTCGCAGCAGCTCCCACGCTAACCACCTCCTTGGCCCCTCTACGTGCCTCTCTCCTAATCTCCTCCACTCTCCGCCATTCCTCCTCCGCTTCAGCCCTCATCTTTGCCTCCGCTGCCCCTCCACTCTAGCCTATTTTAAAATATAAAAGAAATATTTTTTTTAAAAAAAATTGAAATTTATTTAAAAATAATAAATAATAATTTTTCAAAAGATTAAAATATTTTAAAAAATTAAAAAGACTAAATATTATTATTATTTAACTATAAAAAATAATTTGAAAAATATTTTTTGTATATATTTTTTTTAAAATATAGTTTAAAAATCAAAATAACTTTTATTGTTTTATATTTTTTTTAAATTATATTTATACTTGTATAATGGTATTAAATTTTTTATTTTAAAATTTTGAAAAATATTTTCATATTTTGAAAAATTATTATTTTTAAATAAATTTCAAAATTAAAAACAATTTTTATATTGTTAAATATTTTTAGAAATTTTCACATTTTTTAGATATTTTTTAAAAATTAAAAATTCATAGAAATGACAAGTGGAATTATTCAGTTGCGACACATGTTAAAAGAATTTTTTTCAAAAGAAACCCATTAAAGTTAACGGTTAACATTGGTCAAAGGGCCAAATTAATTTTTTTTGAGTTTGAAGGCTTAATTGAATGCAAAAAAAAGTTTAGGGGATTAATTAATTTTTTACAAAAGTTTAGGGGTTTATTGAAATCTTAAGTCATAATAATATTTTCGGTCCCGACTTGGGTCAATTGGATAAAATAATAACCTCGTTAAATGTATATGATAATCTTTTTAAAAAAATTCTTAAGGTCCCTATGAAAATATAAAATAATAATTCACTAAATATACTAAGAATTTTATATATTATACATAAAACTAAAGTGCTTTCTTATTTTTTTTAGTTTTATTATTTGCTAAAATGTACAACTATAATTAACTACTTATTCTTTACGTGTGAATCAAATACAATCTTTTTGACTTGGAGAGTGATGCTTATTTTTGTACTCACATAATATTTTTCTCATTTCATCTGTCAATGTAGACTATTTTTACACCTTTCAAATGGGAAATAATGAAGGAAAATATTATATGAATTACAATATTTTGATACATACACGTGTTTATTTATAATAAAATTTTTAACATATCCATTGAATATATAATATACGTATTGGATTTTGAAATCATTAAGTCTTTTTTTTTTGTTATATAAATCAATTAATTAACTCTTTTTTTTATTATACGAACCAATTAACTTTGATACCTATAAGATTAACTTGGATTCATCGTACTTACCTACATATTGATTTTTGATAATTAAAGTATTAAATATTTTCTAAATTAATAAATATTAATTTATCAACAAAATAATAAAATATTCATTTAGCAATAAACTAATAACTTCGTTAAAATAATAATTTATATGGGACAACATATGTAAACTCAGAGTTCCCCCCAAAACTAAGATTCTTCATATAGAAATGTTCCCATGATCTGGTGCTTACAAGAATGACTCCTATTAGAAGGGGAATTATGTTGGGAAAGCGACAAAATTTCGGACAAAATTCTTCGGTCTTTATTTAGTGTCTAACACTAAAAGTTTAAATTTTAAGTTTTAGCCTTAAATTTTAAATCCTACGCTCTATATTGAATACTCTAAACTTTAACTTTAAGTTGTAATTTTAAATTTTAATCTTAAACTCTAAATTTATTTTATTTTAATGATGGAATACAACTAAGGATACTGAAAAATAATAGACGATTTCTACTCCAAAATTAGACAGTATGTGAGCCTGAGGGATGAGTGTCCAATTGGAACTTTAGGCGGGTTTGGCTCGATACATAAATGTTACCGATCTAATTGTAGAAATTGATGCTACTGTCGTAATAGACTAACCCTTCGTTGAATACTCTTATTCATGATTGCAACTCACTTCTTAATGCATTTCAGCAAGCGAAGATTCTACACATTTTCAGAGAGGTGAACTGTTGTATACATGGGCTCGATAGGCCTCAGGAGTAGTTTTATTAGTCTTAATCCTCGCGACATGTGACTTATTTCTATCTTTAATTTTTATTTTTTAAAAAATAGAAAATAATTAATTTTATTATAAAAAGGTCCAAAACATTTAATTTCTCTAAAAAAACTCAAACCCTAAATCCCTAAATTTTTCTCCTCTCCAACTACCGATTCAACCACCACCGGTCACTCTTTCTTTCGTTAGACTCCCACGACTGAAAATCTCATCATCCTGTCATTGAAATCGACGAATGAACTGTCGACAAACATCCAAAAATAAAGAAAAAAGAGGTCGATTGGGTTTTTGACCGACGACTAGAGGTTGAGAGATGTAAAACAATGAGGTACGCAAAGCTTGGATGGTGAACCACCGATGTATGGGGATGTCGGACGGTGATGGAGATGTGATTTGAGAGTTTGATTGAAAAAAATTAAAACTTTAAGATTTTTTTTAAAAAAATTAGAAATCAAATAAATAAATAAATAAACAAGTCGTGTGTCGTGTTATAATTGAATGTCATAATTTTTTTTAACGGCAGTTGACGGGAAAACCTTATTTGGGTTATAGAATGGAATGTTAAGCATTTATTTAGACCAAAAACTTACTTCAAGCACTTAATTAAAAAAAATTAGTTTGAACACTTATTTGACGGTTAAACTATTTTCTTATGCCCTCCATTTCATATACGTTAATTTTTACTAGGTTATATGCAGGGACAAATGTATAATTTTATGTCAAAGTGTGCTTTTTTTAGGAAGTTATAATATAATTTTAAGAGGTGTGAAACTATAATATTTTAAAAATATAAAATTAAATCATCAATAAAAATTAAAAGAACACTTAAATTATGTAAAAATTTAATTTTTTAAAAATAAAATCCGACAATTCCTAACAGCCTTCGATCTATTCTAATTATTAGTAATTTGTTTACAGCCATCCGACCGTGTATCTATTATGCGCGCTGAGGCCGTTAAGATGACTATATATCAAGACATATTTAATTAAGGATTATATTTTACTACATAAGATGTATAAAAAAATTATACAACTTTTAATACTTAAGCTATAAAATTTAAAATTTAAATTTCTAACTTTAACACCCTAAAACTTAAACCTTAAACTCTAAACTTCAACTATAAATCTTAAATTCTACACCCTACAAACTAAACTCCTAAACCCTAAATCACAACCTAAATCTCTAAACCCTAAATTAAAAGGTGGTAAACTAAAATTTATACAAGCTTGTATATCAAAGTATTTTCCTTTAATTATTAGAGAAAAACTTCAATACTCAGGTCGTGAAAACTTTAGTTTACATGAGCCTTTTAGTTTTAGGGGTTAGGGATGTAATTTAGGGTTTAGAATTTAAGGTTAGTGCTTAAAATTTTGGTGTATAGGGTTTAAGGTTTAGGTTTTATGTTTTTAGAGTTAGGGTTAGGAATTTAATATTTGGGTTTTGTTGTATAAATATGCAGGTTTGTGTAAAATTAATTTTACACAGTTTGTATATCAAAATTTTACCCTTATTATTAATCTTTTTTTTTAACTTAAGGGTGTAAAAATCCTTGAACTTTTGAATAAAAATCAATTAAGTCCTTAAAAAAAATTCACTCAATTAAGCTCTTGAACCAATAACTTTAATCAATTGAATCCTCGAATCAATTAAGCCTTTTGACCAATTTAACTATTAAATCTTGACAGTTTTTCTTTAGATATTATTGACACATTATACACTGCAGTTTTATCATGTTGCATTTACAGTAACTTTTTTTAAGTAAGTTCCTTTAACTGTTTTATGTAATCATTTTAAGTCATGACATTTTTCTGTTAGAAATTTTTTCGACTAATAAGATGTTAAGACGTCACAAAGATTTATGTACTTGTTTTAACCCAAAAATAGTTTAGGTACTTGAATAAAAAAGTGCATAGTTTATATACTTATTTTGATAAAAAAATAATTTTGGTACTTAAAGTGGCTACATATAATAATTAAGATACTTATTTTGACCAAAATGTAGTTTAAAAACTCAAAAAATAATTTAATGACTACTTTTAGTTTAGTTTAGAAACATTTTAGAATGGACGACACATGCCACTGAGAACCAGCACATGCCACTGAGAACCAGCATACAGTTATTCTTATTTCAAAAGAAAATTAAAATTTTGATTAAATAACCTTTCATCTTTTTATTTTCTATTATATTTTAATCTTTAATTTAAAATATCAATATTTACATTTGTAAGAGTGATTTAATCCAATTGATTTTAAGAACCGAATTCTTAGCGAGGATAAGGTAGCTTCGTTACGAAATTGGAGTTGTGGAATACGATTAAGCAGCGAGAATCAGAATGAAGATAATTTAAAGCCAAGAAAACGATGGTTTATGGTTTGAAATTTGATAAGTGGTGTGATGAACCGAGAGAATTTGAAGAGGATAATGTTTGAACATGTGATCCTTAATTAAACGTAACCAATTGGATTAAACCACTCTTACAAATGTAAAAAAAATAGGGTTTGTGGAACATGAAGAATTTAATACTAATTCTTTAAATTAGAGATTAAAAAATAATAAAAAACAAATAGATGAAAGGGTTATTCAACCCATATTTTAATTTTATTTTAAAATATAATTTAATTACATATCAAATCATTGAAAATTTTAATAATTATTTAAAAGTTATTAAAAAGTTAATAATATATTTCGCCCACTCTAGTTTAAGCCTACAAATAAATGGCTCTCGATTCAACTTTCCATTTATTATAGGATAAATTACATGAATGACCACTTAATTATGAAGAGATTCTATTTTGACTACTAATCTTTCAAAATGTTTAATTAAATCACTCAACTATTTAAGTGATATCAATCAAGCCACTAATTATTAAAATTTAATGGAGAAGCTGACACGTCAGTTAGAGAAAATGGTATAAATTGCACATTTTTTCTATTTGTTTTGTTAGCTTCTCTGTTAAATTTTAACAGTTAGTGGCTTGATTGATATCGCTTAAATAATTGAGTGGTACGCTTAACAAAATTTAGAAGATAGACGGTCAAAATTAAAACTTCCCCATAGTTTACCCTTTATTATTAGGTGTTGGTTCCGTACGAAAAAGGAGTCCAAATAAGGTCGTAAACGAACTCAACATTCAGTAAACTATTCGTGAACCGTTCAGTAGAAAGTCCGTTTATGTTCGTTTATTTATTAAATAAAAAAACATAAACAAGCTTTTTTGTTCGTTTAATTAAATGAACGAACACGAACAAATGGTTTGTTCATTCATTTACGTTCGTGAACGTTCGGTAATCTATTCGTTTATGTTCGTTTAAATTTATCTACATATGTCAATTTATATTTATTATTTGGGTTTGTCTAAACAATGCATACATACATAGGTTAATGGTCATTTAAGAGCCTTCATTAAATATAATATTCTATTTGAAAAAACCACAATCATTTAATGTATTACAAAACTCTAAAAGATTCTAGTGAAAAAAATACTCATTTAATGTATTAGTAACCCCTAAAACCAAAACCCTAAACCTAAAACCATATCCCTAAACCTAAAACCCTAAACCCTAAATCTTAAACCTTAAACCTAAACATAAACCCTAGCCCTAAACCCTAAAAACCTAAACCCTAAGCTCTAATACATTAAATGAGAATTTTTTTAATATAATCTTTTAAGATTTTGTAATACATTAAATGATTGTGATTTTTTCAAATAAAATCTTATATTTAATAAAGGCTCTTAAATGACCTCTAACATGCATAGGTTAGAAAAAGTCTTATTATTTTTATAATAAAAGTATTATATTTTAAAAAAAATAAAATATATATTAAAAATATGAAATAAAAAGAAAAAAATTAAACAATACTTGACGTTCGTTTGTGTTCGTTTATTATTTTAACAAACGAACATGAACATGAACATGAACAAAAAATTATGTTCATTTAATTGTTTGTGTTTATTTATTTGTTCACTTAAAATTAAATGAACAAGCACAAATTCTATCTAATTCGTACTCATTCGGTTGATTTAGAGGCAAGTCCCAAATAATAAACGCGAGTGGCACCACGATACTATCAACAAAGTCACGTCAAATATATATATTTAGAATGAATTATGTTCTTTGATATCTTTTTAAAAGACGAATTTTAAGGCGTGTCTAACGTACGGCAGGTTATGGTGTAGCACCAACTGAAAATGTTATAAGATTTGAAATATAGAATTAAAAATGTTACATTGTTTGATAATATTTTCGGTTGGTAATAAATATCGAAATTTTTATCGCTTCTAATAATATTTTAAATTTTATAAATACCGAAAATATTATCAAACAATACAATATTTTCCATTTTATATTTTAAATTTTATAACAATTTGAGTTAATGAGGCACTATAACTCGTCCTACTGGATAACTATCCCAAATTTTATTGAAGTTCTCAATTTATAGAAATAAAAATCGTAAGGACAATGTATCCCTAAACCCTATCGATAGGCCTCATGCGCCCCCTTAATTGTGTTTGTCAACATCATTCCCTTTTTTTTTTATTCTGTCCTTTCGTTCATTGATTCAATAGGTAAATAAACATTTAAAATATTGTAATTCGAATGACATATATGCCCTCATCTGAATTAGTCAACCCCCTCTTTCCTGCATTGTAAATACAAAATGCACTCATTTAAAGAAAGAAAACGATCCCAAATGACTTAATAACAAAAACGAACTTACTGTAATTAATTATTTATAAACAAAAAAATCCTTAGATTTTATATTATACTATTATAAAAGAATAACATATTTGGTTTAAGGCAGACTAGCAAGGTATCTCTCACCCCACAATTTATAACCTCACTGACTGCCGCGAGTAATATGTGTTTGTGTAAAAATCCCTCATTTTCATTGCCAAAATAAGTGTTTAAAACATATTTTTTTATAATAAATGATTAAAGTATTTTTCTGCTAAAATAAGTGTTTAAAGTTTTATTTTTTATTTATTTTAAAATTAACTGAAACACTTACTTTAGTATATATTTCAACAAAAATAAAATTTTAAACACTTATTTTAACAAAAAAATATTTTAGACATATATTTCAACAAAAAATAAAAATTTAAATACCTATTTTAACCAAAATATACATTAGACACCTATCGTAAAAAATATATATAATTTAATCTCTTATTTTGTGGCTAAGCCTTGATCAAAACTCTCTACCCAGTCAAATTATAATTTGGGTCGCTCAAACATGCCCAAAAATTGATATTTACTCTTTATATTTTAATTTGATATAATTTAAGCATTTACGTTTATAATGTCATTAACTAGACCAAATAATTTGATAAAAAGTAGCTAGACCAAATAATTTATTCAATATTAGTTTAAAACGTTATTATAGATTTTTTCTCTTAAAAGCATCCGTTCAAACATAACTAAAGTTCGTGTGAACATGATGAGTTAGAAATGTCGTTTTTAAGAGAAAAGTTGCGTAAGTATTTAAATCAAAACAATTAATGATGCTAATTATTTGGATTAACTAATGGTACTATAAAAGTAGAGGAATAAATTGTACCGAATTAAAACATAGTAAAATAATCTCAATTATAAATACTACTATTTGGAATAAAACGTAAAGACTGTACATCGAAAACACAAATTGATAATGAGTTACCAATTCAACGATAGGGTTTTCTCTAGTTTTGAAACTTTTCTCTAGCCCCGCTGCATTTTTTTTCATTTGATTTGGTTGTTGGCGGTGGCACCAGCTTCGGTACTGATTATAGATTATCGGTAATTTTTTTGTTTCCTTTTTATAATATATTTTATTTTAGTTTTTTAGTTTTTAATATGAATAATTCTGCTTTTGTGACACGTCTTCTTCTTTAGTGTGGCACGTTTTTTTCTTCTTTTTGGTATGTTTTTTTGTTCTTTTCGTTTCTATTTTTCTTAGGGTTAAATTTGATGTCGCATCGACTGATAAAGATGATATTTATTTGGTTATCCTGCTGATCTTTCCTGCTTTGGACCTTTAGATTGGATTTGGATACACAATTTGCGTTTGTGGATAGTCTTCTCACGACGCTCGGCTATGATTTGCGATTGTTGGTGGTCTTTTAGTAGTTTGATCTCCTTTTGTGGTTCGTTTGTCGATGCAGTCAAATATGTTCGTATCTATGTATTATTCGAGTCTTTTGGTTGGGCTTTAACCTTTTCAATGTATGGTCATTATATGATCTCAAGTGGGCTAGTGTATTGTGTCATTGGTTATAAAAATATTCAAATGATGTGTTTAGTTTACGAATTTTTTAATAAAACTAAAGACTTTCTATAAAAAAATTAATATTAAGTTACATAACTAGGAGATTTTATATAAAAAATAAGATTGTAAAACATATATTTGATTTTGATATAACAAGAAATAACAAGGACTATTTTGTAAAAAGGATTAATTTTTAAGTACTCAAAAAGACTAACAAATTGACAAGGATTCGAACTTAAAATATTTCCTGTCAAAAACTTAAACCCCAAATATTTTCTAAGTGTTTTGGTAGTCAAAATAGCCAAATTGGTCCAAGAGTATTGATACGCCTTAGGCCGTATCGATACGGTTTTTAGCTACTGGAATTTCATTTTACACGTAATGACTATAGGGTATCGATACGCGTGTAGCCGTATCGGTGCAACATTCAAACTTGAGAACCAATTTGCCTCCGAGTCTCATTATGACCCTTGTGCGTACCGGTACGAGGTGTTAAGATTTTCCAAATCTTTTGCAATTAATATTCGATCGTTGCTTGTCAGTTTATTGGAATCATAAACTTTGAAAATCAGTTAAAGAATCCGATACCCTCATAAGCGTATCGATATGATTTTTTGTACACAACTTATCAGGATTCTAGTAAGCAAAATCAGTATCGATGCGGCCTTTACCGTACCGGTACCCTTTGTAAATATGCACTCTGCGTATCGATACGGCTTCCCGCGTATCGATATCCCTTTGTACAACAGCTCTTTCTTCTTATGGCAGGTACCGATATGCTTGCTCGAGTACCGATACCTCTGGCCACCAAGCAACATTTATTGTGGGAAAATGGTAGCCCAACGGCTAGAATTAATATCTTAGCTACCCAAACGGTTAGAAATCAATGAAAGGGTATAAAAACAAGTCTCCAAAGCTTCAACAACAACTATTGTTCAAGTCTAAAGCATTCAAGCATACATCCAACAATATTTGAACTTTTAGAGTCAAATTCTTGTAACCCACTTGAGTGTTCTTATTTGTAATCATTCTATTCAAGTTTGGGGTTTTGAGTGCACTAAGAATTGTGCAAACATTTAGCCTTTGAGAAGATTTTTCAGTTTGCTTCATTTGTATTCTTTTTGTGAAGAATTCTTAAGACTTTGGGGTATAAGTCTTAAAGGAGTGTAAGGTTATCTCCTTTGGCCTCAAAAGGGAAACAAATCTAGTGGATTTGAGAAATTCCTTAGTGTGGATAGCTAAGGCCGTGGATATAAACCTTGTTAGAAGGTTGAACCACTATAAATTCTTGTGTCCAATCTTTTTATCTTTCCATTTGCTTCCACTAATTTTTTAAATTGCCAATTTACCCCCTCTTAGCCTTTCACCATTGATTGATCATCTCAATAATTGGTATCAGAGCTACACTCATTGGAAATATTAACTCTCTCTTAAGTCGATCCTAAGTTGATTCAATCAATCTACAATCAAGCCATGGTCTCTACTTTCGGTACCAACCTTTATGAGTTGCAATCTATCACCAAGCTACCCTTCTTCAATGGGGTAAACTACCCATATTGGAAGAATCAGATGAGGCTATTCATCAAATCCAACGAATACCTCCTATGGCATGTAGTAGAAGATGGACCAAGCATTCTGATCAAGAGAGTGAAAAACTGACTCATTCCCAAGACAAGGAAAGAGTATACCAATGAAGATTAGAGGAAGATGCAAATAAATGATAAATCCATGCACATACTATTTTGTGCTCTTGGATCAGACAAGTATGCAAGGATATCTTGTTACACAAGTGCAAATGATATATGGGACAAGCTTGAGACTACATATGAGACACCAACGATGTAAAAAAAGACCAAGACTGGACACCTCAACTTCAGCTATGAAAATTTCAAGATGGAACTGAATGAGGACATCACCAAGATGTTCGATAAATTCTCTGTCATTGTCAATGGGCTTAAGGGCTATGGAGAAGTTATTCCGGAGGACAAGCTCATTCGAAAGCTCAATTATTATTTTCTTGAGTCATAGGATGGAAAGAGGACCGCCATCATCAAAGCCAATGATCTCAAGACCTTAAAGCTTGATGCTCTCTTGGGGTCTTTTCATACTCATGAGATCATGAAGAAAAGAAGATGGAGAAGAAAAAAGTGGAGAAGAAGAAAATAGGAATTGCTCTCAATTATTCACAAGAGGAGAGCAATTCTAGTGAGGAAGAAGATGAAGAAATGGCTATGCTAGCCAAGATATTCACTTGATTCATGAAATCCAAAAAGGGAAGAAAGTTCCATTGGAGAGATGGTTTCAAGAATAAGAACAAGGAGGAAGAGAAAAATCAAATAGTTTGCTATGAGTACAAGAAGCCGAGACATATCAAGTTCAATTGTCCCCAACTAAAGAAGAAGAGCTTTAGGAAGAAGAAGCTCAAGGCTCATGTTGCTACTTGGAGTGAGGAGGACTCATTCGACAAGGAGGAGCAAGAAGTAGCAAACCTTTGTCTTATGGAATTGGAAGATGATCCTAAGGTAACCTCAAACTCATCTAACTTTAATTTTACTTTTGATGAGCTTCAAGAAGCTTATGTGAGTTACAAGAGGTGTATCATGAGTTGGTTGAGAAATATAAGGAATCACTTTTGAAAAATAAGAAAAGGATTTCAAATTTGAAAAACCAAAATGATTCATTATCTAAAACCAACTTGGAACTTGAGAGGAAGGTTATGGATTTGCAAACAAAATTAAAAGGATTTTGAAAAGAAAAATCAAGATTTGCATAATATTCTTTCTAAAGTTCATGATGATCACCAAAAGGAACTTGTCACTTCTAATGACATTAGTGCTATTGCTTCTTGGATTCCCAAGGGAACCAAGATTTGGAGAGCTAATACTAATGAACCCAAACGAATTTGGGTACCAAAAATCAAGACTTGATTCTTTGTTTGTAGGGGGAGCATTGCTACAAGGCTAAAGCTTCAAGTGCAAATTCACGGTACCTTGATAGTGGATGCTCGAGACACATGACAGGTGACAATAGTTGATTCTTGACGCTAAAACCAAAGAGTGGAGGAGTAGTGACGTTTGGTGACAACTCTAAAGGCCACATTGAAGGAATTGATTCAATTGATAATCACTCTTCTATACTTATTGACAATGTTTTGTATGTCAACAGTCTTGTGCTTAATATTTTGAGCATAAGCCAATTATGTGATAAAGGTTTCAATGTTCTTTTTGATTTAAATGGTTGCAAAATGGAAAAAACTAAAAAAAATGCCCCCTAACGTTTGACTGAATAGTCAATTTGGCCCCTATTCTTTTTATTTGGAGTAATTCAACACCCAACGTTTCATTTTGGGTCAAAATAACTCCCCTGTAGATGAAAATTGTTAGAAAAGTGACAGTAAACAATTTGAAATGACTTGACAAAATGATAAGTCGGTAGAAAAAATTATTTTATATTTTATATAATTTTATAAAATTATTTTTTGATTGATGTAACATTTTTAAGTCAATATAGTTGTCTATATGATATTGCCATGTCAGCGTACACTGTCATATAGGCTTGTCACGTTATTTCAAGCCATTTACCGTTAGTCGACTGATAGTTTTCATCCGCGGAGGGACCATTTTGACCAAAAATAAAATGTTGAGGGTTGAATTGCTCCAAAAAAAAGAATAGGGGCCAAAATGGCTATTCAGTCAAACGTTGGGGGTATTTTTTTGACTTTATGACATTGCAAAATTATCAACGTTGAAACCAACAAAATTGTGCTTATTGGATGGCATAGGAAACATATACATGGTGCATTTAGATGACATTCATATTTCTGTTGTCACAAGATTTTCACCTACTATTATATATATATATATATTTTATTGTTACTATCATTTATAGTATTTATTATTACTATGATTATTATTGTGTATATATAATATATAATACTAGTACTATTATTTTTTTAAACAAAAAATAATAATGAAAAAAGAGTCCATAAAATAAAAGGAGACCATTATAAATAAATAGGGTTCATTAGAATTAAATAGGAGTCCAATACACAATACTAGCCCATTTTGGCCCAAGAGAAAACCCTAATTAATCTTTTTTATCCCATGTGTAGGCATTTAAGAGAACCGTTGGATCTAGGGCAAATGATCTAACGGTCCAGATTGAATCATCCAAAAAGGGGTAAGGCAGCCCCCACTCGTGTCACCACGCGCTCTGTGCGTGTGATCCTCACGCGCGGAGCTGTTCTAACCGCTGTTAGCCCACGTTGCTCGGCCTTCGTAACCACGCCGTCCCGCCGCTACAACGCCTCCGACCATGCCCTACCATTTGCACCACACGCGTGTGAGCTGCTTCGCAAGAAAGGTTGTTGGGTAGCTTTCTCGGCTGCTCCCACGCCAGCAGCAGTAGCGCCACCACTGGCTAGCGATGTCGTGACCACCCTTCGCTAACAACCCCATCGCGCCACTACCGTCTCTCCTACCCGCATCGATTACCTGCAAATATGAAAGGAAAAGAAGCAAATTTGATTCGAATCTAAAAAGGGGGAAAGTTGCAGCCTAGATTTTTTATATTCGAATTAAAATCGAAAAAAGGGAAACAACCATGGATTCCAACCATGACAGATTAGAATCAAATTAGTCAAACTTTAGGCATCATTTTACCCGAAAATTAGTGATCTTTTGTTGATTTGTTCTTTTTTCCATGTATTTGCACCTTGAAATCCTATATATAAATCCCAACACCCTTTGTGATTCTAAAGAAGGATGACCACAAAATTCATTGAAAAATCTGAGGGTATGAACACATTGTATATTGTTTTTTTGGAGAGGAAAACAAGAAGCATTCAAGCAATTGCTAGGTATCTTTTTTCTCACTTTTATTATTATTTATTTTATTCTATATTCGAATATATATTATTGAAAAAAAGGTAAAACCTTACCTGTTTTGAACCATCGTTGCCGAAATTCAGATGGATTTGGTGGTCGGATTTTGAAAATTTTAAAGTGGGGAAGGATTCAATTGTTTTTTTCAAGGGAAGAATAATTTCTTTTATAAAAATCGATTTTGATATTTTAAAGGGTAGATTCGAGTTGAAATTTTGGAAAAGAAACCAAAAAGGATTTTTTTTCGCCGCCAGTGGCGGCGGCCGGCGCCATGCGTGGTGGTCCACCTTGTTCTTCAATCCATGAAGAAAATGGAAGAACACTTGAGAGAAAAAAAAAGTGATTTTGTTTGATCCAAAAAAGACAAGAAAGAAAAATAAAAATGTGTGTAAAAAATGGGTTTTATACCTTAAATAAAATGGGTTTTTATACTCAGTAAATCCCTCATTGTCATCCATGTTTGCTCCGAAAATGCCATATTTTGAAGATTTCTAAAAATGGTTACTGTTTTCTTTGAATTTGGCCTTTAGTTTTATTTTGTTTTTTTTAATTCGGTCATTAAGTCTCTTAAAATTCCTTTTTTTAAATTAATAAATTAATTTCCACCTTTTCTTACAAATAATTTATAATTTGTATATTTTTATTAAATCGGTTTATATATAAAAGGTATATTTTCATTAAAGTTTAATAAAACCGGCTTTTTTATTTAATTCTCTCTTCCTTTTTTGTTGTTTGTTTATTTATGCTTATTCATTTACTGTTCTTTTTTAATACTTTTATTGCTGTAATGTTTAATAATAATAAATGTGGTGTCTTATTGAACGAAAATGACGAGTTAGCTCCAGGAGTGTTGGGGGTGATTAAAGTTCATTTTCCGAACGGTAAGGTCGTTAAAATAGAATCAAATTCATAAATAGACAATAATTTAAATCTTACATGAATTCGCAAAATCCGACTTTTAAACTTTTTGTAATCGGCTAGGTACCAATTTTTGGGCGTTGTAAGGGTGCTAACCCTTCCCCACGCATAATCGACTCTCGAACCCGTTTTTTGTGTTTTCGCAGACCAAAACCATTATTTTAATAAAATAAAAGAATTTTATTAAAATGACCCGTTTTTAGGTGATCCAATCACACCTTTTAAAAGATTGTGACGACTCTATTGTTTTGTTTTCAGAACGTTGAAACGCCTCAAAAGGGGGTTGCGACAGCTTGGCGACTCCGCTGTGGAAAACTTTTTGTTTTTACAAAAAAGAAAGTCAGGCCACAAGTTGATTACACCTTGTTTTAATGTCAGAATTCGCGAACTCACGTAAAGCTTAACTTAATTGTCCGTTTATGAATTTAATTCAATTTTACGCATTTAAGATTTGGTTACAAGCTCTCTAGACCTGAGCTTCGTCCCGTTCGTTTAAGTGGGAGGAAAATACTATTGCTCTCGTGGGAATACTGATTCTCCATATGAGCTTAGTAAGTACCTCCAGGGCTCACGCCCTATGTCTTCGTGTGCATACTAATCCTCCGTATGGGCATAAGAATTAGTCCCCTTGAGTTGAACCTGATTCGTTTCAAGCCTATAATGGGTGAGAATCAGGGGCCTTGCTACCCTTAGTAGGGGACAGCGAGGACAATTCGGGAACCCTTTTAGAACCGAGCCTTTGTGAGAATCTAGAGGCCCACTCTATTAGAGCCATGTGGAAAACCTAAGTTTTAGAGTTCGGTCAAAATTATTCCGTAGGAATAATCCGTGGAGACATGTCCAGAAGTGTTGGAATGCGCTGCCCAATTACTATTCGTACAATGGAATTATTTTGGACCTTTTGTGTTTATTTCTATTCTTTTAAGTGTACTAATCCTTTCTTTCTTGTTTTTTTATTTTGCATATTCATTTGTTGCATGCATCACATATCTAGAATGGGTCGATTCTAAAGCATGTTACTCAAGTAGAAATCAGTTTTTCGCAAAGGATAGAAGATTCCTTCGAAAAGAAGAGAATGATATGAGTACACATCACTGGTCCAAGGTCAACAAGCGGACACATGGAGAACATCATTTAAGAATAAGAGAAAAAAGATCTTGGTCCTCGAAGATACCAATAAAAGGGGCAATGACTATTAGCCTACTCGTCTTAGGGACAATGCCATGATATTTTAGGAGCATGACAAGTTTGAAAAAAGTGTCATGACTCAAGACCAGGATGTAGCTAGGCATGTAATGATCTTGATCAAAGAAGCTTCAACAATGCGCCAGTATGTTAGGTTAATTGAGGAAACGGGCCCGAGACTCATGTGGATAATTGAAGAGATGAAAGAGCGGGGTACTCAAGCTAAGATGTACTCGTGATATGATTCAAAATCTTTTATAATAAGGAACTTCGACATCCAATGAAAAACTGTTTCTAGAGTAATACCTCGATGGAATCGATGGCCCATCACCTATATTCATGTATTTTTTTGTTTTGTTGTTTGTCTGCATTAGTTTTTGTGTTTTCATTAATGATCATTGCATGCATACTCACCTAATAAAAATATTAATTATGGTAAAGCTTTTTCATTAGCAAGATTCTACTTGAGCTATGACTATGGAGGAAAGGTTGACAACTCTAGAAATAAACCACAGGGGTACCCAAGATAGACTCGATAAGATGGAGAAAGAATTGAAGGAAGATATGACACGAGCCCAAAGAAACATTGTCAGCCAGATAGCGGCTATGTTGGGTTTCAAAGACCCAGAAAGAGGAAAAGCGATTGAAGTCACTGATATTTCATTGCCCCAGCCCGGAATGACTAGTCAGACATTTCCACTGAAGGGGAGGTTCCATACCTACGTGGCAGAAACCTCAACTCATATTCCAGCAAGGTCTAGGATAAATCATGGGGAGAACCAAGGCATTGAGGTTCTTAATAATTCAGCCGACAGAATGAATGAAATACTAGAAAATCACTTTGATAGGATCGAAGAGATCATCAGATCCATACAATGAGGAAATATTTATGGTGGCATAGACGCTAGGGATCTAAGCCTAGTGTCTGACTTGGTGGTTCCTCCAAAATTCAAAGCTCCTGACTTCGAGAAGTATGACAGGACCACTTGCCCTTCAGCGTACTTGGCCACGTACTACCGAAAAATATCACCACACCTAGGAAATGAGAAACTGTTGATCCATTATTTTCAGGACAGACTATCAGGGTCTACTACACGATGGTATACCCAATTGAGCCGGGTCAACATACGCAGTTGGAGAGATCTTTCAAGCGCTTTCCTTAAACAGTATAAGCATGTGACAGACATGACCCCAGGAAGGGTTGTACTGCAGTACATGGAACCAAAGCCCAACGAGAGCTTTCTCCAATATGCCCAGAGATGGCGAAGTATGGCAGCCCAAGTTCAACCTCTATTATCAGAAAACGAAGTTACTCTTATATTCATGGAGACTTTAAGTGGTCCCTTCTACGACCGTATGTTAAACCATGCCACTGAAGGTTTTGCAGACATTGTCATGAACGGGGAGTTGATATTGACGGCAATCAAAAGTGGAAGGCTCAAAGAGGAGGAGTATGACAAGTGCCTATAACTTGAAATACTCAAGTTTGGATAGACTTCATCTCCTCCTGGAATAATTATTCTCCACTAAAAATAAAGAATTTTCCCAAGCGTTGTTGGTGTCATGCCTAGAACCAACCCTTTTGCTTTTGCCCGTGAGCATTAGGGATCTTTTGTAAGGGCTTCTATGTTAATTTACTTGCATTCTTTTTTCTCAAGTGGCAAACATTTAATTTCTTTTCATTTTTCCCACCCATCTCTCTTCCAAAGTACAGAGCCCCTATTATTGATTGTATGATGATTCTTAGATCTAATACCAAGATAGAGGGGCAATACAGTGTGTTCATGATTAACGAGGAGATCCCATTTTGAGTGATTTTCCTCTCAGACATTGCTGTTAAGGTTTTTGAATGGAGTGGTAACCCTAAAACATCTACCAAGTGAAAACTACTATTTTCGATGGTATTTGTGTGTGAAATGACATTTGACATTCCTTCATTACCTTTCACAAAAAAATGAAAAAATATCCCTTGTTGTCCCCTTTGAGCTTGATATTTTTCTTGTGATTTAGCCCTAACCAATGATTACTCCCCATACTGGGGGGCAAAAAAGATGAAAGGTTGTTTGCAAAAATAAAAAGCAAAAAGAAGAAAAAAGAAAGCATATCAGATCAAGCTGAATGTCCTATATTCTAAATGAAAAGGACACAAAACGTAAAAAAAAAAAGAAAAAAGAAAAAAAGAAGAAATAAAAGCTGAAATACGAAGGAAATTTGAAAAAATCCTTCAAATAAGGCATATGCTAGAAAAGGAAATGAACACTAGGTTGAAAACCCAAAATGGGCAGTCTACAATGATCCAGAAAATAAAAGAACAAAGGTTTCATCAAGAAAGGTTGATCCTTGGTTTAATCACCCATAAGTATATATTTGAGCCTATATATATTTTCCTTGGTAACCTGAGCCTAGCCTACATTACAAGCCTCTAAAGACCATTTGGATTACACATGAATATTTGAGAAAATGAGTTCGTCTTCAGAACACATTTCGCCTTATTGAATTAACCTTTCTTCAGGGATCTCAAAACTTCTAATGTCTGATTGAGATTAGAAAAGTGGAAATTGAAATTTGAGGAGTGTGTGAGTCAAAGAGAGCCACCTAAAAGCGGGATGCTATCCGATTGATGGATTTATGAATCATTCATACTATGAATTTTGGGGCATCTAACTTTGCTCTTTTCTCGTGTTTGTTGTAACCCTTTTTTTCTTTTTCCTTTAAATTCTTATTTCTAGCCTTTTCTTGCATCTCACGAGTAGATTGGAATAGATTCATGAAAAGCAAAAGATTTCTTGGTATTGATCCCAACTGTAGGGAACTAGGAGTGAATATTCGCCATCGCATCAAAGAAATGATGAAGTGGCCACAATTGAACCTCAGATTGAATGGGGGCATCACCTCGCATGATAAAGAAAGCGAAAATACATGTTTTGCAGAGTGCAAGGTCAACCATGTTGTCAACCAAGACCTGTACATGAGATGAAAACTCCCTAAAACGCGAAAAGGGATAGAGTTATGCCCAAGGGACAAACTACGCCACCAGTTGGGGCAATTTATATTGACCAAGGATTCAAGATCCATGACTTTGATAGACGCGAGGAGAAGAGATTAAAGCGTTAATATCATTCGAAGATATTCAAGGTGGAAATTCCCCTACAAGCAATACAGAAACTCACAAGAAGCACTGAAGATGCTTGATAATCTGAAGATCTAGAACTTTCAGAGTCGCTCAAGAAAGCCTTTCACTCAGTATTTATGTATCAACTACAATGATAGTAGGATTTGTGCAAATGTGAGACATCCGCGTGCGAAGACCAGATGTTCCCTATGAAGCAAAGAGGTACAAAGAATGCGAATGGTGAAGTAGAGACAGTTGAAGAAGTTTGTCCTTCCCACCAGGAATGCAAGATCATCGAAATGAGTGAGCAAATATGCAAAGATCAAATGTTTTCAATGAAGCAAAGAGGTACAAATGAGAATGGTGAAGCAGAAGACGACCATTTAATTGAAGAACAAGAATAAGCAAGGTAGAGACAGTAGAGATGGCTACTTGTCTAGGCTAAACGAGTAAATTGAGTTAAAAAGAAAACTCTAAAACTCGACATGCATTCATGTTTTAGACATCATTAGGGGGCATGCTCATCATAATTGCATCATGAATCAGGTTTCTACAGATACACGAAAGCTTTTTCAGTAAAGGAACCCACATATCCTTTCGGCATAAGGAGAATAGAACCTGCATATCCTTTCAAGTGTAAGGAGATTGGAACCCGCTTATCTATTCGAGCATGAGGAGAATAGAATCCGCCTATCCATTCAGGCGTAAGGAGAATGAAACCTACTTACCTATTCAAGCATGAGGAGAATATGACCTGCCTATCCGTTCAGACATCAGGAGAATAGAATTCGCCTATCTATTCAGGCATCAGGAGAATAGAATTCGCCTATCTATTCTAGCATCAGGAGAATAGAATTCGCCTATCCGTTCAAACATCATGAGAATAGAATTCGCCTATCCGTTCAGGCATCAGGAGAATATAATTCACCTATCTATTCAGGCATTAGGAGAATATAATTCACCTATCTATTTAGGCATTAGAAGAATAGAATTCGCCTATCCGTTTGGGCATCAAGAGAACGGGGCCAATCGACAATTCGATGATCAGTGAAAATCAATGCCTTTTGGTCTTTGCTCTATCCTTGTTTCACATGAATGACCAAAGAATGACAACTGTTGTCACAAGATTTTCACCTATTATTATATATATATTTTTATTGTTATTATTATTTATAGTATTTATTATTACTATAGTTATTATTATGTATATACAATATATAATACTAGTACTATTATTTTTTTAAAACCAAAAAACAATGAAAAAAAAGTCCATAAAACAAAAGGAGACCATTATAAATAAATAGGGTCTATTAGAATTAAATAGGAGTCCAATACACAATACTATCCCATTTTGGCCCAAGAGAAAAACCTAATTAATCTTTTTTATCCCAAGTGCAAGCATTTAAGAGAACCGTTAGATCTAGGGCAAATGATCCAACGGTCCAAATTGGATCAGCCAAAAAGGGGTAAGGCAGCCCCCACTCGCACCGCCATACGCTCTGCGTGTGTTATCCATGCGCTCAGGGCTGCCCTTTTCAAGCCTGACGATCAGCGCTCTCCTACTCGCCCAGACCGCTGTTAGCCCACGTTGATCGGCCTTCGTGACCATGTTGTCCCGCCGCTACAACGCCTCCAACCAAGCCCTACCGTCTGCACCACACGCGTACGAGCTGCTGCACAAGAGAGGTTGCTAGGCAGCTTTCTCGGCTGCTCCCATGCTGGCAGCAGCGGTGCCACCACTAGCCAACGAAACCACGACCACCCTTCGCCAACAACCCTATCGCGCCATTGCCGTCTCTCTTGCTCGCGTTGATTACCTGCAAATATGGAAGGAAAAGAAGCAAGTTTGATTCGAATCTATAAAAGGGGGAAAGTTGAAGCCTTGGCTTTTCATATTCGAATTAAAATTGAAAAAAGGAAAACAACCATGGATTCCATCCAAGACAGATTAGAATCAAATTAGTCAAATTTTGGGCATCATTTTACCCAAAAATTAGTGATCTTTTGTTGATTTGTTCTTTTTTTTCATGTATTTGCACCTTGAAATACTATGTAAATCCCAACCCCTTTGTGATTCTGAAGGAGGATGACCACAAAATTCATTGAAAAATCTGAGGATTCGAACACATTGTATATTGTTTTTTTTAGAGGAATACAAGAAGCATTCAAGCAATTGCTAGGTAACTTTTTTCTTACTTTTTATTATTATTTATTTTATTATATATTCAAATATATATTGTTGAAAAAAGGTAAAACCTTACCTATTTTGAACTGTCGCCGAAATTCAGATGGAGTTGGTGGTCGGATTCTGAAAATTTTAAAGTGGGGGAAGGATTCAATTGTTTTTTTAAGGGAATAATAAGTTCTTTAAAAAAATCGATTGTGGTATTTTACAGGGTAGATTCGAGTTAAAATTTTGGAAAAAGAACCAAAAAGGATTTTTTTCGCCGCTGGTAGTGGTGGCCGACGCCATGCATGGTGGTCGGTGCGGTGGTGGTCTACCATGTTCTTCAATCCATTAAGAACATAGAAGAATACTTGAGAGAGAAAAAGTGCTTTTGTTTGATCCAAAAAAGATGAGAAAGAAAAATAAAAATGTGCTTGTAAAAAAATGGGTTTTATACCTTAAATACAATGGGTTTTTTATACTCATTAAATCCCTCATTGCCATCCATGTTTGCTCCGAAAATCCCATATTTTCAAGATTTCTAAAAATGGTCATTGTTTTCTTTTAAATTTGGCCTTTAGTTTCATTTTGTTTTTTTAATTCGGTCATTAAGTCTCTTAAAATTCTTTTTTAAATTAATAAATTCGTTTCCACCTTTTTAAATGCATATTTTGTTGCTAAAGATGAGCACGATTCTTGGTTGTGGGATAGAAAACTAGGACATGGTAGCATGAGTGTTTTGGAAAAATTAATTTCAAATGATCTAGTAAGAGTTTGCCAAAAATAAAGTTTTCTTATGACAAAATTTGTGATGCATGTGCAAATGGCAAACACAGAAGAGTCTCTTTTAAACATATTAATGATGTTTCTACTAGTAGAGTTTTACAATTGATCCATATAGATCTTTTTTGCCCTATTAGAACAATGATCTTGGATGGAAAATCATATGCATTTGTTTTAATTGATGACTACTCTAGATTTACTTGGGTTTTATTTTTAAGTACCAAGGATGAGGCTTTAGAAAAATTCATCACATTTTCAAAAGCATATCAAAACGATGTTGGTTACTCTATTTCTCATATTAGGAGTGACCATGGAACCGAATTTCAAAATCTAGGTCTTGAAGAGTTTTGTAACTCAAATAAGATTAGCCACAATGTTTCCGCTCCTCGCACACTTCAATAAAATAGGGTTGTTGTGAGGAAAAATCAAACTTTAGAAGAAATGGCTAGAACCAGGCTTTGTGAAAACAATTTGCCTAAGTATTTTTGGGCTAATATGGCTTGTTATATTATCAATCGAGTAATGATTTGGCATATTTTAAAGAAAACACCTTATGAGCTTTTCAAAAATAAAAATCCTAACATTAGCTATTTTCATCCTTTTGGATGCAAATATTTTGTTTTAAACAATGGAAAAGACAATTTAGGCAAGTTTGATGCAAAAAGTGATGAAGCAATTTTTCTAGGTTACTCTTTAAACTCTAAAGCCTATCGTGTATTTAACAAAAGAACTTTAGTAGTTGAAGAGTCAATACATGTGGTTTTCGATTATAACCTCCTTCCGAGGAAGGATACTTGTGATAATGTAGAAATTTTGATGCCAATGATGGTGGAGGACGATCATCAAAGGTAAATGAAGTTCCATCAAAAGAAGAACCACAAGATCCACCTCTAGAAGCCTTGAATGACATAACTCTAGAGGAAAAGAGGGTCACCTACCCAAAGGAGTTCAACTATGTCAAAGGTGGTGAGATTTTGGGTGATCCATCCAAAGGGGTAACCAGTAGATCCTTTCTTAGAAATACTTGTAACTTTGTTGCATTTATCTCATTCATAGAGCCTAAAAATATCAAAAAGCATTAAAATATGATTATTAGATATTGTCTATGCAAGAAGAGTTAAATCAATTTGAAAGGAGTAAAGTTTGGACATTAGTTGATAGGCCTAGTAATAAATCTACTATAGGGACTAAATGAGTTATTAGAAACAAACTAGATGAGAGTGATAACATGGTGAGAAATAAGGCTAGACTTGTTGCTCAAGGTTACACTAAAGAAGGAACTGATTTTGATGAAACCTATGTACCCGTAGCTAGAATGGAAGCTATTATGATGTTGCTTGCATTTGCATGTTATCACGACTTCAAGTTTTTTCAAATGGATGTTAAAAGTGCTTTTCTAAATGGTTTTATAAATAAAGCGTATGTAGAAAAACCACTTAGTTTTGAAGACCCAAAATATCCAAACCATGTTTTTAAACTTTCAAAAGCTTTATATGCTTTAAAATAAGTTCTCAGAGCTTGGTATGAAAGATTATCAAATTTTTTATTGAAAAGGGTTTTGACAAAGGGAAGGTTGATACCACACTTTTTCGAAAAAGAAAAGGCAAAGGCATTTTAGTAGTTCAAGTTTATGTTGATGATATTATTTTTGGTTCTACTAATGAGTTGCTTTGCCAAGATTTTGCTAAGTTGATGCTAGGTGAGTTTGAAATGATCATGATGGGTGAGATCTCATTCTTTTTGGGACTCCAAATCAATCAAACGAAGGATGAAATCTTCATCAATCAAGCAAAGTACATAAAGGATATGCTCAAGAAGTTTGGCTTGGAGAATGTGAAACCTCAAGCCACACCGATGAGCTCTTCTACAAAGCTTGACAAAGATGAAGAAGGAAAATGTGTTGATCTTAAGCTTTATAGATCTATGATAGTATCTTTTCTTTATCTTACCGCCAGTAGACCAGATATCATGTTTAGTGTCTGTTTGTGTGCTAGATTTCAAGCTAGTCCTAGAGAATCACACCTACAAGCAGTTAAGAGAATATTTAGATACCTTAGAGAGACACCTTGTTTAGGCCTTTGGTATCCTAGAGACTCTTTCTTTAGTTTGAATGCTTTTTCAAATGCAGATTATGGAGGTTGTAAGTAGATGGAAAGAGTACCTCTGTTACTTTTCAATTCTTAGGTAGTATGCTTATCTCATGGTTTTCTAAGAAGCAAAATAGCATAGCGCTATCTAGCATTGAGGCGGAATATATTTCAGCCGGTAGTTGTTGTGCTCAAGTCCTTTGGATGAAAAAACAACTCTTAGATTATGGAATTGATATATGTACCATCCCCTTAAAAGTGTGACAATACTAGTGCTATTTGTCTCACTAAGAATCTCATCCAACATTCTAGAACCAAGCACATAGAGATCATACATCATTTCATTAGGGATTATGTCTTAAAAATGTTGTTCTAGAGTATGTAGACACCTTGAACCAATTAGCAGATATCTTTACCAAACCTTTAGACAAAGCGCATTTTTGGACTCTTAGGAGAGAGTTAGGGCTTACTAGCCTATCTTGAACTTTAGAGCCTTGCTTGGTGTTAAAATATTGCTTGAATTTGGTTAATTTTCATGTTTATGTGATTTTTCTCCTATATGCATCTATTCATGTTTTTAGGGAGAGTATGCATATGTTTTTGCCCTTTCATAATGATCTCATATCATAATCATGCATTTCGATTCGATTGAAATTGAATTTTTGGGTCCCTTGCAACCAAATCTATCAAATTTGGTCAATGGGTATCGATACGGGTTATAGCATACTAATACATGTATCAAGAGTGATGTTTCGGTACAGGTTAGCCTGTACCGCTATGGGTCAAAGATAGGTACGGGTATATCGATATGCACTTTCACATATCAGTACGCGTGGTCGTTGGAGCTTTAAATAGGGTTTTAAATGAGGTTTTCCTATTTTCAATCAAACTCAATCTTTTTCCCTCAAAAACCCTAGTTGGACTCTCCTATTTAAACCCTTCAAATCCCTTATCTTTTTCATCAAAATTCATCAAATCTTTTTGGGGCTTTTGTTTTCAACATCAAACCCAAGTCATTACCATCAAGGTTTTTGCACAACATTCTTTCATTTATCCATTCATCCATACTCAAGGTATTAACTTTACTTCCTTTAATTTATTGTTTAAATGTTTCAAATCTACATATTTAGAATGTATATAACACTTTTTCAAAGATTTTACAAACTAGTTTTCAAAACTGAAAATTTTTTGGTTGAATATAAAATTATACTCATATATTTCTCATTATTGTTTTCAAGATTTATCTTTACCAAATTTTTTCTTTATACTTGTATATGATTTTAAACTATACAATATAGCTTTTTACACTACCTTGATCATTGGATTATTTATTGGATTGAATATTGATGTTTATGTACATATGCTTTTATGGTTTGAATTTTTCAAGTTTTTCACCATGCCTCCTAAGAAAAGGTCTAGAAAAGAGTTAGGGTCTAGTTCTATCAATCCTACCAATCTTAATCCCAATTCCGAAAACAATGGTACAAAACCAAACTTAAACCAACTTTTCATGCAATGTTTTAATGAGCCACAATATCTTCACGTTATGGATCATTTCAAACAATATCAATCTTTAAAAATCTGTCGTGGGCGTGTTGTTTCCATACCTTTTATGACTTCTAATGAATTTTACTTTCCCTGTCTTGCTTTAATGAGGCAATAGAACTTCATACCTTTTTTAAGCAAACTCGACATTTTTATAAAAATGTTGTTCTTATTTTTTTGCTCCAATGCCCGATGTATTTTAAACCGAGAGAAAACTAAGGTTACTTTTACTGATTCTTATCTCATGGGAAAAAATTTTCAACTTTATTCTTCAAAAATTGAAAATCTTTTGGGCATGGATGATGTATGTATAGATGATGAAAATGTTTTTGGTAAAACCTATAGTGGCTCCGTATCTGTACTTGATGCCCATGAGCATTTTCTTCAGCTTCTCACCACTTGGTGGTTTCGACCATCCAATGGTAAGTGGTCTACCATTCACCAAGTCGATGACTTTTGGCTACAATGTTTCCGTGAGGGTAAGTGTCCAAACCTAGCCCAAATTATGTTTACCGAGCTAGTCTTCCTTGTCTAAAACTGCCATACCTCCCTTGTGACATCTTTCACCTATGGCACCACCTTGAGCTACATGTTCCATAAGCTTGGGATTGATTGCTCATTTGATCTTGGATTGCCTCTCACTGATCCCATCGATAATAATTCTCTCTGGTGAACCAAGTTTACATATTACAATGGAGAATATATTCGTATTGCGGATCTTCTCGGTGATACTCAACCCGATCCCGTGGTGAATGTTTCGATTGCTCCGAAGGCTCCGGTTGCTCCACCTTCCCTAAACGCTCTCATGGCTTATCTTGATGGAAAGTTTGCCACCATGAACACTCGCTTTGACGCCATGGATGCAAGGTTGGATTCTTGCTTTACTACTTTGGATACTCGTTTGACTTCATTGGATGCTAGAGTTACCTTCATGGAGACTCGTCAAGATTCAATGGACGTGAACCTTACTGTGTTTCATGAAGAATGGCGTGGTCATGCTCTTGGTTATGATGGTGTGGAAGATAAAGACGAGGATGAAGATGGAGACGAATCTTAGGCTTTGCATCTCATCAATATCATATCATATTAGGATTTGAGTTTTATGCACCTTTGTCTTTTATTTGATTTCCAATGACATTATGCTTTGAATATTTTACGCTTTTGGATTATGTTTTTTTATGCTTTAAGTTGGATATTTTAATGTTACTTTGAATTATGCTTTAAATTTTATAATATTTACGTTGTTTAAGTATATTTTGGAGATTATATTGCCTTTATTGCATTGATTGCCCTACTGATTTTGATCTAACAAAAAGGGGATAAGTAACGGGATATAAATTTTTATATAAACTTTTCAAAGGCTTTTTCAAAATAAACTATCTTTTAGCCTTAAAGAAAGGGGATGATTTTAAAAGACTTAAAATTTTATTTTGGTTTTTTTATATCAAAAAAGGGGGAGATTGTAAAACCTATATTTGATTTTGATATTACAAGAAATAACAAGGACTGTTTTGTAAAAAGGATGAATTTTTAAGTACTCAAAAAGACTCACAAATTAACAAGGATTCGAACTTAAAATATTTCCTATGTCAAAAACTTAAACCCCAAATATTTTTAAGTGTTTTGGTACTCAAAACAACCAAATTAGTTTAGAAGTATCGATACGCCTTAGGCCGTATCGATACGGTTTTTAGCTATTGGAATTTCTTTTACATTTGATGGCTATAGGGTACTGATCGCATGTAGTCGTATCGGTACGCCATTCAAACCTGGGAACTAATTTGCCTTCGAGTATCAGTATGACCCTTGTGCGTATCGGTACGAGGTGTTAAGATTTTCAAATCTTTTGTAATTAATATTCGACCGTTGCTTGTTAGTTTATTAGAATCATAAACTTTGAAAATCAGTTAACGCGTATCGATACAATTTTGTACACAACTTGTCAGGATTCTAATGAGAAAAATTGGTATGGATACGACCTTTACCGTATCGATACCTTTTGTAAATATGCACTTCGCGTATTGATACGGCTTCCCGTGTATTGATATTCCTTTGTACAATGACTCTTTATTCTTATGGAAGGTACCGATACGCTTACTCGAGTACCGATACCTTTGGCCACCAAACAACATTTATTGCGAGAAAATGGCAGCCCAACGGCTATAATTAATATCTCAGCTACCCAAACGGTTAGAAATCAATAAAGGGGTTATAAAAACAAGTCTCTAAAGCTTCATCAACAACTATTGATCAAGTCTAAAGCATTCAAGCATACATCCAACAATCTTTGAGCTTTTAGAGTCAAATTCTTGTAATCCACTTGAGTGTTCTTATTTGTAATCATTATATTCAAGTTTGGGGTTTTGAGTGAAATAGGAATTGTGCAAACATTTAGCCTTTGAGAGAATTTTTCAATTTGCTTTATTTGTATTCTCTTTGTGAGGAATTCTTAAGACTTTGTGGTATAAGTTTTAAGGGAGTGTAAGGCTATCTCATTTGGCCTCAAAAGGAAAACAAATCTAGTGGATTTGAGAAAATCCTTAGTGTGGATAGCTAAGGTAGTGGATGCAAACCTTGTTAGAATGTTCAACCACTATAAATTCTTGTATTCCAATCTTTTTATCTTTCCATCTGCTTTCACTAATTTTTTAAATTGCCAATTCACCCCTCTTAGCCTTTCACCATTGATTGATCATCTCAACAAAGGTTAAATTTAAGGAATTATTAGCGTAAATATCCGTACAAATATATGTTTAAATGTGTTCGAACTCACAATTTTTTTTAGAAGTCACACTTTTAAATGTGATAATAATGTATTATTCTGTGTAGATAATAATGTATTATTTATCATATATAACTTGATTAATAACATGTTCAAATATTGTTAAAAAATCTTAATATAATTGTGGGATGCTCTTTCCTTTCCGAAAACCTTTCTAATTTATAGATATGCTCATAGCTCCTTCCAAAAACAGTTGATGGGAATTTTCTTTAGAGTTGAAAGCTATTTATTAAGCAAAAGCTTAAGAAGGATCTATATTTATAATCACACTTAAAAAAAGGCTTCTAGGTTTAGCTTGAATGGAAAGTATTAAATTTTTTTAGATTTATAAATGTTAGTATATTAAAATGGAAAAAACTTTGATATCATGCCATGTAAATTTTAGTTTACACGTGCCTTTTAGTTTTAGGGGTTAGGGTTTTAGTTTAGGATTTAAGGTTTAGGGGTTTAGGTTGTAGGGTTTAAAATTCAAGGTTATTGTTTAGAATTTAGGGTTTAAGGATTAGAGTGTGGGGTTTAGTTTTTTAGGGTTAGGGTTAGGAATTTAGAATTTAGATTTTTATAGTGTAAATACACAGGCTTATGTAAAATTAATTTTACATAACATGTGTATCAAAGTTTTACCCTATTAAAATTCATTAATTTAAAATACTAATAACTACTATAATTTGGATATGTATTTTAAAAATTATTAAGAGGAAATGAAAAAGTAGCATGAAATGATGTCAGGAACTAATGTCAATTGCGACTAAAAGGACGTTTTTATTATTATACTATAGACTGGTTGACTAAAAAAATAATATTAGAATTTGATAAAATAATTATAATATAAGATAATATATTAAAATAAAATGTATAAGTCAAAAAATATCCTTAACGTTTAACTGAATAGTTATTTTGGTTCTTATTCTTTTTTAAAGTATTTTAACCATCAATATTTTATTTTGGGTCAAAATGGCCCCTCTATGAGCCAGAAATTTTAGTCAACTAACAATCAACAACTTCAAATGATGTGGCAAACCTACGTAACATTGCATGCTGACGTGACAATGTCATATCAACAAATATGATGACTTGAAAGAATGACACGCGAATCAAAAAATATTTTTTAAAATTATAGTATAAAATATAAAAAAATTGATGACGTGTTATTCTACAAAGTCATCTCAAGGCGTCAACCTCTAATTTTTAACGGTTTTCATCCACGGATAGACAATTTTAGCCCAAACTTAAACATTGAGGGTTAAAACTACTTAAAAAAGAACATGAACTAAAATGACTATTTTTGATTAAATAGAGATGTATTACATTCTCATATCGAGATTCAAACTCATACAAGATAGGGCAATATGAGCATCCTTAGCCACTAGGCCAATTAGTGGATCTCATCTATTAGCCAACGTTAAATTTCACATCATGGCTAAAATTAATATAGAAAATGGGATATGAATGTGATTATATTTATAAAAATGAATGGATATTTAATAGTATGAATAGGGATAGTAGACGAGTACAGTTTTACGGATTCCGCACCGCACCCGTTCTAGTTGAGAAGGGGATAGATATGAGTTTGGTAGGTAGTGGGTGGGTGTGGCTATAAAAAGTCATACCCACCGTGAGTAGTGGGTAGGTGATGGATTTAAGACCTTACCTGCACCGTATCCGCCCGTTCCGCCTGCTAACTACCCACCATATGAATTTTGGACCATTATGAATGTAGGTATAAGTTTACAACCTATTCTATAAACCCCAAGATTTTAAAGGACGTGCCTTATAATTTAACCAAATCTTAAGGTATAAACATTTTTTACGATTATCTATCATTGTTAGTTAGTTAGTTAGAAGTAGTTAAGTAAATTTTATATTGGCGTAAATGTGCTTTAGTTAAGTTAGCTATAGTGAGTTAGTTAGTTAACTGTAGTTAAATTTATACATGTGTAAATGTATTATATATATGCACTTGATCAATCAATAAAATATGCGAAGTTTTACTCTTCTTTACACAAGTCTGGTTTGTTTTTACATAACTCGATATTAGTGGTTGCTTGCCAAGTGAGTACAGGCAGGTACGTGTTGGGTGGTGGGCATCCAGTTAGATAGCGACTGTGGGGGTGGATTTGAGAATGTACGCGCTTGGGCGAATGTGAATTTAAAAAATGATACCCGTCGCAAGTGGTGAGTAGGTGGTAGATATAAAATTTTCAAGTGGGTATGAGCATGTGTAGGGGTATCCGCACCCGCCCTGCTCAATTACCATCTCTAAGTATATGTGTGTATGCCTAAAATTAATAAAAATTTTAAACTGAAAGAGAAATTTTATATGGTATAATTATTTTTACAAATTCCACCTCCACATGTGGAATTTATTTGATTGCTATTAACATTTATTATATTAGTTTTTGTATAATAATAATTATTATTTCAATTTTAATTACAAAACTCATTCTAATATATATACACAAAAAATAATATAATAAATGTTAATAGCAATTAAAATAAATTCCACATGTGGAGGTGGAATTTGAAAAAATAATTATACCATATAAAATTTATATTTTAATTTAAAATTTTTATTCTATATTTTTATGAAACGTAATTGTTGTACTTTTTAACTTTTAAAAATGATATTTATATAAAGGTCACTGAACTAAATAAAAATGATATTTTTCTCACTAAAATTTAAAATTTATAAGATAATCATTAAATTTTTGATTTGGGTATGAGTTATTTATTAAATCTTTTCAAATGTTACAAAATAATCATTCAATTTATCGAAATAATCCTTGAACTTATTAAAATTTCTCATTGGTAGAGACCATTTTATAATCGAATTAAAATTTTAATGACCATTTTATAACTTTTAGGACTTCATTAACTAAAATAATTTTTTATATAATTTTGTAACCAAAATATACTTAATTTTTTATTTTTAAATTGTATGTCTTAAAACAAAAATTCTCCGCCTTTTTATAGTTTTTTTTTGCTTCAACACTGAAATACTTAAAATGTAGATTAATAATAATTAGAGGTATCGAATGTATACTTAAGAAGAAGAAAAAAGTGCAAGAAATCAGAGAAAGAGAGAGGGAAGAGTCTTAAATAGGTTTAACAGTTTACAGAAGAGAGAGAGAAAGGCATGGCGGCGTTGGAAGAAATCAGAGCTGTAAATTCTTTGTATTGTGCCTTGGCAACACCAATAAATACATGTTAAGTCAAAAGCCAGGCCAGCTGCCGCAGCGAAAACCAAATTCGAATGTCTAAAGGGAGTATAAAAACCAGCTTTTGCTTGCTATTAAGTGGCACCGACACCAGCAAAAGACAACAACTATACTCGGTTTCAGTTCTTTAAGATTAATTTATTAGATGGCAGTGTATGCTTAAAACACATGCAATAGGAGAAGAACTGGCAATAGGAGAAGAACTGGCAATAGGGGGAACCTCATAAGAATTGAAACGTGTACCCGTTTTGGAAAAATAAAAAAGAAATTGGTTTCTTAAATCCAAAGATAGAGTGGGGGAAGTTTCTGATATGGATTTTAGGTCACAATTGAGGTCTGGGAGAGGTTTAGAGGAGAAACAATGGATGGTTTTTTCTCGGTAGAAGGAAGAGGAATCAACAACAACCAACCACTAGCAGAAATCCAACCAGAGAGCTGGTTTTGGTACAAAAATGAGGATGTTCCCCACAAGGGTTTTCAACAGTGGCAACAACAGGAGCTTCAACAACAACTAGAAGATCTTTATGCATCAGCAGCTGGGTTAAGTGTTGGACCTAGCCTGAGCTCCACCAACATCGCCGATGATCCCTCCTCGAGATCGGCTTTTATGCTGATGGGTAGTGGAGGTGGAGGAAACATTAGTTGCCAAGATTGTGAAAAGGGTTGTCTTCACATGAGGTGTAGGACTTGTTGTAAAAGTCGAGGGTTTGGTTGCCAAACTCATGTTAAAAGTACTTGGGTTCCTGCTTCCAAGCGCCGTGAAAAACAACAACAGGAGCAACTTGAGGTTCGTGGAGACAATCCCAAAAGACAGCGAGAGAATCCCCCATCTTTTTCTCTTGCCTGTAGTCGTTTACCCACAAACGCGTCAGGAAGGTAGGGAGTTTTGTTTTGGGGCTGTGTGTTTTGCTTTCAAGTTTCAACTATAATACTTTATAGTTATACTTACAGTGAAACCCTTGCAGTCTCGAAGATTAAAGAGGGAATTTTGTTCTTTCTGGAAATAGATAAGAAACTTGTGTTGTTTGCAAGGGGAAAAAAGAATGAGAAAGCTTAAAGGAATCGTAAATCATTACGTGCAATGAAATCAACCTCCGTAGTTTTTTAACCAGAAAAAAGGAAAAGAAAAAGAAATCAACCTCCATAGTTAACCCCTTCATCTACTGTTTTTAGTAACTGTGACGAATGTTTTGTTAAGGAAGAAACCTTTTTTCTTCTTTCTACACGTCCTCTCTTTCTCTCTCTTTCTGTCTGTAGTATGTTTGTATAGCTCCATTTGTGTTTGCTTGCATTTCTCTCCCTTGTTTTTTCTCTCAATCATGGAAACAAACAAAATTCATAAAACCCAGTTTCTTCTTTTCTTTCAGGGTTTGGAGTGGGGAATTTTCCGACAGAAGTGAACTCTGAAGCGGTTTTCCGGTGCCTGAGAGTGAGTAGCGTTGAAGATGGTGACGATCAGTATGCTTATAAGACGGCTGTAAACATCGCAGGGCATGTTTTCAAGGGAATTCTTTACGATCAAGGCCCCGAAAGCGGCTACAACGTGGCGGAAGTAGCAGCAGCTGGTGAGAATTCTTCTGTTGATGGAGTTCAACTTCAGCCATTTGATCTTATTACCGCTATTCCCACCGACGCGGCTACTGTTGAAACCAATGACAGCGGCTGTAGCATTACAGCTGCTGCTTCTTCATCAACCGCCGCATTTTTAGACCCTTCCTCTCTATATGCAACTCCACTCAACACTTTCATGGCTGGTACGCAGTTTTCCCCAAATCCAGGATCTTAAAAACAACACCGAAGTCAGTTTCTTTCTTCTAGATCTCTTCTTCTTCATTATATACTTGATGGTAACATTTGATGAAGTAGGTAGTTCTTAAAAAGGTTTAAGAAAAAATAAAAAGGAGAGATGTTTGGCATTTTTGTTGTGAAAGTTTGAATGCTTTAGTTCAACTCATCAAATATAAATTCTACTACTAAAGACATGTTTCAATTAATTCAAGCACATAATGACAGCCGCTCTGCACTTCGTTCTTTTACGGCTAATTACTCATGGTCTGTCAATTATGCACCCTCTTAAGTCTTAACCACTTTATATACATTCTAGCTTGATTTGGATTAAAAACTTTTCTAACTTTTTTGATCAATTAATAAAACAGAAGATGTTAATCCTTGTTTTTTTTCCTTTAGTGGTTTATTATTCTCTTATACTTCCAAATATGGTGTCAAATGTCAATGATAGAAATATTTTGATCACAATCTTTGGAAACAAGTGAATAGTTCAGAACTGAATATACGTTTGCGGTCTATACCTAAAAGGGATATTTCTTGCCATAGTACATTAAAATGGATCAAAGTATCTTATTTAGAAAGAAAAATTAAAGGTGGCTTGAAACAAGCATAGAAATTTGGATAGAAATCGTCTCCCTCTTAATCATGCCTCTTTTGGTGCCTCCACTTCAAATTAATGGGTTTAAGGTTTATGGTCTAGGGTTTAATGTTAGGGTTTAGGGTTATGGTTTAGGGAATTAGGGGTAGGGTGTATTTTTTAGGGTGTAGGGTTTAGAGTCTAGGATGTGAAAATTAGAGTAAGGGTTTAAAATTTAATTTTAAGTGTTTTTTAGTGTGAGGTATATAAGGAGGCATGATGCATAAGATTTTTTTTCTATAAATTCAATCTTATACAGGTAATATTTTGTTTTTTATTCTTCCTCAATCTTATTATTGGCTATGAGTGTTGTAAAAATATAAGATTATTTAGTATATTTCAAAGAATACCACATCTTTCTTTTATATTACTTATTTTGGGTTTAAATATAAAGACTTGGTATAGGGTTTGTAAGAGGAAAAATATGGTGGTGGTTTCGTGCACTCAAGGCTTGCCCAAGAAGTCCAATTCAATTAAAATCGATCAAATATTCCCATGTGCATGAACTAGAGGCTCGAACTAATTTTACAATTATTTTTATTTTATTCTTATTATTTAAAATTCATTTTGAACCATTCATTTTTTATTAATTTTAACCATTCATTTTAAAATAAAGTATCTTTATTCTTATCTACTCATTTTATTTTTGACTGATTTGCTCTTGACTAATGGCTATTTTTAGATGTCCTTTTTGGGCATGCATGATACTATAAATACCATGTACATATGCCTTCAAACATCGTCTCAAAAAGTAGAATCATCTTCTTACTTTCTTCTCCCCTCTCTCATTTTAAAGTTGAGTATTCATTAGTTCTTTGCTCTTTTTGTTGCCTGCTTCGGCAGAAGTGCTTGTTGAATCCTAGAGGGTACGCTTTACCGCGAAATATCCTTAAAGACAGTGTCTAGTGCACGCATCAAGCAAGTCTTATTTTCAACCTTCTTTTGGTTTACCAAACATTTTTCCTACAATCCTAAGGATATTTCTATTTCCTATTTTAAATCGAAAAACCTGCGACCTCTTAAAAAAGTTTTTCGTTGGTGTTGTTGTTGTTGTTACGTTGTCCGTGCACTACTCTAGTGCGTCCCCTTATAGTTGCGATGTTGTTTGTACATCATAATTCGAACTCTACTGCTAAAATAGGTATGTATTGTTTATGAATTTTTGTGGATGCTTTTAAATAATAATTTTATTTATCTATGCTATAATATTGAATTATTATTCTTATGCCTAATATTTATGCTTACAAAATTTTTTAAGTTGAGCTTTAAGCATGATTGATTTTGGTTACAAACCCAAAATAATATTTTGAGAAAGAAGGAAAAAGGAAATTATTTTATATATGACAGACTCCATAATTGATTGTTGGGATAATGTGAAAATGCATGTCTAGGATTGGTCCTATCAAAGACTTGGTATTTAAGAGTGCTTTGTACACCATCTCTCTTTCATAGGAACCTACCTGGTGCATTATTCATTGACTATACCCACGATTTTTATCTTCAATTATGATGACACATTGAGCCAACATATAACTTAGTGCAAACATTTCAATGAGAAATGATTATCCTGTTAATCTAAATATTAATTTGGGCGAAACAGATGTCGTTAATCCTGTTAAACTAGATATTAATTTGGTTGAAACAGGCGTTGTTAATCCTGTTAAGTCAAATTTCGATTTGGTTGAAACATATGAAATAATGAAAAAAGGAAAATCCTGTTAAGCCAAATTTTAATTTGGTTGAAGCATATGAGATAATTTTTGTGGTCATTTCTCAAAGTTGATATTTAGACTCATATAAAAAAGTGGATGATAGACAATGATGCTACTATGCATATTTTTGACAATTAAATATCTTTATGTCATACTCTCATACGGAGGAAGGGGAAGAAACTGTCTCTCTTAGAGACCGTTTGAAATTGCACAAGTATTTGAAGAGGCAAGGTATTATTCAAAGTTAAATCCAAAAAATATCTTAGCCTAAGATTCCTTCAAATGTGATGAATCGAGAATATATTTTGTGAAAAAGGGTTTTGTAACATGTTTATTCAAAGTTGTTATACATGTTAATTATAGTTCTTGTCTGATTAAGTTATCATGATGATCTATGTGACATGTTATGTGACATGCTAGTGTGAGAATTTGTGTTATTATGGTTAATAAGACATGCAAATATTAATATAACTTGTAAAATGTGTATGTTGGATTTTTTATGTGAAAATGATTAGAGACACCTTAAATTTATAAAAAGACATATGTTCTTAAAATATTTTAAAGTGTGGGGTGTCATGCCAAACTTATGTTTCTAGTTTGTAAGAAAAAAATAAATGGCTCTAAAGTATTAGATAGCATGTTCATAGTGTTGCATATATGCTTTATACTTTGGATAATAACATATTTGATTGAAATAAAATTGTTGAACAAACAATGACTATAATTTTTGTCAATTTTAGTGATATGTGTTTTTGAGATATACCATATTTTATTTCAAGAATAAAAGAATAAAAAGATGACTAAGATAAAAGAGATTCTTATTTTGTTTAATGACTATAATGGAAAAGAAGTCATAATCTATTATCTATCCCCTCTTATGAGTTGGTGTACTATAAAGAAAATAGATCATTAAATTGTACGTTTGTTTCTTCTAATTCATATATGATTCAAATTGATTAAAACTTGATTGTGAACATAATGATTTGAGAAGATTTAAACGACCTAGATCTATAAATCTCTTTGGAAGTTTTACTTATATGTGTACTTGGCTGAAAATGATTCAAATTTCTAGAATAATTTCTTGCTACAATGCTTTTCTTTTGAGAAAAAGTGGTTATTGTTGAACATAACTTCATTTTATAATATTTGTAAATTAATTGTTTATTTCATACAACAAAACTTATCGGTTGCAAATAGATTCTTTTTACAAGGAAATTTTAAGATTGATGATTTTATAAACATATATTACAAAATGTTTTACTTTAAACAATATAAATTGTTTTGATATTTTTATTCTAATTACAGAAATTTCTTCATTGATATTTTTTTGTTCTTGTTTCAACACAAAATTTTCATCAGCCAAATGGATTTTCAAATCATATTTTTGGTGGTCATTTAAAAGTATATACTAAACAACCCAAAGAATACGTTAAATCAGGTCATGAAATTAAAGTCTGTAAATTTCTCAAATCATTATATGTCTTGAAACAAACTTTCAAAATTGTGGAATGAGAAATTTAATCAAGTAATAAAGTGAAAAACATGAGTGATTATTTATGTGTTGATAGCATGTTTTTATACCAAGCTGATTGACGATGTTTATGTGATTATTATATGTTGATTACATGCCTATCTTAGTAATTATTAGTGAGACTGAGAGGTATCTTGCTTCAAAATTCGATATGAAAGACATGAATAAAGCAAATGTCATATTGAGTATTTAAATAATGAGGAAGTGTGGTAGCAAAATGCTATCACAAGAACATAATGTTGAATTTTTTAAGAAGTTTGGATATATTGATACCAAACTTGTGAATACTCATTATGATGCTAATATTCAAATGAGAAAAGTATACATGTGATCATGTTGCTCAATCCAAGTATGCACAAAGTTATTAAAATTTTGATGCACTTGATGAACTTTACTAGACTTGAGATGACACATGTTATTCTTCAATTAAGCTAATATATACAACTCAAATCATTATTGTTGAGTTGATGTAGCAAAGTTAATGAGATATCAAAAGGATATCATGAGTTATGATATTTTACTTAGTGGATTACCCGATGTATTAAAAGGATACAGTGATGATAATTAAATTTCTTATTTATGTGAGATTAGATCTACTAGTGGTTATGCGTTCACCCTTGGGGGTAGAACAATAATTTAGAAATTAGCCAAATAGACATTTATAGAAAATTTACTATGAAGTCTGCATTTATTGCATTAGAGTTGGCTAATAATGAAAAACTTCTTAGCCCGATAATGAAACTAAGTGGTAGGAAAACTTCTTAGCCTGTGTAATGAAGTTAAGTGGTAGATAAACTTCTTAGCTTGAACAATAAAGCTAAGTGATAGAAAATTTCATAACATGTATTTGAAGTTGAATGGTTGAAAAAAAACCCTTAGCTTGTACTTTATTAGGCACAAAACTGATAGATTCAATGGCAATGCATTGTGATTGCCAAGTAGCAATAGACATTGCAAAGAATAAAAACTTTCAATGGTTAAACTAGACATATTTGTCTAATGACATGAGGTAATAAAGCTGCTGCAAAAAAATGAAGTAATATCAATTGATTGTGTGAAGTTAGAGATGATTTTGGCCAAATCATTCAGCTAAACCCCTGGGGAAAAAATTAATATGTGAAACATCGAGGGGAAAGAGACTTATGCCAATATAAGAAATCAACAGTGATGGTAACCCAACCTTTGTGATTGGCGATCCCATGAAGAAGGTTCATATGAGTAATAACAAGTCATTGATTGATCTTGTAGGGAAAGCACTACATTATTTTTCTTTTCTCACTTCCTATGGTGTACATAGTGCTAAAAATACTACAAGGATGATGAGGGTGAGTAAAACTCTTAATCAAGTCCATAGCCTTTATAGGTGGTGTATTGACCTGCAGAATACACTTAATGGCTTGACCTATATAAGTGTAAAGTGTGGCCGCTTCTATGAGATTTATGGCAAAGTCTCTAGAGCACTTATGAAAACCAGGTACGCGCATGGCCTATTAGCGCACAACCACGATAAAGAGCAATAATAGATATAATGTGATTAATGAGAATGTTAGCTTACAATAATGAGTTATTCATTCATAGAAACGTGTTCACCAATTACTTAGTAGGTTATGTCTCATTTTTCCAAGTTCTGTTTCATATTCTAAAAAGACACCAGAATAAATACATTATGTCATAATACTCAGCTAAACTTTTTTAGCATTCTTTGAAATATGTGGGGGATTGTTGTAAAAATATAAGATTATTTAGTATATTTCATAGAATCCCACATCTTTCTTTTATATTACTTCTTTTGGGTTTAAATATAAAGACTTGGTATAGGGCTTGTAAGAGGAAAAATATGGTAGTGGTTTCGTGCACTCAAGGTTTGCCCAAGAAGTCCAATTCAATTGAAATTGATCGATTTTCCCATGTGCATGAACTAGAGGCCCGATCCATTTTTATTATTTTTTATTTTATTCTTATTATTTAAAATTCATTTTGAACCATTCACTTTTGATTAATTTTAACCATTCATTTTAAACTAAAGTATCTTTATTCTTAACCACTCATTTTATTTTTGACTGATTTGCCCTTGACTAATGACTATTTTTAAATGCCATTTTTTGAGCATGCATGATACTATAAATACCATGTACATATGCCTTCAAACATCATCTCCAAAAGTAGAATCATCTTCTTACTTTCTTCTCCCCTCTCAATTTAAAGCTGAATATTCATTAGTTCTTTGCTCTTTCTGTTGCCTGCTTCGACATAAATGCTTGTTGAATCCTAGAGGGTACGCTTCACCGTGAAATATCCTTAAGGACAGTATCTAGTGCACGCCTCAAGCAAGTCTTATTTTCAAACTTTTTTTAGTTTACCAAACATTTTTCCTATAATGGGCTGTAAACACATACAGAACAAACTCATTTAATGATAGTTGACATTAGCAGTTCAATTTCCGTGACTTGTTTTCATTGTGACTTTTTAATATTATTGATAGCATCAGTATTATATATTGCTTGAAAATATGTTTTCATTTTGTTTAGACATGCCTGTGCAAACCACTTGTTAGAGGGATAAAAAAATTTCTGTTTATTTTCTATGCTCAACATTAAAAAATTAAATTCTAAGCTCTATCTCTAAATTTTAAATCTTAAACCATAAACTATAAACCTAAAAATACATCCTACCTATAATTCCATAAACCCTAACTTTTTAGTGTGAGGGGTATAAACAAAGGCACCGAAAAGAGGCAAAAGATTTATATTCCTTGTTGGAGTGTTTGTAAATTAGCAGGAGTTTGTTGATATTAATTGTCTAGGTAGCTAGTGATAGGGATGTAGAAAGCTGACCCGACCTGCAAAACTGACTGAAACCTGTGACCCGAGGTGATGGTGATTTGAAATCGATTCGAGTCCGAACTGGTGTTAACCTGACCTGCACCCGACCTGAGAATGACCTGAACCCGAAATCAACCTGATAATGTGATAACCGAACCCGACCTGCATCCAACCTGATATGAACCCAAACTCGAGATTAACCTGGTAAATAACTGTTATGAACCCGACCTATTATGAACCTGATCTGTAATTGACTCAACATGTAAATGATCTGACTTGTTATTGAACTGATATGATATTTACCTGACTTGTAATAACTAATAAGTTACAATTGATGAAGTTGTGAGATTATAAATTTATTATATTACATTGTGACAAGATACATTTTCACTATTTAAGGTACATGATTAACTATGATCATTAAATTAATACGATTACTTTTTGTATTTATAAATTATGTAGTATATACAAATATTTAAAAATTTTATTAAATATCTAAATGTTGCCAACATGATTCTTATGATTTATGGTTTATGGTTTAATATTAATAGTTTATGGTTTAATGTTTAGTTTAGGGTTATTAGTTTATGTGATTAATTTAGATTCTTTAAGGTTTATGGTTTAATATCAATGATTTATTGTTTAGTATCAATGGTTTATGGTTTAGCTTATGATTATTGGTTTATGAGATTAATTTGATTCCTTAAGGTTTATGGTTTTGGTTTAGTATTAACGGTTTATGGTTTATTTTAAGGTTATTGATTTACGAGATTAATTCCGATTCAACTTGCTAATTTATGCATTTGAATTTGATTAAATATTTAAATCAAAGCTTAATGTGTACAGTTGAACTAAATTAGAGTTTCAACTTTCAGGTGTCCAATTACATGTTTACATCCAAATCAAAATATTGTGTATAATTATATTAAATCAAAGTTTATATGGTATAATAATAATAATAATAATAATAATAATAATAATAATAATAATAATAATAATAATAATAAATAATAATAATGATAATGTTGTCTGAATTGAATTAACTTATAAATATTAAGATCTAATTGAGCTAAATTAAAACCTAGAAGCATAAATTACGGACATAATTAAAAGAATTCTAAAACTAAATGTAAAATTTCAATTAAATTAATCTAAATTGGGAATCAATTGAATTAAATTAAAACTTAAAACTAAAAATTTAGGACTTAAATAAAAAGAATCTAAAGTCGAAAGGGCTAAAGAATAATTACTCGTAATGTAAAATATTAGGCGGGTTCTTTCCCTCTAGGCTCTCACCGTTCAATTTAATTAAAAAAAGGGAAAAGTTATAATTGGTAAAAATGGGGGAAAGGACAAAAATTTGGAAGGAATTAAGCCGCCTAATTTTTAAGTTAGGGGTTAATTACCCTTAGGTCCTGATGTGTTTTAAATGTTGCATTTTAGTCATAATATTCACTTTTAAGTTTTAGTTTAATTCAATTTAGTCACAATTATATATATATTTTAAATTGTAACATATTTCGACATCCTAAGGATATTTTGATTCATATTAATCCCTAAAATTTTATTTTTATCTGAAATTTACCCACAATTACCATATTGAAGTCTATTTGTGCACGAGAAGACCCGACTTGAACTTCAATCGAAACCGATATTCCCCGACCTGAATTTTATCTGTCAACAACATGACCTGACCTGAACGTGGTCTGACCTGAATCTATCTGAACCTGAACTAACCCATTAATTAACTGATTCAGACCCGAACCATTTTGGACTGAACTAAAACTTACCTGACCCGAAATTATCCCGATCTAAACCCGAACTCAATCTGATTTGAAATTAACCTGATAATGACCCGAAACTGAGTCGACCTGGACCCTACTTGATCCGTGTCGAACTATTAAATTGACCTAACATAATCTGTATTTGATTTGACCTGATTAACATGACCTGACCTGAAACCTGAACGATTACCTAATTTCACATCCCTAGCTAGGGAGCATGCAAACCCAATAATTAGCTTTGGGTGACCCACACAACGGATCCAAATATATTATTGAGGGCGGACACATATATATTATATGCGCTTCAGAAATCTATGGTGGGTACAATCAATTAAAATAGATAACTATCATAAGGAAATTCAAGTTTCAGTGTGCATACAATCAGCAAAATGAATAACTAACGGAAGGATCCTCCATTTCCCAAACAATCATTTTTTTAGTATGTTGGATCATGAAGGGACTGAATTTAGTAGGGTGCATACAATACAAGTGAGGGAACAAGAAGGTTACAACATTATAATATTGTCAAGAGTTCCAATAGTATGTCACCTGTATTTGAGTTTATGAAGAAAAAAGATAAATGGTAATGGATCAATTGGAAATTGAGTTCTTCTTAGGAGGAGAAGAAATGGTCTTCCTGTTTAGGGTTGAAGTGGCCATTATTCTGGGCATATTTTGAGTTTCACACGCAGAACCTGAATTTTGTTTTGTTTTATGTAATTTCTTTGGTGTAATGATTGATATCCTATTGAAGAAATGCTTTAGCTCATGCTAAATAAATTCCTTTGGTCTATGCTAGCTGTGACCTTACTGTATGAAATTATTACTATTTTTAATGTTGCATTACTATTTGCACAACAGAAATTAGAATATTCTTGGTACGGTTCCTAATTATAGAAAAACTTTACAAGACATGTATGTATGATTGGTAATAAAGCGTAAGATTTTGATGATTCAATGGTTAGATCATTATTATCATCCATCTTCTCTCTTGTATGTGCTAATTCAAAAGGGTATGTTCCTAGCGTCGGCTGTAAGCAAAACAATGTTCTATCACCTTTTCTTTCCCCGACAAGACTTGAAAACTTGGATTACCATGTGATATTTTTTCAGACTATTTTCATATTGTTTCCCATTTCACAATGCTCCCAAAAAACATACACTTTTTTTGTTGGAATGTCATGTGCCGACTGCCATTTGTATATGAAAACTCTTGGTGGATTCTCCATCAACTGTCATTTTGTCTCGGAATTCTTGTCTTTCAGTAAATTTTATGCTCACATTTTACCCATCAAACTATGTCATGTGCCAACTTTTAACAAATTATTATGCAACCCTAATCTCCATGTTCGAATTGTAGACCATAAACATAGGATGGATATAGAATATATCAAGCAAAAGAAGTGGGAGGCCATTGATTTATCAGTGAAAATGCTTTGGCAGTTCACAGTTTGGAGTTATCTGAAAGAGACAAAAGATTAAACATAGAGGAAGAAACTCGGCAGTTGGCAGAACAAACAAAGAGAAGAGAAAGCAATGGTTACGCATGTCAAAAGAAATCTTGCTTCAACTGAAAGCCACATTTAGATATAGAGCAGCCAAAAGATCATGCGACTAGCGGGTTTTTTTTTATGGCATTAAGGCACTCTAAGGATCAGTGGCGGGACTACATGGCCACCATTGGACAATTGCACCATCATTTTTGGGGGAATTTTTTATTTAATGTTAAATTTTTCTTTAAAAAATTAATTTTTAAATTTAGTGTGTAGAGAAGAAAAAATATATATTCATTTAAAAAAAATCTATTTTAGACTCAATTTTTTTGAGAAAATTTGAACCCTATTCTTGGATTCTTTAATTCGCGACTAGGACCGTCCCTCAGGACAATAAAAATGATGGCCAAGGGCCCAGCCTTGTGCAAGATCCATACCTAAATATATTAAACTAGAGACTTAGGGTAAGTTTAAATTTTTTTGAAGGGCCATCACAATATATATATATATATATATATATATATATTAGAATATTGGAATAAAGTTGATGAATGGCGGGCCCATCATTATTATGGGTGAAGGCTGCACGGCGAAAATTGGAAATTGACTGCATGGCAGGCCTACATCATCATTATTTTTTTGTGATAATTCATTATTAATTTTTATAACCGTTTGAACATATTTTTTTAAGTTTAAGCTCAACCAAAATTACAATTTACAAGCAATTAAGCAATCTAATATTAATATTGTACTTGTTAATTTTTTCTGCAAAGCAAAATAGTACCATTAGTTTATTGTAATTAGTATAGGTTTTAGTAGGGTTTAGGGTAATTATTAAGATTTTAATAATAACTTATTTTTTATTTTTAATAAGAATAAAAATTTCAAATACATCTATAAATAATTATTGTATTATTATTGTTCTTCACATCCCAATTTCTCCTCAATTTTATCTCTTTCTTATATTACTTTTTCACAATTTATTCTAGTTTATATATATATATATATAAGTTTGATTTCATATTTCAAGAGGGCAAAAGTTAATATATTCAAAGAGATTACGGTTTATGAGATTTACTACTGATGTACTATAATCAAATTTGAGGCCTAACTTCAAGTCTTCAACGATAGAGATTCAAGTGCTATCAGTCTATACTTTTTCTTTAATAATTTTTACAGTATAATGTTGAATCGAAAACATGCTTCTGGTAGTGAAAAAAGAAAAAAAAAAGAAAACGAACACAAGAATTAATAGAATCACAAAAGGGTGCTTTAGATAATTTTTTCCAAAACGAGTAGAAGAGCCTTTAGATGATGATGAGTTGGACGTAGATGAAGATAATATTGGACATTCTAATGAAAATTTGAATGATAATGATATTACTAATTTGAATAATGATGATATTAATAATTTAAATAATAAGCATTCTAATGTACTTGATGGATCAAATGTTGATGTTGACATTGATCAACATATAATTCCTCCTTTTGATATCTATGATCCTAAAAATTGGGGTGTTCTTGATACTAAAACTAGAGATATTTTGATTGAAAAAGGACCCGTTAGAGATTTGAATCTCACATTTCCTAAGGATAATCTTTCTAGACATTTTTCTTATTCCTATTTTTCTAAAAAAATTGAGCAATGGAGAGACTCTTGATAGAAAATGGTTAGTTTACTTTAGACATGTTAATAAAACATATTGTTTTTGTTGTAAATTATTTAGTTCTCAAAATAGAAAAAGCTGTTGGGAAACACCGGTACACTCCATGGCGCAGCAGAAAGATTATCCGGCGTATTCCACCAGTGATCCATGTACGAGAAACAAATCCAGGGTGAAAAGGGATGAAACGTTACCTTAATTAAATCTAAAAACCGCAAGGAGTTAGGAGAATCCAATTCTGCTTGCACGATATCGAATCCAAGTTGTCACAATAGCCTTCCGGCCTCTACGTGGTCCACCCGAATGAAACGAACAATATTTTCCCTTCTCTAATTGTTAGAGAGATTTTTCGCAAAAACATACTTTGGCTGCTAGACCTTATGCCTTTATATAAAATTCAAAACCCTAATTCTAATTAAATTTAGATTCTTTAAATATACAATATATTTAACCGAATATAATTAAATATGTAGAATATGATTCTACTTAAATCAGGTTTCTTTAGGGATATATATATTTTAATAATATCTAATAATTACAATAATTATCTAGTATTAAAATATATATAACAAAATTATCTATAATTACAATAATCATAATAATTTTGGTTTTAATTATTTCGTGCACAACAAGTTTATACACATGTTATTTAGTCGATATTTGTTCGTTTCAATCATAGAGTGTGACCCTTGTAGGTTCATGTAAAGTTAGCAGTAATATCTAGAACAATTCTAATATTACAAGCAGTGAGTGACATCTAGCAATACATCATTGCTACCTAAGTTACATGAAGTCGTGGTTCGACTTAACCTTTTTCGTGATTAACTTTTTTTTTTATATATTTCATCCTTTTGTCCTCATATCTAGATCGGACACAAGTCATGGATTAGTCACACTTGTATAGTCCATCTAATATTTCTTGATATCTTGAGTAGACTATTATAAACGAATAACTATGATATCCCATATCAATTATTTGAGCATGACCATGCATTTTCTAGTCTCACTCAATCAAGTGACCTATGATATTACTCCTATTATGTAGGAGGGACAAATCCTATCTTGATCAACCATATTCCGCTACATAGATTGTGACATATCTAATATCAGTCTTTATAGTGTAGTCAATTACGATACATGTTTGACCGTATCAAAATATGTCACTCACAATGTTGAAATAATGATGATCTTAAGTCTGAGGATCATACATGTAGTTATCACCATGAGCAATGTTGTGACTGTCACACAATAATCCAAGAAACATGCTCATAGCGGATCAGTCTAGTATGTTGTTCTCTAACACATACTTATGTATTGATTTTGACATCTACATGTCAATGACAACATTTTGTCATCAATCAACTACATATTAGTCTTAATATATTATTGTTGTCCATGCCCACAATAATACTTGACTAAGGACATTCTAGAATAACTATATTATTCTAAGGATTTTATTATAATTCAGTTTATTTATAGATGCACAGAATAAGACTGAAACAATAATAATGACTTTATATTAATAAACAAGATAAAATAAGTATGTCTTTTACAACCATCTCATGATTGGTCTTTGGGTATGCTCCAACAAAAGCATTTTAGCAAATGATGGAATGGATGATTGGAAATATTTGAGTGATAGACTCAAACAACATGAGAATAGTGTTGAGCGTATGACTAATATGAATACTTGGAATGAAACAAGAATAAGATTAGAAAAGAATAAAGGTATTGATAAAAATTTGCAAGAAGGAATTTCAAAAGAAAAGGAACGTTGGAGACAAGTTTTAATAAGAATAATATCCAATGTGAAATGTCTTGCCAAAAATAATTTAGCTTTTCGTGGATCTAGTGAAAAACTTTATGATGATGGTAATGGTAATTTTTTAGGCTTAATTGAAATGATAGCCGAATTTGATTTAATAATGCAAGATCATGTTAGACGTATCCAAGCCAAGAAATTCACTATCACTACCTTGGTCCTAAAATTCAAAATGAATTGATTTCTCCTTTGGCACATAGTGTTAGAACTTCTATGATAAAGATCATTAAAGAGTCAAAATATTTTTCTGTTATCTTTGATTGTACCCTAGATGTGAGCCATCAAGAACAAATGAGTTTGATAGTACGATGTGTTAATGTGTCAAGTAATGAAATAAAAAATAGGTGAGATTTTTTAGAGTTCTTAAATGTAAATGATACATCTGGATTAGGGATTTTGAATGAATTATTAGATGCATGTAAGTCACTTGATTTAGATGTTAATGATATTAGAGGTCAAGGTTATGCCAATGGTTCTAATATGAAAGGAAAACACCAAGGAGTTCAAAAGAGGTTACTTGAAATAAATCCAAGGGCTTTATATATGACATGTGCTTGCCATAGTCTTAATCTCACTCTAGACATGGTACATTTTTGTGTGAAAGTTATTTCTTTTTTTGGAATTGTGCAACACATATACGCATTATTTGCAAGTTCTACCAAAAAATGAAAATTTTAGTTGATAATGTTAAAGATTTTACAGTTAATTTTTTGTGTAATACTCGATAAGAGAGTCGAATAAAGAGCATTAAAGCTATTAGATTTCAAGCACCTCAAATAAAATTAGCTTTATTGGCTTTGTACAATCTTAGCAGTGAAGATGCCAAAACAAAAAGTGAAGCGGAGAGTTTAGCTAATTCTCTTGCAAGTTTTGAGTTCTTATTTAGCTTGGTGATTTGATATGAGATTTTATTTATTATTAACATATTGACGTAGATACAAAAATGCTCGTAGAAATTGTTTTGTATGAATAGTTGGATGTTTAATAAAATTTATTGATGCTTTTCATTTGAAATTTGATGTATTTATTAGATAATTTTTTATTATAATAAAAAATATAATTTACAAACAAATTAATTTATTTTTGTATGCACTTAAAATTATTAATTTTTAGTAGTTGTTATTAAAGCCTAAAATTTTAATTCGCCCATAAACTACCAAAATTTTAGAAACGGGCATGTTCGCGACCGGTAAGGATCTGTACGTTGTGCACATAGGGTGTTGCAGAGAGATAGATCTTGTCTTGTGCAGTTGTGTAGTATTAAGTTAATTTGGATTTGTGGACACAAATATCAGTGTGGTCCCAAGACTGGCTTTTACTTTTAAATGTGAACAATGCTGGTTTACCTTGTGTTTTTTATCTTCCATGAAAGAGTTAACTTTTACGGTTTTTGAATGATCTCTTTGGTTTTATGCTTTTTAGCAACTTGATTACTACACCACCAAAGTTGATATGTAATGTATAGGAACATCATTGGTTTAGGGTCCCCAAACTATTGTCTCTAAGACAACTTAAAGCTTAAAAAAAGTGCCTCAACACTTTTGCCCCCAGAATCTGCCATTGGGTCTTTGAAACGACAAACATTTTAAATGGTATTATTTTGCTTCTTCTTGTTAGAGATTGCTTTTCCTTTGGTAGATATTGACCAAATTTTAATTAGTAACATTCGTACTAGATTCTAAATAATTTTTGGGTAAAATATTTATTTAGTACCTCACCTATTTTCGTGTTTCTTTTTGGTCACCTAACTATTTTTTTACAAAACCATACTTAACATTAGGGGTGAGTAAAACTCATCTCGAAAAAAAAAGTTTTTTTAGTTTTGGATTATTTGAGTCAATTCGAATACGGATTAATATCAATACGTACTATAACAATATAAATATGGCTTAATAGCAAAATAGGTGCCCAAACTATACTTGTGGCTCACTTTTGGTGCATAAATTATTTTTCACTCTAATTAGGTTCCTAAACTTTCATCTCAGTCATTTTAGGTGCCTAACAGTTAATTACCGTTACTTTTTTTAAAAAAATATTTTTTATTTTTATTTTTATTTATTTATAAATTTAATCTATTTTTAACTTAATTTTTAGAAAAACCCTTAAATTTCCCAAAAACTAAAAAATAACCCCAAATTCAAAATCCCTAACTTCCCCAACTGATTCCTCCGTCGATGGTCATGCCGCCGCCCACCATATCTATCGTCGGCTTCCTAAAGTTGAAAGAAGCCAAACTCACAAAAAGGTAATCAATCCTCCAATGCTCTTCAAAATTGAGATTTACTTGAATAGAGGATTACGTATAAATCTCTTATTCAAAGCCTTATTCTTGCATTGCTTGATCTGGGTGTGCTCATGTGAAGTATTCTTTTCTCTTTTTTCTCTTTCCCCTTTTTCTTTTGTTTTTTCTTTTTCTTTCTATTCTCTTTAGATTGTCCACCTTTTGTATTTTCAGCCTAGAATTGATTTCATTTCTTCTAATTTAGGAATATGTATCTTTGGACTATACTACATCCTGACTAGTATTGATGCATGCTTCCACTCAAAATTAGTCAATTCTCTACGGCTCTTCTAAATTGAATGGAGAATTTCACATGTGTATCTCTTGCTTTCTCTTTATTGCACTGTTCAACTTAGTGCTCTCATTTTCTTGATTGCTTTAGCCTTCTGGTTAACATTTTTCGACTTTGCTTGGTTGGTTCTTTAAGCAAAAACTTTTCCTTTACCAGTTCCTTCTGGTGATTCTCTAGCCCTTTTATCCAATGTATGTGGTCTCATTTCTTCCTCCTTGGGAAGTGAAAGAATGCCATTCATTGTCCCATTCATAGACATATGGTGAAAGTCTTCAGAGGGTAAAAGTTTAGGGCCAACACTCGACTCAAGGATCTTAAACAACAAATACGTGAGAGGGGAGTTCACTAAATGGGATCTGCCCATTACCTAAACACTTGTTTTGTTCCCCCATTGGCCTAAATAGATTATCAGATGCCCGCATTTGCAATATCCTTACAACATTCAATTCCTTCTAAACATAAGCAGCTTGGAATTGATATATGGATTTGAATAAAAGATACTCTTGCAATTTAAATTCAAGGTCCTGATAAAATGATATATACATATGCATGTCTTTTTCAAAAAAATGTGTATATGTGTATGGGAGAACAAAAACTACCCCATAACAATGAATGAAATGTTTGAAGAATCAAAGAGTGCAAAAATGTTTTCTAAATAAGAATAAAGAAAATGCGATTTTCATAAATAGACATGTATCTTTACAAAATATTCAACTGCTTTAGGGCTTAAGCCGTAGGGTTTGTTCTGTGCATCATTTGCAAAAAGGAGAAACCAAAATATGGGGGAATCAAACTAACATCTTCATGAAGAGATGAGAAACCCAAGCATAGGGAGTTCAAGTCATCCTCAGAGTGATAAATCATTCATTCTGGCTTTTTAGTATGGTGTAAGCTTGCCCCGTATCCTTTGTTTTACATAGATGGATTAACTCTTGTGTTAGGACTCCCTCACCAACCAGCCTCTTAATTTCTTCCAGTAGCAGCTTACACTTCTTGGTGGAATACCTTGGTGCCCCCATGTGAAAATAGTAAGACCTATTTGGGTCAAAATTGTGGGTAGATATGGTTGGCGTAACCTTCATTGGCCTAAGAGTGTGTAATGACCTTCAGCCAAATGAGGAAACAAGTCTGAAATGGGCACTTCGAATATCTCAAGATTTTAGCTTGTTTGACGGATTTTTCGCGGCGACTTAGAAGGATCAACATGCCTTCTCCTCTTGCAATTGCGAGCACTTTGGAAGCAACACTCATTTATCTCTTTGTCCTCTTCCACTTCATGACTAGTATGGACCTTAAATTTAGGATCCAATTTTCCTTTTTGAATCCCGTATTCAATTTTTTCTCCAACAATCATAAAGTCTTCAAATCTGCTCCTTGATTTCTCGAGTATTACATCAAAGAAAGGGAGGGGAAAAGTTGCATGAAACAAGGGAATCATTTCCTCTTCGGTTATGGGAGGTTGTACCTGGGCTGCTAAACTCCACCACCTCAAAGCATATTCCTTGAAGCTCTCATCTGGTCTCATCTTCATGCCCTGGAGAATTTGCCGACTAGGTGCTAAATTCAGGGCATATCTATATTGCCCCAAGAAAGCTTTGGCTAAATTATCCCAGGACTAAACTTGGTCTTTGTTCAATCGGTGATACCATATTACGGTAGGCCCCACCAAACTATTGTGGAAGCAGTGAATCAATAGCTTTTCATCCTCTAAGTAGCCCTCTATCTTCCTACAAAACAAGGTCAAATGTACCTTTGGACAACTAGTACCATTATATTTCTCAAAGCGAGGATTCTTGAAATCTGATGGAATGGCCAAATCAGGGACTAGGCAAAGAACTCTTGTGTTGAAAGTTGTAACACCCAGTTTTGGGCCTAGGAGTTTCTAGGTTGATTAGACGGCCCGGTGGACCGGGATTAGAGATTCGAGTCGAATTCAGGATTTAAGTCGAAATAAATATTTTGGTGTGAGAAAAATATGGGAAAATATCTATAAATTATTATTTAATATATGGATATTTTTGATAAAGTCAATTTTGGAAGATGGAATTTAGAATTTGGACATTATGGCTAGTGACCAAAATGTAAAGAAGGAAAAATTGTTTTAAGTGACTATTTTGAAAAAGGGTCAAATCTTAGAATCCTTAGGAGCTATTTTACCTAATGTTTTTAATCTGATTTCCTCTTAATTGGGATTATTTTTAATTATTTTTAGCTAAGGAAATTAAAGGGGCATTAATAAAAAAGCTAGTTATTTCCTAAAAACACTTTTGATGTAACTTCTTTTCTCAAACTTTTCTCTCAGCTTCTCTTCAGACAAACACTTTCTTTTGCATCAAAGATTTGAGGTAATGTCCTTGATTTCTTAAAACTTTGATTTCTATTGGATTCTTCAATCTTGCTTTTCAAAATCTCATTGCTTTCTTTTGTTTTTCAAGAGTAAAACATCCAATTGAGAGGGAATTCACTGATTAGAGGTAAGGTTCATTCTTCTCTTCTAATGAATGGTTTTTTTATTGAAATTCTCAAGTATTTGATCATTGTTTAATATTTTCTATTGAGTTTTAATGATTTGATTATGGAAATTGGTTAAATTAAGGTTTAATTGAGTTCTTAATTGGTTATAATAATAATTTTGATGGTTAATAATCTTAATAAGTTGGTTTTAATGTTGGAATTCTGAAACTAGGTGAATCTCTAATTTCTTAGGTTGCTAGTAATGTGTTTTTGGCGAGTTATGGGTGTTTAATGAATGTTGGAGTTGTAAGGGTGATGTTTGGTTGTTTTTGGATGTTAGTTGAAGTTAATTTATGGATTAAACCTTCAGGTTTTGGCTGGATTAGGTTTGGAAGTTGTTTGATGTTGTTTTCGGTTGTTGTGGAGAGATTTCAGTTAGAGTTTGAGGAGGATTGTTGTGAATTGTTGTTGCTGAGTATTGGAATGCATTTTGATGTATTGAATTCCCTATTTTTGTGAGGTGAAATTAGGGGAAGTTGACCTTCAAGCTTGTGGCACCGTTTCGAAAGCTTTGGAGGAGTATTTCGCATCGACGAGCGAGGTGTTGCATAGTCGGTGAGTGAGAACGCGTATTTCATCTTTGAAATGGTTTAAAGGTTATTTTGGGAGTTTAAATTTATCTTAAAACATTGGTTCAAACTCGGAAGTAAGTACGATGAGATTTCTCCCTCGGTCGTGCTTTGGTGAAATTGATTTTGTGCACTTGTTTTTGAATTACATGGTACCTATTGTTTAAGCATGATTTGAGTATGGTTTATACTGATTTTGATTATATATTGATGATGAATGCATTTGGAAAATGATTCATGTAAGTATGAGGAATACTTGTTAATGCATGGTTTAATGCATTGGGAAAATGGTTTTGTATGTTGCATATAAAAACAATGAGGTACATGATTAATAATGAATTATATTGGTAAGTGATGTGGTTTAAAATATTATCGGATATAGTTGGTTGGCCGTAGGATTGATAGTGCACTATAAAAAGTTGCCTCGGGTGTTGAGGGGTTTATGTGTACCGAATACTCCACCATGAGTACCCTAATGGTTGAGGGGTTATATTGTACTGAAAACTCTCATTAGTGGATTATAAATCTAACCAATGATAGGGGTTGTGATTATACCCGGTTGTGATTGTACCGGTTGTGATGGTACCATAATTTCGGTTGAGATTGTATAAATTGTTGAGAGGACAGTTGTTGAATCCTTGTATCCGATCTAATATTTTGTAAAGTGGAACTTGGTTTATGATCACTTGAAAGCCAATATAATTGATATTGCATCATGTGATGGATTATGTTGTATAATGTTGATTTATACATGTTTACTCTTTAATCCTTGCATATGGGTTGTTATACGTGGGAAAGCTTAAATTGAGGGTTAACAAATGGAATTTTGCAGTTGATCCATGATACATGTTGCATATGGTTTAATATGCATGTTTTGGAAAAGTTAAGTGCATAGTTTGAAAGGCATGATGTTTTGAAAAGAGGTTTTGAAATGTTAAACTCTTGAGAGTTGGAAATTGATTTTAATTGCATTGATGGTGTGTTTTGAGTACTCTTCACTAAGCCCTGTGTGCTTACGCTCTCTTTGCCCATCAATGCAGAGAATTAAAGGTTGGAGGCAGCGAGCAAGCGAGGGAAATTCCAAGGACTTGAATAACTCAAAAGCATGGCTTTTGAACTAGACTAGTAGTAATAAAGGCAATGAGGGTTTATTGTTGTTGTTTGGGAGGGTTATTTGCTAAACTCCCTATTTGTGCAAGTTTATAATGTTGATGTGGTGTTGTATGAGGTTTTATGTGATTGGTTTTGATGTGGATTTATGTTTGAGCTTTGAATGGCTTGGTTTTTAGGATGCATGCCTCTAGACTTGAGATTGAAGTATGTTGGTATGTTTTGATCACGTTTCCTTGATGTTCTGGCATGGTTTGATCCTTAGTTTAGTGGAATACATGTTTAAGGCTTGTTGAAGCATGTTTGAGTCCATAATTACATGAAAAACCAGCAAAAGTGTGCATTTTGGGTCAAGCCGTATCGATACGCAGGGCCTCGTATCGGTACGGGTATGGTGGATGATGGCCTGAGATCGATACAGAGAAGGCCGTATCTGTATGGGCTTGAGTTATTGGAAATCCACTTTTTGCGATTGAGCCCATGTACCGATACGCCTTGGTCTCTTACCAGTACACCCTATTGGATTGATGCCCCGTATCGATACGGGTATCCTGCGTATCGATATGGGCTGTCGTTGACTCAGTTAATGTGTTTCCTGAAGTTTCTAATTCTTTCATTCTGATCCTTAATTTTCTTGAATGCATTTGGATGAGTTTGAATTATTGTTTTGAGCTTAAATTTTTCAAGCAATCATGTAATCTAAATAATTGAGGTTTGGTAATTTGAATTTTAGTGAAACCCTCGTAACTTTCCAAATTTGAATTTTAGTCCCTAAAATGTAATTTGTACAATTGGATGTCTAATCGACGCCCGATTTAGTTGGGATTTCACCCACTACCAACATGCTCACCATTGGATACAATGTTGTATATGGAAAAGATAAAAAGAAAAAATATACCTAATTTTAGTTAACCGTTTCGGGTTTTCTTTAGGCAAAACCTAATGTAGCTCGCTCGGTTCGGTCTGGCGTCTAGGCCGGGTTGAGGGGGTTACATTTGGTGGTATCAAAGCTAGGTTTACAATAAGTGGGATGAGGTTATGATTGTTATAATGTTGTTATTGATTTATTATTGTTGGTTACTATGCACGGTGAATGTTTATTTGACCGTTGGTTGACATATACCATGTTGGGAGATATTTGTGGGACACATTGCCTTACTACTACAGTCTATAATGTTTTAATTTTGAAATAGAAGTCTCGGATCCTTGCTTGAAGCTGTCCTGATTGTTTTTGTTTTGGTGAAATTATCACGCCTTAGATATTTTAGCATGATGAGCCCGAGGAGAGAATTGAGGTCTCGTACGATTGCTGTTGCCGTTGGGTAGGAAAATCCAGAGAATGTTATTCATCATGGAGGTTTACCATCCCTTTTGGCTAACTTACCTGTAGGAGTGGAACAAGTACCACTTGCTCCAACTAGACTAGTGTTGGGTGATATGTTGCCTTTGATATAGGCGATGATTAGAGCTTTTTAAGTTGCTGTTGCTGGAGCGTTTTTTTCTACGCCATTTATTGGGCAAATGGAGTTACTATTGGAATGTTTGCATAGTCTGGGAGGAGTTGAGTTACAAGGGTTGGCACCCGAGGCATCTAAGGAGTGGATGACCAATACCGGTTGGATTTTGGTGCAAATGGGTTGCAACGATGCCTGTAAGTTGGGATGAGTTGTATCTCTGCTACAAGGAGACGGTTATAGTTGGTGGACTACCGTGACTGTGAGCATGGAACCCGGTGGAGTGACCTGAGAGTTCTTTCCAACTGTTTTTAAGAAGAAGTATCTGAGTGTTAAATACTTAGATGAAAAGAAATGTGAGTTTATGGCTTTGGTTCAGGGTAGTATGTTTGTAGTGGAGTATGAGGTTTAATTTGCTCGATTGAGTTAGTATGCGACCGATTTTATTACGGATTGGTACAGGATGTTAAAACATATATGTTGGCATCTGACTACACCAATTTTGATGTGTTGGTTACACAGGCGAAGGACATTGAACATAACCTAGTTTTATCAGTTCATGTGGGAGGTTTTGGCTCTGGCAAGACAGTTGCAGACTCTGGTTTCGGTGGTGGGCAGCTTAAAAAGCAACGTGATAAAAGGTATCGTCCTAAGTTGAGGCGAGGTAGAGGTGGTGTTGGGCGAGAATTGTAAGGTCGGGGTACCTGTAGCGATGTCCCCTTTTAGTTTTGGATCGCTAAAATAAAAACGTGGCTTTTTCGAGTGTTTTTTGAAAGGTATTTGTGATTTTTTTGGATATAAAATATTTATTCCGTGGGGTTTTAAAATAAACCGTATAAAAAAAATGGAGTCGCCACCGGCCACTTAGGTAGGCCGGACACCATAAAACCAGAGATTCAAAAAGACAGGGTTCGGGAGTCGGTTACGGATGGGGAAGGATTAGCACCCCCACACCGCCCAAAATTGGTACTTTAATAATTACCGCTTTATTAATATTGGATTTTCCGGATTAAAGTGACGATTATTTTAAAATTTGGTCATAATTGCGAATAAATTTTAAAGGCCCCGTTATTCGAGGGTAAACGCCCAACCACTATCACTACGCCTGATACTGGCCCCATTTACGCTCGGATAAAAGGACACCGCATTGACAATTTATATCTCGATATACAAACTTAGTGAGCAAAATATAAAACATGGCAAATGATTTAAATGTAGTAAATATTGTCATAACAGAATATTAATCTAACATAGATGATATTCTAGACTAAAACATGCATATATACATATTATTCTAAATAATAGATAAAAACAACTATAATATGTCAAAATAACAAGGCAGGAATAAGTACATATAGATGAACAAATATTAAAAAATGCATACTGGTAATAAAACATATTTCAACATATACGGGTCAACATATCGTATAAAAAGGGTAAATATATTAACATGTAGCCCTAAAAAAAATAAGAAGGCACACACATAAAATACAAAATACACCATGTACGAATCAATTAAAACATAACATGCTTAATATGAATAACCGGATAAAAGATGCATGACCATTATAATCTTAATACACATATATATGTAAACATAGAATACGAGTCATATACAAGGGACATAAAATAAAATAATAGAATACATCAACATATACGATTATAATACGAACATTAGTATTTACAAAGAATACAGGACTGAAATGAAAGAAAAACAAAAGTCAAGTGTAAAAATTAAAGAACAATAATATGTAATTTGGGGATGAAATTGCGAAACAAACAAAACCTAAAAGGACCAGAATTGTAATTAGACCAAGGGGCAGACCCAAAGTGAAAAATTCAAAAACGCGGGATGGTTAAGGGCGTAATTTTACCATTCAGAAACTGATTCGGTGTAATTTAGGGACTAGATTGTAACCTTTTGAAAAATCAGGGGGACTGGAACTGTGATTATACCATGCAGCAAGACAAAAATGAAAATATTGAAAATGCGGTGGGATTAAGTGTGTAATTTACCCATTTAGCAAAATAAAAACAACTATAAAAGCCCCCCTTTAAGGCCTAAATCAAAATTTTGGCCATTTGTTTCATTTTCTGGTTTTTCAGAGTCTTCTGTTCTTCGTTTTCTCTCGTCTGTTCTTATAATACCCAGAATCCGGCGGTCGGCCGCCGTGTTCTCCGCCGCCGGCCGCCGCTAACCGGCGCCGATGAGCCTCCAAAATAGACCAAAACAACCACCTTGTCGTCCTCAATACGAATCCTAGGTTGGATTCAGAGGATATACCTCTATTCGCCCTAGATCTAGGAAATACAAACAAAAAAAAGAGTTCTAAACCTAAAATATAACTACCAGGGGGGCCTTCCCCTCCCTTTAGTTCACTGGGATCTGCTTGTAGAAGCCGAAAGGCTTATCACTGAGGAAGGGAAGACCCACAAACGACGCCGGTAAGACTACTCTCCTCTTTTATTTCTGTTGTTTTTTTTTGTATATGCATGTAAAGAAAAACAGTAAGAAAAAGAGACAAAAAATTTACCACTGGACTGTCTTTTGATTATCTTGGATGTTTACAACTTTTAGATTTTTTGTATTACAAGATCTCTTTTCTCCCTTTTTTTTGTTCTTACTCTCCCCTTTTTTTTCATCCCCGTTACAAAAGTTCATATATATTATTGCCTCTGCTTTTGGTTTTGCAAGTTGCATCTTCCTTTTTTTTCGATCTGAATCGACACTTTGCTTGTTGTCTTTGGCATAATCAACGTGGGGATCAATATCGGGCGCGTGGCGGTATGGACGCGTTCGCTAGCGGCCGACAGCGCGTTTTCGGCCGTTAGATCGATCCGATCTAACGGTCGAGATGGTTTGAAGAACGATCGGCCCGATGAAGCCTCGATTTGATGAGACGGCGGCATTTTTGCCACGGAGCTCCGCAATTGAGGAGTCATAACGCGCGGATCTTACGCGCGCGGGGATATTAAAGCGTCCCGCGCGTGGACCACACGCGCGTGGCACTCGAACGGTCCATACGTGTGGAACACACGCGCTTAGCGTATATTTTTGACCTTGGTTGCATCGTGGCCGTTGGATCGATCTTGATCCAACGCCCACGCTACCGCACATTGTAATTAAATGGGATTCAGATTTGGGCCAAACTGGCCTTGTAATTGAACTTGTAATTGGACTTGGACTTCACGTTTATTTGGGTTTAATATATATTTAATTTTTTTCATTTTACCAGCCCAATAATATTAATAATAATATAATTATAACATCAATACATGTATATACGAAAATGTATACTTATATTATACAATCATTAATTAATATAATATTCTAGTATACGTACGTATAACCATACATATAATTAACATAACATCTATATATTAATCAAATACGCTCATACTCTAGATACATACGCGACATACATACACCCCCTAATACGTATACATAGCTTATACATGCACACACCACCTTATATTAGTAACATTCATATAATAAATATACATGCAATATTAATATATTTACAAGTGAAAATGAGTGATTACAGTTGCCCCTCTTTGCTTGTTCTCATGGAATGGGAAACAAAGCAAAGATTCATAAGCACTCATTTTTATCGACTTCCCTTTTGTAGCCTTGGAAAACGAATTCTTTTGGACATCTCCGCTCTTCCTTGGCTGAATCTTCAGGCTCGTAAGTTCTTCCTATATAGAGCTTCGTCACCTTCCGATCTTGGAGCTACAGGCTCTTTCGACATAGAACCCTTCACTCTGAAGCCTTGAGTTATGAGTCCCTCCTATATAGAACCTTTCATTTTGAGACGGTGTAGCTTGGAGTCCTTCCTATATAGAACTCTTCGCCTTCAACGCTGGTTTCTCCTATATAAAACCTTCAAGCATTCTCGATGGATTCTTCCGACCGGGAGTTCCTCCTATATAGAACTCGCTAGTCTTCAAACCCTGAGAGCCGCCAAATCCTTCCTATATAGAACTTTTGGCGTCTGAAATCTCGTAGCTACAGTGTTCTTCCTATATAGAACCTTTCACTCTAAGACAATGAAGCTCTGGTCTTTCCTATATAAGACTCTTTGCTTTCGACACAACAGGTTTCCTATATAACCTTGTGTCATAGGTGAATTGCTTTGACTGGGAGTTCTTCCTATATAGAATCAAGAGTCTTCACCTTGGAGCCATCACCCTTCCTATATAGAACTTTTTGGCATCTGAAATTTCAGAGCTACATGTTCTTCCTATATAGAACCTTTTACTCTAAGACAATAAAGCTCGGAGCCCTTCCTATATAGAACTCTTCGCTTTCGACACAACAGGATTTCCTATATAATCTTGCGTGTCATGGGTGAATTGCTTTGACTTGGGAGTCCTTCCTATATAGAATCATGAGTCTTCACCCCGAGCTGCAGTCCTTCCTATATAGAACTTTCAGCTTCAAACCTCGTGAGAGAAGGATTCTTCCTATATAGAACCTCTCTCTAGAGCTTGAAAACATGTGTCTTTTTGTATGTAAAAACATTGTCTTCTTATTTGGGATTCACACCGTGATGGTCTTCGATGTCTCTTTGGATCTGCAGATACCTGTCTGAGACGAAAACAAAATGCTATGACAAATGAATGAATTGACATGCTCATAATTCTAGTGATGCTTGACTATTCATGATGCATGAGAGTCAATCTCTGGGTGGGCTTGTTTTGGTCCTTATTTGATCTTGACGTCCGTTTTCTCCTTTTTTTTACAGCATCGATATTCCGCCCACCACAGGTTCAACCATCTCAACCTTTCTTTTTCTCCAATTATGATTTGAAATTTTAAAGCGCCATTTCGGGTTTTCACTTTAAAGAGTTTTTTTTACCACTTCTGGTTTTCACCCAAGAGATCTTTTTTGTTATCTCGTGTGCCTTCCTTGGATAGATAGGACATGTGCCATTGGTCATCCTACCTAGTTGTTTAAAGCTTCTCACCTTCCCTAGCCATTATGTAGGGAACTGGAGGACGGAGTTAACATCGTTTTCTTTGATCACCTGCATTTTCAAGGTTAAATCATAGTAATGCTCCGAAATCTCTTGTTTCATTATAAACCTATGTTATCTTATTTGACTAAAATTGACAAGAAGGCCAAGAATGGATGCTCAAAAACACAGCTTTATTACGATTAAGGGCTTCGAGATATCTTGAAAAGAAAGGTATGAAACACATGAGTTAAGTATGAAAATACAAGATCCCTCATTATCTTCGATATGAATGATACATGACCCTGTCAACCGGTGTAGAATTTTTTTGCTTGAAGCCTTTCTCTTCACAATGTTCATGAAGATGCCCTTCTCTTCGGATATTCAACTTTTCAACTTACCCGAGCCGCCCTTTGCGGGTTTTCAACTCGAGTCCTTCTTTTGCTTCAAGACGCCCGGTTTCGGGTTTTCGTCCTGAGCTCTCCATTTTTTTAGAGATAATATTTCTTGACGACATCAGAATTTACGGGATTTTTCAGCTCGTCCTCGTCCATTTCTGTTAGGATCAGGGCTCCTCCTGAGAAGGCCTTTTTTATGACGTACGGTCCTTCCCAGTTGGGCATCCATTTTCCTCGAGAATCTTTCTGGATAGGGAGGATTCTCTTGAGTACCAGATCCCCTTCTTTGAATTCTCTTGGGCGCACCTTTTTGTTGTAAGCCTGCACCATCCGCTTTTGGTACATCTGACCATGACAAATGGCCTTTAGTCTTTTTCGTCAATGAGATTTAGCTGGTCGAATCTGGCCTGCACCCATTCAGCTTCTTCCAGGTTTTACTTCGTTTAAGACCCGGAGGACGGAATCTCTACCTCAATTGGGAGTACTGCGCTCGGTACCATACACCAAGGAGTAAGGCGTTGCCCCGCTGATGTGCGAATGGACGCCCTATAGGCGAAAAAGGCAAAAGGCAACTTCTCATGCCAATCCCTGTAGGTATCCGTAGTTTTCGCTATGATCTTCTTTATGTTCTTGTTTGCTGCTTCCACTGCTCCATTCATTTTAGGACGATAGACTGTGGAATTATAGTGTGTTATCTTGAATTGAGTGCACACGCCCTTCATCATTTTGTTGTTCGATTGGGCGTTGTCGGTGATGATCCTCTCTCGCAATCCGTATCGACAAATAATTTCCTTCTTTAAGAACTTACAAACCGTAGTCCTGGTGATATTGGTGTAAGACGCTGCCTCTACCCATTTAGTGAAGTAGTCTATGGCGACCAAAATGAAACGGTGCCCATTGGAGGCTTTCGGATGGATTTGCCCGATGACGTCCATGCCCCATGCTACGAAAGGCCACGGAGAATTCATGGTGTGTAGAGGCGATGGGGGTGCATGAATCTTGTCAGCGTAAATTTGGCATTTGTGGCATTTCCTGGCGTAATCGATGCAATCTCCTTCCATGGTCAACCAGAAATAACCGTACCTCATAATTTTCTGGGCTATAGACAGCCCATTGGCGTGCGTTCCACAGATCCCGTCATGTACTTCAGCTAAGATTTCCTTCGCCTCTCATGCATCCACACATCTCAGCAATGTTTGATCATGACTTCTCCTATATAGGATTTCCCCATCTAGGATATATTTTGTTGCCATTTTTCCGAGCGCTTTTCTTGTCATTGTCGCTTGCCCTCTCGATACTTTTGAAGCTTGACATATTGCGGATGTCATAGTACCATGGATTTCCGTCAATCTCTTCCTCAGATATTACAACAATGAGCAGGTTTTTCAAACGTCTCAGATCTCAATGGGCTTCATTTCTGCCCCGTGTTTGTTTTAAACATGGATGCCAAGGTTGCCAATGCATCTCGCCATCCGATTTTCTTCTCGGGGTAGGTAATTGAAGTTGACCTTTTCGAACTCTTTGACGAGCTCTTGGATCCATTCGTGATATTTGACCAACTTCGGTCTCTCGTTTCCCACTCCCGCGAATTGGTAAATGACTAGGGACGAATCTCCGAACACTCGAGTTCCTTAACCTTTCTTTCGATGGCGGAGTTCAGTCCCATGATGCAAGCTTCGTATTCAGCTATATTGTTTGTGCAGAAGAATTCCAATCTGCTGGTGAAAGGATAATAGACGTCCTCAGGTGAAATTAGCACTGCCCCTATCCCATGTCCGAGGGCGTTGGAGGCTCCATCGAAGTACAGTTTCTATGATATATCATCTGAAATCTCTTCTTCGGTTGTAATGCACATCAAGTCTTCGTCTGGGAAACTAAAGTTCAATGCCTCATAGTCATCCGAAGCACGACTAGCCAGGAAATCTGCTACGGCACTCCCCTTTACAGCTTTCTGATTAACATATACGATGTCGAATTCGGATAAGAGCATCTGCCATCGAGCCATCCTTCCCGTTAGTGCTGGCGCTTCCATTAAGAACTTTAATGGGTCTAGCTTGGATATTAACCAGGTAGTATGGTATAACATGTACTGTCTGAGCCGCTTGGTAGCCCAAACTAGAGCACAACACAGCTTCTGTACTGGCGGGTACCGTGTTTCGCAATCATTGAATTTCCTGCTTAGGTAATAGATGGCTTGCTCCTTTTTTCTTGACTCATCGTGTTTCCCAAAGACACATCCCATTGAATTCTCAAGACCGTTAATTAGAGAATTAGTGGTCGACCAGTGCATCGTGCGACTAAAATTGGAGCATTTGTCGTGTACCTTTTGATCTTTTCTAGGGCTTTTTGACATTCTTCATCCCATACGCCAGATTATTTTTTCTAAGAAGTCCAAGACCGGGTCGCATTGATTGGTTAATTGGGAAATGAAACGAGAGATATAATTCAGCCTCCCCCAACCGCGGACTTCCTTCGTGCGGGGGTGGTGAAAGGTCCCGGATGGCTTCCCCTTTATCCGGGTCAATCTCAATCCTCTTCTCGCTTACTACGAACCCCAAGAGTTTTCCGTAAGTAACGGCGAAGGTACACTTGGCAGGATTGAGCCTCGCTTGGTACTTCCGTAGTCTTTGGAATAGTTTTCTCAAGTTCTCAGAGGTGCTCTTCCTCCTGCTCGAGACTTGGCAATCATATCATCCATGTATACTTCTATTTCTTTGTGCATCATGTCATAGAAAAGAGTCACCATTGCTCTTTGGTATGTTGCCCTGCGTTTTTTAGTCCAAACGGCATCACTTGATAACAAAAAGTGCCCCACATGGTTATGAATGTGGTTTTCCATGTCATTAGGATCCATCTTTATCCGGTTGTACCCTCGAGAAGCCGTCCATGAAGGAAAACCATGAATGTCCCGCGGTGTTGTCAACCAAATGTGTCAATATGTGGCAAAGGGAAGTTGTTGTCTTTAGGGCTAGCTCGATTCAGATCCCTATAATCTACACACATACGAACTTTCCCGCCTTCTTTCTTTGTACTGGTACAATGTTTGCAACCCACTCGGGGTATTTGGCTACCTCCAAGAATCCAGCATCAAATTGCTTTTTCACTTCTTCTCGGATTTTTAACAACATCTCTGGCCTCATTCTCCGAAGTTTTTGCTGTACTGGTTTGCACTCCGATTTTGTTGGCAATTTGTGCACCACTATGTCGGTGTTCAATCCCGGCATATCTTGATAAGTCCAGGCGAAGACATCCTTGAATTCCTGAAGTAGGGCTATCAGTTCATGCTTGGTTTTTGAGGAAATAGTCGTTCCTATTTTTATTTCTTTTCTTGCTTCTTCAGTCCCCAAGTTGACAATTTCTGTTTCTTCTTGGTGGGGCATAATCTGCCTTTCTTCGTCGTCCACCATTCTCTTTAACTCTTCCGGGACCTCAATTTCTATTTCATCATATCCTCTCTCAATTTCCTCTGAGACCTCAGGGCATTCAAAATTTACTCCAGGATTGGATCCGGTATCATTCATATCGTCAATCATGAGCGACCTGCAATAAATGAGAATGAATTGTATTGGGAAAGAGACGGCTTTACATGAAGGGAATGAATATGAAGAATGCATGAATGGAATAAATGAGACTTTGGTCATTTTTAAGAAAGTGGGGATATTTTCATTTCAATCAAAAAGTTAACATAGGTGCCCCATACAAGAGATCCCCATTGTCTATGGGCAAAAACAAAAGTTTGATTCGGAGCATTACTCTGATCTATTCCTAAAAACTACAGGTAGATCAATGCAGCTCCAGTTATCGAGTGTTTCCCCGGGATGGCAAGGGCGGATGTTGGTCAACATTTTGCTACCTCGGTCCTTTTCAACTATCATGTTGATGTACATCCCTTCAAATGATTTACTGAGTATTTCCTCCTAGTTAAGTTCATCATTTTTCTTCATTGCCTCTCCAATATCTTGACTGGCCGGGTAGAACCCTCCGAGATGAAAGTGGCTTTCAAACTAGGAAAGGACATCGACCTCCACGGAATGTCTTCTCCTTTGGATCCGCTTTTCTTTGCTCCTTATTTCTCTTATATTCATCTTTCTTCTCGTGGACACTTGGTTGGTAACCCAAATCAAACGATCTTTCTTGGTTATCATATTCTTGGGTCTCGTGTTTCCTTGTAATTTCTTCCCACCCCTTTTCCTATTTTGGCTCCTCGGCCCGAGTTTCTGCGACGGTCATCTTGGTACAATTAGATAACCTGGGGATAGGGGATCCGACTTCCTTCTAAAACGAATGTGGCATTTACTAGTTCCAATGCTCGGAACGAGCATTCCGCAAAGATCTTCATCATTTTAAATGTAGGGGTATCCGATGTCACCAAAGCAACAAATTCATGCTCGCTTCTCAGTGACCAATTTGCCTTCAACTACAAATTTTAATTTTTGATGCAATGATGATGGGACAACTCCTGCGGAGTGGATCCACGGTCTTCCCAACAAGCAGCTGTAAGATGGTTTTATGTCCATCACCACAAAATCGATAACATATTCAGTTGGTCCGATCAATAGGGGCACCTCAATTTTCCCCATTGTTCCTTTTTGCGTACCATCAAAAGCTCTTACCGAGTTGTGGCAGGGCTTTAGGTGCGAACCATCTATTGGTAATTTTTGCAGGGTCACCATAGGCAAGACATTCAATGCTGACCCGTTGTCGATCAGTATGCCTGGTAATACATACCCTTTGCAGTGGGTAGTAATGTTAAGGGCTTTGGTTGACCCCATTCCTCCCTTCGGGATCTCATCATCATTGAATGTGATATGATTATAGGCGGTAATATGCCCCACTATCATGTCCAGGTTTGATACAGAAATGTCCTGGGGCACAAAAGTTTGATTCAGCACTTTTAATAGCGTCTCCCGATGCTTCTCTGAACTCAAGAGTAATTCCAGCACGGTGATCCTGGCCGGTTGCTTTCGTAGTTGTTCCACTACGCTGTACTCGCTATGTCTCAAGAACTTTAGAAATTCTTTGGCCTGGGCCTCAGTTACCGGTTTATTTATCTTTTGGGGAGGTTCTTCTCCAAATATCTGCGTAGGGCTAACTGCTGTATTCTTCCCCTTATCTTTTTCAGCCGCTTTCAAAGCCTCGGAGGAATAACATTGGCCGCTCCTTGTGAAATGGCCTGCCTCACCAACGCTCACATCGCTCGCTTTGTTGGTCTTCCAAACGTAGGCTCTTTTACCTGTTCGTGTTCTGATTTTTCTGGCATAGTTACATTCACAGCATAATTCCAGGGAATTTGTCGCATATCTTTGAATGGGAATGGAGATGGTGCTGAAATGATGATCTTGGTATTTATTTTGCTGGTTTCTCCTCGGGAGACACCTGCATTTCCTGTCCTGGGAGAGATGATAAAAGGTCTATCCTTCCCGTATCTAGCTTTGGGGCTATCTGTCATGTGTACGTCTGATCCCTTCCCCATGGGTTCCTCAAAGAATTCAATTTGTTTTTCATTCATCAACTTCTGCACCAATTTCTTGAACTCTTCACATTCTTGGATATCATGCCCTTGATCGATGGAATTCGCAATACTTTCCATATTCCTTCGCCTTTATTATCATGCCTTTGTTGATCACACGAGCCATGCATAATTGTTGAAATACCCACCGTAAAGGAGACTTGATTTCGACACGTCATCCTTTATCCTCCCGGTAATGCATTCTTCTATGACATTAACTCCTCGATCCCATGATTGGGCAGCGGGTTGTTGGCTACGCTTGGCTCTTCAAACTTCAATATCCCGTAATCGATTAAATTCTGCACAAGCTTTTTTGAAGGCAAGGCAATTCTCGGTGGGATGTCCAGGGTACCGCCGTGATAGTCGCAATGTGTGCTTGGATTGTACCAAGGCGGGAAGGCGGATTGACAGCGTAACGATATATGGTCGGACCAGTCCGCTTCATACAACCGGGGAATAAAGCTCGAGTATGAAACAGGTAGGGGTGAAAGTTCTCCTCTTTTCTCTTTTCGTGACTCTCTCATCTCTTTGATTTGAATTTTGTGTTTTTCCCACAGGTGCTTGTGGCTGTGAGACTGTGAAGTTCTTCGGGGTGGTATAGGTGCTGGTGGTGTTTACTTCATTTCTCTTGTTGTACTTTCGAGACCCTTCCCCACCATCAATTCTGCCGCTCTTAATTGCCAATTCGAGAGACTCCCACCCCGATCAAGTCGGCAAAACACTGTGTTGTGTTATTAATGAGGCGGTCAAAGAGTGCCCCTTTCAGAGTATTGACAAATAATGGCGTGATTTCATACTCCGGGATAGGTGGCTGGATTTGGGCGGCCACTTCTCTCCACCTTTGGGCATATTGTCGCAGGCTTTCATTGACTTTTGCCCCATATTTTCTAACATAATTCTGCTAGGGATCATGTCTCATTACATGTTTGTATTGCTCGGAAAATGCTTTAGACAAATCTTTCCATGTCTTGACATTTGCCTTGCTCAGCTGAGTGTACCAACGTAACGCCGCTCCAGTTAGACTATCCTGGAAACAATGGATCAGCATCTTTTCATCTTTATGGTAAGCCGCCATTTTTCTACAATACATCGTTATGTGTGCAGAAGGACATGTGGTTCCATCATATTTATCGAACTCTGGCGTTTTGAATTTTGGCGGCAGGACAAGATCAGACACCAGACTTAGGTCACTAGCGTCATTTCCTGATTCTTCATTTGATTGTAACGCTTTAAATTTTTCTTCCATGAGGCGAAATCTTTCTTCCCACTTTTTTTCTACCTACTCCTGATCCTTTCGACCATGTTTAGGTCCGACACTTCTTCTTCTTCATAAAGTGCTTCAGTATCGAGGCGTTGAGTCTCAGATGCCCCTATTTGAAAGCTGGAAGACATTCCTGCAGGGTCAATATACACCTTTCTAGCTTGGTTTAGTGCAGTTGGTTGAACCTTGAAGTGAGCCAGGGTACCTTCTGGTTCTGGAACATTTTCTCCTTCTACTCGTTTTCCAAGACTTTTTGCCAGCAATGCAGTTATGTCAGATACTATAGATGTTTTTGACTGCGCAATCTGATCACTAAGGCTTCTCTAGGCCTCTTCAAGCCTTGACTCGAGCTCTCTTTGCCCTCTTTCTAGACTGATTATTCTTTCTTCCATGAGCTTTCTTTGTAGCCGGGTAAAGTATAGGTGATGAATGATTGCGGGTTAACTATATATAATGCCACAATATTCATATTGTTAATATGGTTGCAAAAAATAAATGCATGTACAATGATGCGAATGTTATGATGCAAATGCAAGAATGCATGCAGACAAAAAGTATCGATTCACTGGTAATCACCCTTTTGAACTACTTCCACGGGAATTAAAGGGTCTTGATTACAACAAAATTCGTGTTACAAAGTAAAGATCCCTAGTACAAAAGATCTAATTATAACACAGAGTCCTATAGATAGACTCTAGCTCTATCTCCTAACTTTCCAATTGCCTTGAGCAGCTTGAGGAACCTAGGAGCTTCTTCCATTCCCGGGGCTATGAAAGGTCGGAGTGTTTCAGCCTCGACAGCTAAATCATTTACATGTCTGGCGACTCGCTGTATGTCCACCATTAGGTTTGCGTAGTACTGGTCTCTGTCCTGTACCATTCGAGCAGCGTCGCGTAATCTCTTCTGCCAATAGGTGTCCCCTCCGGCTGCAGCTTCTTCGAACACATTAATTCTTTCCTTGTAATCCTCCACGATTGCTTCGAGGGACCCAATCCGTGCTTGTAACACACCCACCTCTCGTTCTCTTTCCTGCAGCTCTCGGCAAGTTATTCCTCAAGGCAAGACATTCAAGTGAGTGTTCGACTTCCGCCACCTTTCCTTTTAATTCATCACTTTGACTTTGGCTTTGCTCCAATCTCTCAATAGTGTCATCGTACAGTTTCTGCATTTCTAACAGTCTGTTTCGGCTATTCATGGATTTTCTTTTCCATACGGCGACACTTTCTCTCTCATGATGGACAGCTTGTTTTCCCTTGCTAATTTCTTGTCTGAATCTTTCTTTCTCTTGATCAATGGCCTTCTTGGCGGACCGTTTTTCTTCCTCTATAGCCAAACGACAGCTTTCAATCTCTTTCTCGATCGCTCATTTGTTAATTTCTCGTTCTTCTTCCATCAAACGGATGCCGTTCATTCTTTCTCTTTCCACAGCTACGAACTGACTCCGGCCGGCCTTTTGTATTTTTGCTTGTAACATGAGGGCATCTTTTTGATAAAGAGTATTTTTGTCGCTTAAATCTGCATTCAATTTCTTCAATTGCCTAATGATCCCGTCTCGCTCATCAACTTCTAAGCTTGCCTTATAGAGCTCGCTCGCATGTTGGGTCTGTTGAATGTCCATTTTCCTTTTAACTTCTTCGAGTTCACTCCTTAAGATGTCGGCTTCGGACGGTACCACCCTTGCAAGCTCTTCGAGTGACACTGCTGGTCCTTGATCAGATTCAAGAATCACATTATTAACCCTCAAATGTCTCCAAAGGTCGTAATCTGGGGTAGTCATGTGCTCGGTATCTCCTTCCACCCTGATCCGGTAACAATGATCCCAGGCCCTCATGATGGTCTGAATTTTTCCTTTGAACTCCCCTTTGAAAAGAAATTCAGTTTGGCTTAATCCGGCGGTATTGGGAATAAACTGTCGTGATCTGAACTGCCGAGATACTAAAAGCGGGGCACAAGCGATCCCTCCATGCAATCCCAACATCATCAGCCAGTTGAAGTCACCACAACTGTATAGAAAATAATTAACTTTACCGAGCCATGGGACCCTCCATGCTATGTCTTCATCTTGAATGTTCCTGAAGAACCTGGTCCACATTTTTGTTTTCAAATCCTCTCGCCATTCCTTTGCTAAGTATTCTCGTAAAGGCAAAAAACCTTGGAAGGATATCCCCGGCAGGACTCTTGTAGGTGTCTTCCACATGTGACTCTGAATCCATACTTGTAATAGTTGTGCGCAGCCTCGAAAACGTCCTTCTTCATGTTTCCGGCTAGCGCTTAAGGAAATGAAAGTCTCGACCAAGATTGCTGGTACTGGGTTTGCTTTTCGTTTCACCCGCTCAAACAAATCCAGAATGGCTATGTCAATGTTTCCGAGTACTCTGGGAAAGATCACCAAGCCATATATTCCTAAAGCGAATAGGTCCATTTTCTTTGCCTCGCCTGGATGTGTTGATATGATGTCCCGAATACTCTCCCATGCAAAGACTGTATTATCTCCTCGGATTTGAAGGACGCCACTAACCCAATCGTCACTCATTCCCGCAAAGGTTTTGAGTTTCGCAGTGTAATTCTGATTCCTTGGAGGCTTCGCGTAGATCCAATCTTCCCGGATATTTTTCTGGTTAAGTAAAGCGCAGTGTATTCTTCTACCGTAGGCATCATGTCCCGCCCATTAAAGGTGAAGCGAAGAAAAGCGGATTCCGAATCGGACTATAGCTCGGAGTAGGGGCTGGTTAATCCGAACATATAACAAATACTGTGCGATGTCGCCATAACTATTGCGTAACAAGTCTTGTAGTCTTCGGTCCCATCTTTCCCAAATGCTTTGAAGATCCCACAAGTCGCTACATTGAAGACTCACATAAGTGTATCCTGCTATTATTATGTTCGTTTGGAAAACTGTCTCCTTGGATTTTCTGATTGACTTCTGACCAATGTCTGACTGATAAATTAATCTCTTCTTTCCTAAGACACCTTTTTTCCATGGTGAAAGACTTTCTGATCAGGCAAACCACTTGATCCAGTACCTTTATGTGATGCAAATGCAATGATGTATGCGAAAAAGAACAAAAAGCGAAAAGAAAACAAGTCAGTACCAGATAAAATTGATAAATATATAAATAAAATGACAAAATTAAACAGAAATAAACACGCAAAACAACCCTATTTATCCCGTCTAAAACCTAAGGTTATCCGCATGGTTCTAACAGGGTGGGTTTCTATGTTCTCTACATGCAGTTTTGGTTCTAGGAGGTACCCGAATTGTCCTTGCTGTCCCCTACTAAGGGTAGCAAGGCCCCCGATCATCACCCATTATAGGCTCCTTTCAACCGAGTTCAATTCAGGGGACCCATTCGCTTATGCCCGTACGAAGGAACGATATCCTTACGAAAGCATAAGGTACTCGAGCCCCGAAGGTACTTGCTAGGCCCATACGGGAGAACGATATCTCCACGAAAGCATTAGCGTTTCACCCCCACTTAAAAAGACGGGTTTATATGCCATATTTTAAATGCGTTAAAATAAATGCGCAATTATGACCGAATGTTAATTTAATAGTCACCTTAATCCGGAACTTTCAATATTAATAAAGCGGTAATTATTTTAAAAGCTTGACTCTCATTTTTTTTTCGAAAAAACAAAAAATGTCCCCAGCGGAGTCGTCATCTGTAGCGATGTCCCCTTTTAGTTTTGGATCGCTAAAATAAAAACGTGGCTTTTTCGAGTGTTTTTTGAAAGGTATTTGTGATTTTTTTGGATATAAAATATTTATTCCGTGGGGTTTTAAAATAAACCGTATAAAAAAAATGGAGTCGCCACCGGCCACTTAGGTAGGCCGGACACCATAAAACCAGAGATTCAAAAAGACAGGGTTCGGGAGTCGGTTACGGATGGGGAAGGATTAGCACCCCCACACCGCCCAAAATTGGTACTTTAATAATTACCGCTTTATTAATATTGGATTTTCCGGATTAAAGTGACGATTATTTTAAAATTTGGTCATAATTGCGAATAAATTTTAAAGGCCCCGTTATTCGAGGATAAACGCCCAACCACTATCACTACGCCTGATACTGGCCCCGTTTACGCTCGGATAAAAGGACACCGCATTGACAATTTATATCCCGATATACAAACTTAGTGAGCAAAATATAAAACATGGCAAATGATTTAAATGTAGTAAATATTGTCATAACAGAATATTAATCTAACATAGATGATATTCTAGACTAAAACATGCATATATACATATTATTCTAAATAATAGATAAAAACAACTATAATATGTCAAAATAACAAGGCAGGAATAAGTACATATAGATGAACAAATATTAAAAAATGCATACTGGTAATAAAACATATTTCAACATATACGGGTCAACATATCGTATAAAAAGGGTAAATATATTAACATGTAGCCCTAAAAAAAATAAGAAGGCACACACATATAAAATACAAAATACACCATGTACGAATCAATTAAAACATAACATGCTTAATATGAATAACCGGATAAAAGACGCATGACCATTATAATCTTAATACACATATATATGTAAACATAGAATACGAGTCATATACGAGGGACATAAAATAAAATAAAATAATAGAATACATCAACATATACGATTATAATACGAACATTAGTATTTACAAAGAATACAGGACTGAAATGAAAGAAAAACAAAAGTCAGTGGCAGAAATTAAAGAACAATAATATGTAATTTGGGGACGAAATTGCGAAACAAACAAAACCTAAAAGGAAATGTAATTGTAATTAGACCAAGGGGCGGACCCAAAGTGAAAAATTCAAAAACGCGGGATGGTTAAGGGCGTAATTTTACCATTCAAAACCGATTCGGTGTAATTTAGGGACTAGATTGTAACCTTTTGAAAAATCGGGGGACTGAAATCTGATTATACCATGCGGCAAGACAAAAATGAAAATATTGAAAACGTGGTGGGATTAAGTGTGTAATTTACCCATTTAGCAAAATAAAAACAACTATAAAAGCCCCCCTTTAAGGCCTAAATCAAAATTTTGGCCATTTGTTTCATTTTCTCGGTTTTTTCGAGTCTTCTTCTTCGCTTTTCTCTCGTCTGTTCTTATAATACCCGAGAATCCGGCGGTCGGCCGCCGTGTTCTCACCGCCGCCCACCGCTTAACCGGCGCCGATGAGCCTCCAAAATAGACCAAAACAACCCCCTTGTCGTCCTCAATACGAATCCTAGGTTGGATTCAGAGGATATACCTCTATTCGCCCTAGATCTAGGAAATACAAACAAAAAAAAGAGTTCTAAACCTAAAATATAACTACCAGGGGGGCCTTCCCCTCCCTTTAGTTCACCAGATCTGGCTTGTAGAAGCCTAAAGGCTTATCACTGAGGAAGGGAAGACCCACAAACGACGCCGGTAAGACTACTCTCCTCTTTTATTTCTGTTGTTTTTTTTTGTATATGCATGTAAAGAAAAACAATAAGAAAAAGAGACAAAAAATTTACCACTGGACTGTCTTTTGATTATCTTGGATGTTTACAACTTTCAGATTTTTCGTATTACAAGATCTCTTTTCTCCCTTTTTTTTGTTCTTACTCTCCCCTTTTTTTTTCATCCCCGTTACAAAAGTTCATATATATTATTGCCTCTGTTTTTGGTTTGCAAGTTGCATCTTCCTTTTTTCAGATCTGAACTGACACTTTGCTTGTTGTCTTTGGCATAATCTGAACGCGGGGACTGAATATCGGCGCGGTGGCGGTATGGACGTTCGCCAGCGGCCGACGGGGCGCGTTTTCGGCCGTTAGATCGATCGATCTAACGGTCGAGATGGCTTGAAGAACGATCGGCCTGGATGAAGCCTCGATTTGATGAGACGGCTTCAGATTTCGCCACGTGGAGCTCCGCAGTCGAGGAGTCAGAACGCGTGGATCTTACGCGCGCGTGGGATATTAAAGCGTCCGCGCGTGGACTACACGCGCGCGTGGCACTCTAACGGTCCATACGTGTGGAACACGCGCTTGGCAGATATTTTTGACCTTGGTTGCATCGTGGCCGTTGGATCAGATCTTGATCCAACGACCCACAGTTACCTGCACATTGTAATTAAATGAGATTCAGATTTGGGCCAAACGGGCCTTGTAATTGAACTTGTAATTGGACTTGGACTTCATGTTTATTTGGGTTTAATATATATTTAATTTTTTCATTTTACCAGCCCAATAATATTAATAATAATATAATTATAACATCAATACATGTATATACGAAAATGTATACTTATATTATACAATCATTAATTAATATAATATTCTAGTATACGTACGTATAACCATACATATAATTAACATAACATCTATATATTAATCAAATACGCTCATACTCTAGATACATACGCGACATACATACACCCCTAATACGTATACATAGCTTATACATGCACACACCACCTTATATTAGTAACATTCATATAATAAATATACATGCAATATTAATATATTTACAACTGAAAATGAGTGATTACAGTACCTAGGCTAGAGCAGTACATAACACTTGTTGGATTTGTGGATCACGTGATCACAAGAGGCGAGACTGTCCATGTTTGGCTCATGAAGGACATGCTCTTACGGCTGTTGTTGCTAACTCTTGTTGGAGTTGTGGATTGAACGATCATCTAAGACGTGATTGTCTATTGTTAGTGGGTGGCGGATAGGCCAGGGCATCTGTAGTTGCACCACAACGAGGTTGTGGTCGTGGCCAAAGACATTTTTAGTGAAAGAAAGAGGGTCTAAGGACGGTGGCTCATACCGTTGCTATTCAACCAGAAGGTGGTGGTCTTGCGAGGGTGTACGCACATCGTGAGAGATATACGACACTGACATGATTGCAAGTACATTTACTTTGTAATCTCTACCATTGTTTTCTTTGGTTGATTCTGGTTTAACACATTCATATATCTTGCGTGAGCATGCACATTTGCTTAATATACCTTTAGAAGTATTGGGTATGGGTATGCATGTAACTAGTTCCTTTGGGGAGATGATTGTTACGAGAAGGTTGTTTAGGAGATGTCCTTTGATGGTTTAAGGTCATGTGTTTACGGTTGATTTGATGGAGTTGCCATTTCATGGTTTTGATGTAACCTTGGGCATGGATTGGTTGTCTGAGTATAGAGCTGTTGTTGATTTTGAAACCAAGCGAGTTTCCTTGAAACTTGTTGATGATTACGAAGTGGTTGTTGTGTGTTAAAATGCTAAGTTTTTGCCCAATATTGTTTCAGATCTGGAAGCGAGTCATTTGATGGATTCTGGATGTTAGGCATTCCTAGCCTATGTTATGAATTAGGGGTCAAAGGAGGTGCATGTTTAGGAGATTTGCACCGTATGTGAGTTTTTGGGTGTTTTTCCTGAGGAGTTGTCGGGTTTGCCACTAGATAGAGAGGTTGAGTTTAACATTGAGTTGTATGCAAATACTTCTCCATTGTCTATTTCTCGCTATCGCATGACACCAAAGGAGTTGAAGGAGTTAAAGACGCAACTTGAGGAGTTGCTTGATCGAGGGTTTATTAGGCCTAGTGTTTCACAGTAGGGTGTGCCGATGTTGTTTGTGAAAAAGAAAGATGGCACGATGCAAATATGCATTGATTATCGACAACTAAACAAGTTGACGATTAAGAATAAGTATCATTTGCCGTGAATTGATGATTTTTTCCGATTAGTTTAGAGGTGCTTCAGTGCTTTCCAAGATTGATTTGAGGTCTAGGTATTACCAGATGAAGGTAAAGGATGTGGATGTGCCTAAAACTATTTTTCGCACGAGGTACAAGCATTACGAGTTCTTGGTGTTGCCGTTTGGTTTGATTAATGCCCATGTTGTGTTCATGGACATAATGAATCAGGTGTTCCAAGATTTTTTAGACTAATTCGTGGTTGTGTTTATTGATGATATTCTTGTGTACTCTTTTACCAAGAGGGATCATGATAAACACTTACGAATTGTGCTTCAAGCATTATTGGATAATTAGTTGTATGCCAAGTTAAGTAAGTGTGAGTTTTGGCTTAAGGAGGTTGTCTTTCTTGGGCACGTTGTGCCAGCCTAAGGAGTTCAGGTTGACCCACAGAAGATTGAGGCGGTGATAGGTTGGAAGGCACCTAAGTCTGTGTTGGAAGCTTGTAGTTTCCTTGGGTTGGCCGATTATTACCTTTAGTTTGTGGATGATTTTTTGAAGATTGCTACCCCTTTAACCAAGTTATTGCAGAAGAATGTCTGTTATGAGTGGATAGAGGATAGACAACAAGCTTTTGAAAAGTTGAATGAGGCTTTGACGTAAGCTCCAATACTGATTCAACTTGAATCGGGTAAGGAGCTTGTTGTTTAGAGTGATGCATCATATGTTGGTTTGGGTTGTGCTTTGATGAAAGAGGGAAAAGTTGTGGCTTATGCATCTAGAGAATTAAAGGTGCTCGAGTGCAATTATCCTACGCATGATGTTTGCGTTGAAGAATTGGAGACAGTATCTATACAGTGAGAGGTGTTTTGTGTTCATGGATCACAAGAGTTTGAAATATTTGATGACTCAAAAGGATTTGAATCTTAGGCAATGTAGATGGTTGGAGTTGCTTATGGATTATGATTTGACGATTGAGTATCATCCGAGAAAGGCTAATGTTGTAGCCAATGCCCTAAGTCGGAAAGTTGTGATGGAGTTGAGGGCGATGTTTGCATGGTTAAGTGTGACGTGGGATGGAGGCTTATTGGCCGAGTTGCAAGTAAGGCCATCTTTGTCGCAATTGATTAAGGAAAAGCAACCTTTTGATGATGCGTTGGTACCAGATGTTAAGGATATCATTGGTGCAAATCCAATGGATTTTCACTTTAATGATGATGGGTGTTGTGTTTTAAAGATCAAATACTGGTGCCTAGTGATGATAAGTTGAGGCGTACCATTTTGACCAAGGCACATACTAGTCCATTTGCTATGCATCCCGGTAGTACTAAGGTGTATCGAGGGTTGAAGGAAGAGTACTATTGGACTGGTTCAAAGAAAGATGTGGTTGATTTTTTTTCTAGATGTATGGTATGCCAACGTGCCAAGGCCGAACATCAGTTTCCTTCCGGGTTGTTGCAACCGTTGAGTATACCAGAATGGAAGTGGGAGAGAATCACCATTGATTTTGTGTGTGGGTTGCTGTTGACGCCCACTAAAAAGTTTTCCATTTGGGTGATTGTTGATCGGTTTACGAAGTTTGCACATTTTGTGCCAATGCATACAACATATACCTTGGATAAGTTGGCGGAGTTTTATATCGCCAAGATTGTGCGTTTGTACGAGGTGCCTAAGTCCATAGTTTCGGATAAGGATCTGCGGTTTACAACGAGTTTTTAGGAGTGTTTGTATCGAGCTTTGGGTACATTACTAGATTTCAGTACTTCGTATCATCCTTAGACGGATTGTCATTCTGAGCATGTGATCCAAGTTTTGGATGATATGTTAAGGTGTTGCATTATTGAGTTCCAAGGGACTTAGGAGAAACAGTTGCCTTTGGTGGAGTTTTCTTCTAACAATAGTTATCACGCTAGTATACAAATGGCACTGTATGAGGCCTTGTATGGTAGGAAGTGTCGTACGCCTTTGTGTTGGGCTGAGGCTGGGGAAAACATGTTTCTATGTTGGATGTGTTGAAAGAAACAAATTAGAAAGTGAAGCTTGTTTGTGATCACTTGAAAGCGGCTTCGGATCGCTAAAAATCCTACGCGAATTTGAAGCGTAGGGAGATTGAGTATGTTGTTGGTGATCGTGTGTTCTTGAAGGTGTCACCTTGGAAGAAAGTGATGCAGTTCGGATGTAAGGGTAAGCTTAGTCTGAGGTTTATTGGGTCGTATGAGGTTGTGGATTGTGTAGGTCCTGTAGCTTTTCGTTTGAGGTTTCCTCATGAGTTAGAGACGATTCACGATGTGTTTCATGTGTCAATGTTGCAGAAGTATCGATCGGATCCATCGCATGTTATGTCGATGGAGGATATTGAGTTGCAACCGAATTTATCTTATGATGAGGAACCTATTGGGATCCTTGATTCTAGTAGTAAGTTTCTTCGTGGCAAGACAATCGAGCTTGTGAAGGTGTTGTGGCGACACCGTGGAGTTGAGGAGGCCGCATGAGAGAGTAAATCGAACATGATGAAGCAGTTTCCGCATTTGTTTCCTTCAGAAAAATATTGAAGATGAAATTTCGTAAGTGTTGGAGAGTTGTAATGCCCCTGTTTTAGGCCTAGGAGTTTCTAGGTTGATTAGGTAGTCCGGTGGATTAGGATTAGAGATTCGAGATTTAAGTCAGAATAAATATTTTTGGTGTGAGAAAATATATGGGGAAAATATCTATAATTCATTATTTAATATATGCATATTTTTAGTAAAGTAAATTTTGGAAGATGGAATTTGGAATTTGGACATTTTGGCTAGTGGCCAAAATGTAAAAAAATGAAAAACGGTTTTTAGTGACTATTTTGAAAAAGGGTCAAATCTTAGAATCCTTAAGGAGCTATTTTACCTAATGTTTTTAATTTGATTTTCCTCTTAATTTGGATTATTTTTAAGGAGTTTTATTAAGGAAATTAAAGGGGAATTAATTAGAGAAGGTAGTTATTTCCCAAAAACACTTTTGACGTAACTTCTTTTCTTAAACATTTCTCTCAACTTCTCTTCAGCCAAACACTTTCTTTTTCATCAAATATTTGAGGTAATGTCCTTGATTTCTTAAACCTTTGATTTCTATTGGATTCTTCAATCTTGTTTTCAAAAATCTCATTTTCTTCTTTTATTTTTCAAGAGTAAAACATCCAATTGAGAGGAAATTCACTCATTAGAGGTAAGGTTCGTTCTTCTCCTCTAATGAATGGTTCTTTATTGAAATTCTCAAGTATTTGATCCTTGTTTAATGTTTTCTAATAAGTTTTAATGTATTTGAATTACATGGTACCTACTGTTTAAGCATGATTTGAGTATGGTTTATACTGATTTTGATTATATATTGATGATGAATTCATTTGGAAAATGATTCATGTAAGTATGAGGAATACTTGTTAATGCATGGTTTAATACATTGGGAAAATGGTTTTGTATGTTGTATATAAAAACAATGAGGTACATGGTTAACAATGAATTATATTGACAAGTGCACTATAAAAAGTCACCTCCGATATTGAGGGTTTTATGTGTACCGAATACTCCACCACGAGTACCATAATGGTTGAGGGGTTATATGGTACTGAAAATCCCGTTAGAGGATTATACATCTAACCAATGACAGGGGTTGTGATTGTACCCAGTTGTTATTGTACCAATTGTGATGGTACCATAATTTCTCTTGAGATTGTTTGAAATGTTGAGAGGACACTTGTTGAATCCGTGTATCCGGTGTAATATTTTGTAAAGTGGAACTTGGTTTATGATCACTTGAAAGCCAATATAATTGATAATGTATCATGTGATAGATTATGTTGTATAATGTTGATTTATACATGTTTACTCTTTAAGCCTTGCATATTGGTTGTTATGCATGGAAAAGCTTAAATTGAGGGTTAGAAAATGAGATTTTGTTGTTGATCCATGATACATGTTCCATATGGTTTAATATGCATGTTTTGGAAATGTTAAATGCATAGTTTGAAAGGCATGATGTTTTAAAAAGAGGTTTTGAAATGTTGAACTCATGAGAGTTGGAAACCGGTTTTAATTGCATTGATGGTGTTGTGTTTTGAACACTCTTGACTAAGCCATATGTGCTTACGCTCTCTTTGTCCATCAATGCAGAGAATTAAAGGTTGGAGTCAGGGAGCAAGAGAGGGAAATTCTAAGGACTTGAATAACTAAAAAGTATGGTTTTTGAACTAGACTAGTAGTAATAAAGGCAATGGGGTTCATTGTTGTTGTTTAGGAGGGTTATTTGCTAAACTCCCTATTTGTTCAAGCTTATAATGTTGATGTGGTGTTGTATGAGGCTTTATGTGATTGGTTTTGTTGTGGATTTATGCATGAGCTTTGAATGACTTAGTTTTTAGGATGCATGCCTCTAGACTTGAGATTGAAGTATGTTGCTATTTGATCATGTTTCCTTGATGTTCTGGCATGGTTTGATCCTTATTTTAGTGGAATACATGTTTAAGGCTTGTTGAAGCATGTTTGAGTCTATAATTGTATGAAAAACCAGAAAAAATGTGCATTTTGGGTCAGGCCGTACCGATACGCGAGGCCTCATATCAGTACGGGTATGCTGGATGATGGTCTGGGATTGGTACATGGAAGGCCGTATAGATACGAGCTTGAGCTACTAGAAATCCACTTTTTGCGACTGAGCCCGTGTATCGATACACCTTGGTCTCGTACTGGTATGACCTATTGGATTGAAGCCCTGTATTGGTACGGGTATCCCGCATATCTATTCGGGTTGCCGTTAATTCGGTTAATGTGTTTCCTGAAGTTTCTGATTCTTTCATTTTGCTCGATGATGATTTTGAATGCAATTAGATGAGTTTGGATTATCGTTTTGAGCTTAAATTTTGCAAGGAAGCATGTAATTTGAATAACTAAGGTTTGGTAATTCGAATTTTAGTAAAACCCTTGTAACTTTCCAAATTTGCATTTTAGTCCCTAAAATGCAATTTGTTCAATTGGATGTCTGATCAACGCCCGATTTAGTTGAGGTTTCACCCGCTTCTAGCATGCTCACCATAGGATACAATGTTGCATCTAGACAAGATAAAAAGAAAAAAAATGGACCTAAGTTTTGTTAACCGTTTCAGGTTTTGTTTCAGCAAAACTCAATGTAGCTCGCTCGGTTTGGTCTGGCATCTAGGCCAGGTCGAGAGGGTTACAAAAGCATTAGTTCTTTCTATCTTCTTGACCTCTTTCTCGAGTCTATCTTCTAGCTACTCGAGTCTTGATCTCTAATTATGTTCAATTCTTTCCAAAATTTTGTCAATGATGAACTTCTACAGATTCTCGGGTTACTACCATTGAACCCTAAGAATTTTAGATGTTTGTTTAGATTATTATGTCATGTTAAATATACAAAGAATGTCTAAGGCTTTGCTAAAATGTAAACATGTATGCAATAAGCTTTTGATTCGAAAAGTGATCCCCATAGAACAACTTTCATTGAGACTAAAAGGTTTCATTTACATCAGAAATTAGATGTTTATAAATAACGGTGAGCCACATCTCCTAACTTCCTAATTTCTTCCAAAAGCATAATTAGCTTCCCTCCATAGTCCAATGCCAGATCAATATTCTGACCTAATGGCATCGCTGTGTTGGCCAAGTCTGCCACTTTGCGTGCTTGAGTGATAGCAATTGTTGCGCGTAATAAGTGCTACGCAAATTGTGCAAGTATACACGTCGAAAGTAATAAAGTGATACGAGTATCGAGTATCATCTCCACAGGGATTGGTTTGGGCCACTTTGCTTAAGTTACTGCACTGTGAAAATAAAAACACAATTGATAATAGAGGTTCTAATTAACGAGAAAACTAAGAGCAATAAACTAAAAGAATAGATGAAATCAAATAAGAGAGGGAATAGGCCAGGTTATCGTGAGTTGAGGAGTGATAGCCGATTGGATCGTCTTGGTAAAAGAGTGCAAGGGCAACTCAGTTGCCGTGGCAACTTGCGCAGCGGGGTTGCCTTGGCAACTAATCGACAGTTGCCTGGGCAACTAATCGACAGTCTAGGAAACTGTTTGGGCGGCTGGGTAGCAGCTTCAAGGTTCGGCGGAGCGTTCTTCAATGGTTTCTTCTTATCCCTAAGTCAAAACTCTAGCTATTTGTGCATGCCTTGATAATACATCCCTGCGTGAATCAAGGGCGAACAACAACCAATCTTGCGCTCCTCTTAGCCGTTGAAATCCTTAACTTATTCCTAAGCCGGATTAATCTTCACCATCAATAGATTGAATAAAGACCATACTCATTCGTTTCTTGAATCTAACTCTCCCGATATTGGATAAATAGATAAAGTTACGAGATTCTCTCCCAATTCACTCGCAAACAAGAATAATAACCAAGAATAAGTAAACCTTGAATTGAAAGTGCAAACTCTTATTACCTAAACAAAATCCAATTGTTTCTCACAACCACAAAACACAATAACCCCAACCAATCAAGTTAGTTCATGGTTGGGTTCAAAAGATATACAAAGAATAATCCCCAAACCATGAATCTAATGGAAGCAAAAAAGAAGAAGAAATCGATCAGCCCTCTTTGGAAAATCTCTCCCAATCGAACTCTCCCTTCTTGAACTCTCTTGTGAAAATATCTTCCTTCTTGCCTTCTCCTTGTCGAAATTTCTCCTCTCTTTGCTCCACTCTCTTTGACGGCTTGGTCTCCTTTAAATAGGAGATATCTAGGTCAAAATCCTTCTTAAGGAGGAAGTTAAGTTGGAATTAAATACTTTAAAAGAATATAATTCTTTATTATATTTAAATTCCTTCTAAAACTTCTCCTATCTTCTTGGAATTTAATTTCTCTTTAACCTCTTCATGGAAATCAAACTCCTTTGGGATTTAACTTTGCTCCACGTCATCTTGGGCTTATTTAGTCATCAATTTTGACTACCATATCATCTTATCCCTTATCAAAATTTGCCTTGGCAACTAGCTCGGCATCTCCTTTATGCATTACCCTGGCAACTGCGTCGGCATCTCCTTCATGCACTGCCCTGGCAACTGGTTCTAGCCTTGTTTAGGCAAGTGATTATGCACACACACAAAATCACACCAAAGCAGCATCTTTTTCCACAAAAATCACCAAGTTATGTAATCAAGCTCAACAGTGGAAAGAAACATGAATTAATGCATGAATGACTAATTATGCAACTGATATGAGCCCAAGTCTAACAATAATATGAGTAAGAAAAGGGTAATAAAAATAGTACTTTTGAACACTTATCAGCAATCTTCATGTCATTGTTCTTGTCTTGTATTTCTCGTTCAGCCTCTCGCAACTTAGAAGTCAGTTCTATAGCGCTTTCATATGAAACTTGCTTGATTTCTTCAACATGAATTTGGCACGTGTGTAAAGAACTTCTAAGCTTATCTGCTTTCTCTTTCAATGCTGCATTTTCCGACTGAAGGGTTTTAGATTGGTCTTAGCAATGTTGTATACTTGTACTCAAAATCTTGTTCTCAGCTAGACTATCTTATAGCTCACCCTTGAGAATGTCGCATCAACTTTTGGCTTCTTTCAAATTTCGTGACAACAATCTGTCTTGATTTTCATTTGTTCTGCTTCTCTTCTTCCAACACTCTGAGTTATTCTTCAGCTGAACGACGTTGTTCTTGCACTACTCAGGAGTATCTCCCAAACCAATAGCCTTGAACACCCAATAAAGCTTATGATAATCATCCTACAAATTTTTAAGTTCTTCGCCCAAATTATCTCTTTCTTGCCCAAGCTTGTTCACTTGAGCGTTCCATTTGAGTGAATGTCCCTTTGCTGGAGTACTTTCATCCTTAGCCTCATATTCTAAATCAACTAAGCGGCCCACTAATGTACTAGGCTGACCCTTTGCTCCGAATTCCCATTTTCCAATCTCCAAAAGAGCTTGAACTTGTTGTTTGAAGGCGAAACAATTCTCGATGGTATGCACCTAAATCCTGAGATAATACTCCCAACAAGCATTAACATCGTACCAATATGGATACGGAGGTTGCATGGGTGTCAAAAAGACCATACTCTTCAATTGGGCTTCTAACAGCTGATGATATAACTCTCTATATGATATGGGTATCCGATCGAAATGAGGACCTTTAACTCTCGCCTTTTGACCATCAATCAAGAAGTAGACATCGTGATTTGAACCTTGTCCTGGGTACTGGCTCTTCTTCAACTTTGCCTCTAGAATGATCTCTGGTTCATTGTAGAATTGGGGCCTCCCATCTTTGAAACCCAACACTCTTGCCTTGATAATATCTTGAACTTTTTTCTTCAAAGCCCCGCAGTTCTTGGTAGTGTGACCCAAACTTCCTAAATGGTAACTACATCTGGCACAAATATTGTAACCTTTCAGGTAAGGAGGTTCCTTCGACACAAACTAAACTAGGTTAATGAGATTCCTTTCAAGCAACATCGGGAATAAGTTGGTGTATTTCATAGGAATCTGAACATGCTTCTTCACATCACGTACTTCTCGGGTTTCTTCTGGACCTACCACCACTTTCCTGGAGCTCGACTTAGATATCCCTCCTACTGGTTTGTTGATGTGAATCACGAATGGGTTTGAACTATAGTGTTGTAGTTGCCTTGTTCAGGGTAGAGTTCTTACCATCAAGCTTCATGTTCTAATTCTTGACCAAATCCTTTTTTGATTCTCTCTTTAGCTATAGTGGTCATCAGGTTCATCATCTTAGCCGTTTGCTTCTTCAATTCTTGCATCTCAATTCGTTCGTCACTAGTGTGAGTATTGTCTGCTATGTCTAATTCAAAGCCTTCGGATGATCCCTCTTCTATTGTCTCTAGTGTATCTTTAGGACATAACCCTAAATTTACACTATTTTCTATCTGATCGCAAAACCTTCTATCTATTATGAACGATTTCTAATTTGGCGACCATTTACGAATCAAGACCTTAAAAATGCCATGAAGATGCAAAAATACAAAACAAAACAAATAAATTAGTATCAAATATAAATAAATGAGCAAAATGATGTTGCAATAAAAGAAAAAAAGAGCAAACAAGGCATAAAAGACACAACCCTATCTACATGCCATCTAATCCCCTTACGTTATCTGCATGGCTCTAATGGGGTGGGCTTTCGTTTTGAGTGAATGCCAATATGAGCAAAAGGGTTTAAGTTGTCAACTGCAGACAAGGCTAAGCTAAGGATTCATGACTAGCGCGAAAGCCTAGCGAACAAAGAAGCATAGCCCCTCCATCGACAAATACTCCTAACACAGAGACTCCTTCAATATGCACTTTTATGTAAAGTGGCTTTAGGTGCATGGTCATTGCCTCAGTAGGTCGATCTATGATGACTCGTATTGAGCTTACTGATGAATTATTCCCTGCGAGTCCAGTTGAAGTAACAGTAGAAGTAGTTGTCCCAATTGTGGGAGTATCCGTACCATAAAAGGGCTTTCTATTATGCGGATAAGTCAAAAGGGATATGTTCCAGCAAGAAAGGGTAATTCTATCAGTTAAGATAGTTTTCAAGTTATCCTATTAGATGACTTAAGGAAATGAAAAAGCTCTTAGGCATAGATTCCGATACATTACGCAAGTAGGTTTTAGAGCAAGCCCAGAGTCCTTGAAGTAAGCCAGGTAGGATAAGAGTCATGGATACGATGTCTAAGTGTCCACTCTTACTATTCCTCCCATTTATACCAAGACCCCGACTCCTACTAACTTAATCCTCAATATTTTGCCAAGATAGGCTACTACCATCAATCGATAGATGAATAAGAATGCTACCCAACTGCACGCACCAACAAGAGAATCTCTCTTTACGCTTTACTGATTCTCCTCAAATGGAGGCCAACATCTACTTTGAACTTCTTTTAATAAGGTCTTCCCTTAACTCGATTCCTTTAGGCTAGGGGTGGCGGGAAGCAAAGACACCAATAAATAGCTACTTGATAGGATCGCATAGAAGCTTTAAGAGATAGATAGGGGGTCATCCACCGAAGATGGAAGCGGGAAAGATGAGAGCACAAACGGGGTAGCTTTTTTTATCCTTTGGTTTATAGTCGAATCTGGAGAATATGAACTCATCACATTCTTCTTTCCGGTACCTTGTTATGAGCAGCCCTAGTGCTCAATCTCGGGTCTGATCATGATAAAGAGGGTTCGGTCCTTATCTAATTCCTAAGAGAAAGTAGCTGTGATAGAAGGATGGATTTCATTCGATTGAGGAATGATTGGTTCTTAGTATTAGAAGCTAAGATATTGTTTTTTGATAATTGACTCTTAGATTGAATATCAATTTGGCCCTTTAATCATTTTGCCACGAGCCCCCTCTCTCAAGAGTGACGATTTCTGACATCAAATTCCCGCAAGAACTTTCAAATGACTGACTGAAGCAAATGGGACAAGCGGGCGGGAACGACGAAAGTGGAGTTGCAAAGTGCTACTAAGCACATGCTAAAAGATGTCCAGGATACTACTACACTTTCACTGGTACTAAAGGATACTTGAACTATCCACGTTTCCCCTACTAATAGTAGCAAGGCCCCCAATCATCATCCATTATAGGCTTCTTTCAATCGAGTTCAATTTAGAGGACCCATTCATCTATGTCTACACGGAGAAACAATATTCCCACGAAAACATAGAGTATTGGAGCCCCAAAAGGACTTGCTAGGCGTACACGAGGGAACAATATCCCCACGAAAGCAATAACGTTTCCCCCTCACTTAAACGGACAAGTTTATATGTTAAATTTTAAATGGGTTCAAAATAAACTCACATTTATAAACAAATATTAACTTAATTGTCACTCTAACTCACAACTTCTGATATTAATATAGCGGTAATTGCTTTTAGGCATGACTTTCCTTTTTTGTAAAAACAAAAAATCATCCCCAGTGGAGTCGCCATGCTGTAGCGACTAAAAAATCCAAGGTACCCCACTTTTCTTGAAAAAAATAGATTTTGGCGAATTTCTTAAAAATTTGTATTTTAGTATAAAAGTCGAAGTCACCATCGGTCACTTGGTTTAGGTAGACCGGACACCAAATTACTAACTAGAGATTTTTTTTAGGTTCGGGAGTCGGTTATGTGTGGGGAAGGGTTCGCACCCCCACCACGCCCCAACTTGGTACCAAATCAATTACCGTTTTATTAATATCAAATTTTGCGAGTTAAAGTGATGATTAAATCAAATTTTGGTTATACATAAATTTTAAGGGCCTCGTTCTTCGAGAATAAACAAAAAACCACCAACAATACGTTTGGTACTAGCCAAGTTTACTCTCGAATAAAAGGGCGCCTCATTAACAGTTTATATTCCGGATGTGATCATAATAAAACATGGAAAACATAAAGAGGCATGAAAAGAAACATAAAATAACCATATACCAAGCAACCAATGAAGAAACATATACATATGTTAAACGGCCACTGTCGAAACCAATATATAAACTATACTTAAACATTAAACTATATACACATATATGTACATGCGGCAAGAGCAAATATATATATGTGTGTGTTTGTTATACGATATTATACATATAAATACCATATACAAAGGGATGCACGAATATTACCCAATATCATGGACCAAAAATGGAAAAAAAAGCAGAAATACAAGGCAGTAAACCAAGAATGGATGAAATTGAAAGATAGAAAGCCATAAAGACGGGGGAGATAATTACAGGGAGGCAGAATGGTTTAATGAAAGGGATTATCCCAATTTTAAAACAAGTAAGGTATAAAACTTAAAATAAAAACCAGTTTCTTTTCATTTTATTTTTTAAAATAGATCAAAAACTATTCTTTGAAACTCTCTGGATTGTTCATCCATGGTTCATTAGTTCTTAAAAACTCGAACCAATTTCCAGAATCTGACGATACTCCACCATTCCGACCACCATGAATCGTCGCTGCTTGCCGGTACCGACGAACCTAAAACTAAACCCCAAACAACTACATTTCCTCCCCAATTCAAATCTGACTTCAGACTTAGAGAAACCAACCCCGATATACCAAGATCTAGTAATATCAAGACACCAAATCCCTTTTTAAAAAAACTCTTTTAAAAACTTAAACCTTAAACATTCAACGGTAAAAGAGGAAGACGAAGAGGCAACTATTGAAAGGTGTTGTTCATCGGCGGCACAAACCTTGGCCACCATGCAAGGTAGCCCCCCGGGTCTGAATGGTAAAAACCCTAGGACCTTTCCTTTTTTATTTCAAAATGCAATAAGAAAGAATAATACCTTTTTGAAATAGTTTTTGTATTGATTCGAATCTTAGGATCTCAATACAATGGGTTGTTTACACGCTTATATTTGATCTTTGTTTACAAAAATAAGCAAACATTAAATGGTTGGACTTTGGATGACTTGGTATCTAATATCCTCTATTTTTTACTATCTTTGGCATGTGATGGTGGTTGGAAGAGGACGGTGTCGTACGGTGGTAGCATGATAACCGACGATGGCGCCACGTAGACGTGGAAGATGAAGCGGTCCCGGCGGTATGCTGCACGCGCACGTGGGGGAGCTGGTCGGTCCCATCTTTCTTCATCTGGACTGTCATATCAGGTATTGATCTGACAGTGGAGATTGGGCGGCTGCAAAAGAAAAAGATGAGGGTTAGGGTTTAGGTTATCTAATTTCAATTAGGTCTGGGCATGAGCCATATGTATTATTATTATTATTATTATTGGGTTGAGTTTGTAATTTGGACTGGATTGTTATAATATAAATGGGTTTATATCATTTTATATATCTATTTTTTATTTTCACAACCAATTTAATAATAATAATATATGGATAAAAATGAGTGATTACAAAAAGAAAGACCCATTATTATATACTAATTTCTTATTAATACAAATTAACTTTTTTAATTATCGAGAAATACAAAACGTTTTGAAAATTTGAAACCAAATTTTTTTAAGGTAACCGCTAAAAAATATGAAAGACTTTATAAAAAATAACGAGCTATTCAAGAAACTTACCGAGTCGAGCTGAGCCTTGCTCGATTTGACTCGCTAAGATTTCAAGTTTAGTCAACTCGAGCCGGGTTGTAATGACTCGAATTTCCAAGTCAACATTTGGGCGTTGATGCGGGTTATGGATCTTTGTGTTAGCAGAAGTAATTGGACCCGTTGGGCTAAGTTTGAGTCTTGTTGGATGAGAATATGGACCATATAAGCTTCGTAGTGACCTTTTTGAGAGATGGATGAAAGTTGGCAATTTTAGGTGGTGAATATACCTTTTTAAAATAAATGATTGATTCTCCTCCCTTTTGTTTTGGGTTTTACGTGAGTTGGGGGAGACAACTTTTGTAATATCCCAAACATCGGTCTAAGTGTATGCTACTTTTGGACAATTAGTTAGTTGCTATAGAAGTATCATCTATTATATTAATTAAGTGACTTAGGACCATATTGGAATAAAGAAGCAATGAATGACCATTGTAAGAAGGGCAAAACCGAAAACTAAAGAACACTAGGAGGTTGCATGCTAATCTAAAATCATCAAGAGGACTAATACTCATGTCCATCTAAAGTACAATGCAAGTGTGATTCGGTTAGGAGGAAAAAGAAACCATTATCCTTATCGTCTCCAAATTCTCGAAATATTAATGGAGAGAGAGAGTTGCAAAAGCTTGCCTTGAAGCTTCATGTGGTTCAACGGATGAACTTCCAATCGATTGGATTGAGAAATAAGGTAAGGATTCTTCATATTTTTCTTTTAATCTAAGACACTCATGATGAATTCTCTTTAGGATGTTAACGGAGCTCGAATTTATCTATAGATTTTTATAACCATGATACTACTAGGTTGTTAAAAGAGCATCTTCATGCTTTGATTCCTTAAACCATTCGAAAGAGGCATAATAATTGTTATGTTGTTACGAAATTTTGGTATAATGAGAAGATACAATTTGTTGATTTTGAATGCTATAACTTGTTAAGATAGGTGAATATTCGAATAGGTCTTAGCAAAGCTAAATAGTTATGATTGAAACTTGAATTGGTTACCATTGCTTGATAATAAAAGTTTGGTTGTTTAGTTGAATTGACATTCGAATGATGCCTTGGTAGAATGTATAACTTATGTTTGAATTTGAATTTGCGGTTGTGACACATAGATTAGCTCAAAATCGGATCAAACAAATGTTTCATACTAATGCTCTGTTTCGAAGGAGTTGGATAGTCTCAAGTATTGATTTATTTGTAATCATTTGTAAAAATATTGGGAAATTAAGGTCACATTATTTCTAATAACTAAAATTAAAGGTTTAGGATTAAAAGAGTGAATGTTTTGAAATGAATTAGGGGCTGTTTGGATAATTCATGGACTGTTTTTGTGTTTAATCAGGGGCTAAATTATAAATGTTTAAGGGGCTATTTTGAATTGTTAAGAATAGGAAAGAGATTGTTTTATCAATCTAAGGTTGTTCGAGGATTGTTTTGAAAACATATGGGATTGTTTTATTGATTCTAGGGACTGTTTTGCATAATAAAAATCAAAGGGGCTATTTTATAGCAAAAGGTGGGGATTATTTTGTACATGTTTTGGACTGTTTTGTATACACATATGAATGCATATGTATCTTGAACTTTTTTGTGCATATATGAGTGCATTTTGGAATGTTTTGTATATACATATGAATGCATATTTATCTTGAATTGTTTTGTGCATATATGAGTGCATTTTGGACTGTTTTGTATACACATATGAATGCATATGTATCTTGAATGTTTTGTGCACATGAGAGTGCATTTTGGACTATTTTGTATACATATATGTATGCATATGAATCTCGAATTGTTTGGTGCATACATGAGTATTGTCACACCTCGAAAATTGGTATAGTCTGGGTTAGGTTCTGGTGATCTAATATTCTGTACCGGTTACGTAATTTGCTCGATCTTGTACCAAATTTGAAGCAATAAAGGTTATTCGGGCTAACTGTATCAGTTTATTATTAAAAAATAAAAAAAAATAATGCCGTGAGTGGGGGACCCACGACAAATTCCTTCAATTGAAGGGAATTGCCGTGAATTCCCCATGTTAGGGGAAAACTTGGCACAACAATGGCCCAAGGTGGCATGTTGCCACCATGTGGCCCAAGCCAAGAGCATTATGCCCCAAATATATGCCACGACTCCAACTTTCGTGGAGCATGGAAAATGCAATTGGGGCGGCCAAATTGTGTATAAAATGGGGGTGTACGGAACAAATAAATCAGTTCAGTGATAGGTTGGTAAGCTTAAGTTTTTCAGTTTAATAAATTCGAGTCCTTGCTATCGATCGGGTAAGCTCAACTCCTTGGTTAATATTTCTGTATTAATTCGATGTCGTTTTGTCGATTCTAACCAATTCCTATTGGTTAACCTAGCTCAAGAGGTTGATAAAGAACAACCGTCATCTCTTTCGAAAGCCAAGGATAAAAGCGTTGTTATCTGAGAACCTTAAAAGCATCGGGTTGCCGAGGTGAGTGTAGTTGTGTCAAAGGATAGGCTCGGTGCCATCCTGTTGTGTTATTTTGTGATTATGTTTGTATTTGTTTAAGGACTCACGTAGAGCAACTATGTCAAATTCGATTGGCAAATCTGGTAAGTGCCTTGCATTGCTTTGATATGTGCAAATATGACTATGATATGCTACACGTATGTGATATATGAAAATAATATGAAATGTGACATGATAAGGAGCTAAGGCTCAGTTTGATATTTGATATGATATGACTTGAAAAATATGGACTATGTGAATTTGTGTAATTATGGACATTGATACAATTGGCACGCCATAGGATTATTGAGCTTGGTTAAGTAAGGGAGGACTACGGTCTAGGGCTACGGCCTATATGTGGGGGAGATAAGGTCGGTTGTGTAAGGGATATATCTCCAAAGCTACGGCTCAAGGGCTATATCCCACTCTCCGTTTTATGTTTTGGTGTATAGGGGAATACGTGTATCCAATGGTACCTAACATGATATGTGCTTATGAATTATGTTACGACATTATGATTTATGAACTATGCTACGACATTATGATTTATGAATTATGCTATGATATTATGATTATGATATGAATATGTGAAATGTATATGTGAATACTCTGAAGGTGCTAAATAAGCAAATGAAGTGTCCTGAGGAGCATAGGCTTGAATGTGCCCTGGCTTTGATAGCTGAAGAGGCCCAAAGCTGGTGGGATACGGTGACCCTCACTGTTCCTAAACATCGTGTCACATGGGACTTCCTTCTTTAGGAGTTTCATAAGAAGTACATCAGCGAGCACTGCATTGCAGAAAGACGCAAGAAATTCCTCCATCTGAGGAAAGAAGGAAGATAAGTGGAGCAGTATATCCATGATTTTTGTAAGTATGCAAGATATGGTGCCGAAATCATCCATACCGAGAAGGAAAAATGTAGAATGTTTATAGACGACCTTTGTGATGAACTTCATCCTCTCTTTGTTGCTCTAAAGATCGAGGACTTCCAGACCCTTGTCAATCGGGCCATGGCAACCGAAGCTTCACAAAGAGTCCCCGAGAGGAGAAAGGGGAACCAGACTCGACCTGATAAGAGGTTCCGAGATGATTCCAAGTCACCCACGTCCCAGAAGAAGGGAAGATAATAGGACCAAAAGTCTACTACCTACCAACAGTTACCTCAGTCCCAGTTTGCCGGAACAACCGCTACTCGCACAACTTCAGTGGATAGCGGCGGTTCCACAAAGGGTTCCCATATTCCCTTATACAACTTCTGCCATAAGAGGCACTCGGGGCAGTTTCATAGGCAATCTGGTTCTTGTTACCTTTGTGGAGAGTCTGGCTACTTCACTGTCAGTGCCCACAGAACCCTCAGGCTCCTATATCTATAGCTTCTCAGAACAATCCTAATAAGAGGAGAGGAGCAAAGCCAGTACCATCCAGTTCTGCAGGTATACCCTGTAACAATAATGCTCCTCCAACTGGCTGTGATCCTCAGACTTCAGCTCAGATGTATCACGTTCGAGGTCGCGAGCAAGAGGATGACCTTGATGTGATTGCAGGCATGATGGAGTTATGTTCTGAATTTGTTTATGCATTGATAGATCCAGGCTCCACGCACTCTTTTATTAGTGAATCCTTGATTGAAAAGTATGCTTTAGAATATGAACTTGTTGCTTCTGAGATACTTGTCTCAAATCCATTAAGAGATAGTGTAGCTATTCGAATAATCTGTAGAGCTTGTCCTCTAAGGATCCAAGGGATCCCATTCCCGGCCAACTTGATAGCTTTGCCCTTCCATGAGTTCGATATCATTCTAGGCCTCGATTGGCTAGCTGAACATCAAGCGTGGGTGGATTGTTCAAAGAATAAATTATATCTCCGTAAACTCGGTAAGGAGAGCATAACCTTGATGAAGTCCGAACCCGAGCCTAAAAAGAGTCTCATGTATGCCATAGAGTCTAAGAAAGATTTGAAAATCGAAGACATACTCGTGGTGAAAGAATTTCCTGATGTGTTTCTCGATGAACTTCCGGGGCTCCCTCCCATCCGTGAAATAGAATTCGGGATAGAAGTATAACCTGGAACTACTCCATATAAAATGGTTTCGGTGGAGTTGAAGGAGTTAAAAGTTCAAATCCAAGACTTCCAATATAAGGGATTCATTCGACCGAGTTTCTCACCTTGGGGAGCACCAGTTTTGTTCGTCAAGAAGAATGATGGATCAATGCGTCTATGCATTGATTATCACTAATTGAATAAAGTGACGATCAATAACAAGTACCCACTTCCAAGGATAGATGACCTCTTTGATCAGTTGAAGGATGCTTCTGTCTTTTCCAAGATAGATCTTCGGTCCAGATACTACCAAATGCTGGTAAAGGAGTTTGATGTTCCAAAGACTGCCTTTTAGACTAGATATGGTCACTATCAATTTCTAGTGATGCCTTTTGGGCTCACGAATGCACTTGCAGCCTTTATGGATATGATGAATCATGTATTCTGACCCTATCTCGATAATTTTGTGGTTATCTTCATAGACAACATTCTGATCTATTCTAAAGACTCTATTTCTCATGAAGAACATCTTTGGATCGTGCTTGAGACCCTTCGGGAGAAACAACTCTATGCTAAGTTCAGTAAATGTAAATTTTGGTTGTCTGAAGTATCCCTCCTTGGCCATGTGATTTCTTCTACGGGAATCTAGGTAGACCCAAAGAAGATTCAAGCAATCCTTGAGTGGACTCCTCCGAAGAATGTGAGAGAAGTTCGTAGTTTCTGGGCCTTGTAGGCTATTACGGTAAATTCGTTATGGGATTCTCATCGATTTGCAGCACCCTTAACGAATCTTCTCCACAAGGATACTTTTTTGTGTGGACTGTTGATCAGCAAAGGAGTTTTGACCAGCTCAAGCAAGTCCTTACTCATGCCCTTGTGTTAGTGCAACCTAAGTCGGGCAAAGACTTCACTGTGTATAGTGATGCGTCCCACCTGGGATTAGGCTGTTTTCTGATGCAAGAAGGCAAAGTCATAACTTATGCCTCAAGTCAACTCAAGCCTCACGAGTTGAACTATCTGACTCATGATTTAGAACACACCGTAGTTGTGTTTGCTTTGAAAATTTGGCGGCATTATCTCTATGGTGAGAAGTGTTATCTCTACGCTGATTACAAAAGCTTGAAACATCTCCTAACTCAAAAAGAGTTAAACCTTCGTGAATGCTGATGGATAGAGCTATTGAAAGATTATGATTTAGTCATTGACTACCATCCCGGTAAAACCAATATGGTGGCTGACGCTCTTAGCCGGAAGCCCACTTCTTCTCCGAGATGCTTGAATGCTCACTTCCGACTCGAAAGCATGGCAAATTGTTAGCTAAGCTGAGAGTTCACTCCATTGTATCTTGAATTAAGTCACTCTAAGAAACTGATGAGGAGTTGCAACCCCTTATTGCTAAGGTCAAGCATAGCTCAGATCTTGACTTTGCTTTGAATTTCGAAAGGTTACTGTGATTCTGCAACCGTATTTGTGTTCCCGATGATGATGACCTTCGGAACTAAATCCTAAGTGAAGCTCATTTTAGCCCTTTCTCTGTTCTCCCTGGAGCTATCAAAATGTACAGATATTTGAAAAAGATCTATTGTCGCTCGGTATGAAGAATGAAATCGCAGACTACTAGCTAGGTGTTTGACTTGCCAATGGGTTAAAACCGAGCACAAGGTACCTACGGGTCTTCTACAGCCTATTGAACTTCCGCTATGGAAATGGGAGCGTACCACGATGGACTTCGTAAGTGGTCTACCTTTGACTCTGAAGAAAAATGATGCCATATGGGTCATTGTGGACCGATTCACCAAGTCTGCTCACTTCCTTCCAGTAAGAATGGATTTCAGCTTGCCTAAGCTCACAGAGTTGTACATCTGTGAAGTTATTCATTTACACGGAATCCCAGTATATATCATCTCCGATCGTGAACCATGATTTATGTCTCGGTTTTAGAGGACCTTACACGAGGCCTTAGGAACCCGAGTGCATCTTAGCACTGCTTTCCATCCTCAAACTGACGGCCATTCTAAAATAGTTATTCAGGTAACTCTAAACCCTTCTCTAAGTTATGTGAATAAGTATTTGTACCAGTCATGATTCTTTCTTGTAGATTCTGGAAGATATGCTCCGAGCTTGTGTCATTGACTTCGGGAATACGTGGGAGAAATCCCTACCCATGGTTGAGTTTGCTTACAACAACAGTTACCAGGCTTTAATTCAAATGGCTCCGTATGAAGCTCTCTATGGAAAGAGGTATAGAACTCCTCTTCGTTGGACTGAACTCAGTGAAGGCAAGATGCTAGGTAATGACTTACTTCGGGAAACCAATGAAAGAACTACCATTATTCGTTATCGACTTAAGGCTACCTTCACCGACATAAGTACTATACAAATCTGGGCATGAGAGATATTCAGTACGAGGTTGGTGAGAAGGCCTTCCTCAAAGTATCTCCGTGGAAGAAGATTCTTCGTTTGGGAAAGAAAGAAAAGCTAAGTCCCCACTTCATTGGTCCATTTGAGGTGATTGAAAAGATTGGACCTGTTGCTTACCGATTAGCTCTCTCCGATGAGTTAAGTCAGTTTCACAATGTCTTCTATGTATCTATGCTACGCAAGTACCTGTCAGATCCTTCCCATGTGATCGAATCAGAATCTGTAGAAATCTAATCTAATCTGACATACGAGGAAGAACATGCTCAGATCCTCGCATGAGAGACCAAGAGGCTTCGTAACAAGTCTGTGCCCTTAGTGAAAGATTTGTGGCGAAGTCATTCCATTAAAGAGGCAACATGGGAACCCGAGGAGACTATGCAGAAATAATATCCTCATCTGTTCGCCTAAAATAAAACTTCAAGGATGAATTTTCTTACGGGGGAGAGTTGTCACACCCCAAAAACTGGTCTAGTCAGTGTTAGGTTTCGGTGATCAAATATTTTGTACCGGTTATGTAATTTTCTTGATCTTGTACCTAATTTGAAGCAATAAAGATTATTTGGGCTAACTGTATCAGTTTATGATTAAAAAAATAAAATAAAATAATGTCGTGAGTGGGGGGGACCCACGGCAAATTCCTTGGGCATTATGCCCCAAATATGTGTTACGACTCCAACTTTCTTGGAGCATGGAGGATGCAATTGGGGCCGACCAAATTGTGTATAAAAAGGGGGTGTACACAAGAAAGGGGCAGGAATATAAGGAACAAATAAATTGGTTCAGTGATAGGTTGGTAAGCTTGAGTTTTTTGGTTTAATAAATTCGAGTCCTTGCTATCGATCGGGTAAGCTCAACTCCTTGGTTAATATTTTTGTATTGATTCGATGTCGTTTTGTCAATTCTAACCAATTCCTATTGGTTAACCTAGCTCAAGAGGTTGATAAAGAACAACCGTCATCTCTTCCGAAAGCCAAGGATAAAGGCGTTGTTATCTGAGAACCTTAAAAGCATCAGGTTGTCGAGGTGAGTGTAGTTGTGTCAAAGGATAGGCTTGGTGCCATCCTATTGCATTATTTTATGATTATGTTTGTATTTTGTTTAAGGGTTCACGTAGAGCAACTATGTCAAATTCGATTACCAAATCCGGTAAGTGCCTTGCATTGCTTTGATATGTGCAAATATGACTGTGATATGCTACACGTATGTGATATATGAAAATAATATGAAATGTGACATGATATGGAGCTAAGGTTCATTTTGATGTTTGATATGATATGACTTGAAAATATGGACTATGTGAATTTGTGTAATTATGGACATTGGATACAATTGGCATGCCATATGATTATTGAGCTCGGTTAAGTAAGGGAGGACTATGATCCAGGGCTACGACCTATATGTGGGGGAGATAAGGTCGGTTGTGTAAGGGATATATCTCTGGAGCTACGGCTCAAGGGCTGTGGCCCACTCTCCATTATATGTGTTGGTGTATAGGGGAATCCGTGTATCCAATGGTACCTAACATGATATATGCTTATGAATTATGCTAAGACATTATAATTTATGAATTATGCTACGACATTATGATTTATGAATTATGCTATGACATTATGATTTATAAATTCGAGTCTTTGCTATCGATCGGGTAAGCTCAAATCCTTGGTTAATATTTTTGTATTGATTCGATGTCATTTTGTCAATTATAACCAATTCCTATTGTTTAACCTAGCTCAAGAGGTTGATAAAGAACAACCGTCATCTCTTCCGAAAGCCAAGGATAAAGGCGTTGTTATCTGAGAACCTTAAAAGCATCGGGTTGTCGAGGTGAGTGTAGTTGTGTCAAAGGATAGGCTCGGTGCCATCCTGTTGCATTATTTTATGATTATGTTTGTATTTTGTTTAAGGGTTCACGTAGAGCAACTATGTCAAATTCGATTGGCAAATCTGGTAAGTGCCTTGCATTGCTTTAATATGTGCAAATATGACTATGATATGCTACACGTATGTGATATATGAAAATAATATGAAATGTGACATGATATGGAGCTAAGGCTCATTTTGATGTTTGATATGATATGACTTAAAAATATGGACTATGTGAATTTGTGTAATTATGGACATTGGATACAATTGGCATGCCATATGATTATTGAGCTTGGTTAAGTAAGGGAGGACTATGATCCAGGGCTACGGCCTATATGTGGGGGAGATAAGGTCGGTTGTGTAAGGGATATATCTCCGGAGCTACGGCTCAAGGGCTGTGGCCCACTCTCCATTATATGTGTTGGTGTATAGGGGAATCCGTGTATCCAATGGTACCTAACATGATATATGCTTATGAATTATGCTAAGACATTATAATTTATGAATTATGCTACGACATTATGATTTATGAATTATGCTATGACATTATGATTTATGAATTATGCTACGACATTATGATTTATGAATTATGCTACGACATTAGGATTATGATATGAATATGTGAAATGTATATGTGAATATGAAAGCATGAAAATAAGTGAAATAATCATGAATTTGTGTATAGTGTAATATGACTACTTGTATATTTGTTTATCATGCATTTCATAATCCATTATAATTGTTATAACTACCTTACTAGGCTATGTAAGCCTAACATGTGTGTCTCATGCATTTCAGGACCTTGATCAATTCCGAGCCTTGATCGTGTTGTACGATTGCAAGTCACGTCCTTGCCTTATATGTATGTTATCTTTTGCTATAACTCCTAGTGAAGTGGCATATGGTCCAACTTGTTTTGTATAAGCCTTTCTATGATTGTATAATGACTTGGTAATATGGTTTTGTTGTATGCTTAGATTTGGATACATTAAAATGGTTAAAAGATGCCTAAAATGAGCCTAATGTGATAACTTGGTAAATGGATTCCGAGCTCCCTAAAATTTAACGTACCAATAGGAACATGGTTTATAAGTGTACTGGTGGAATTTGATAAATTTAGTTAAGTCACAAAAACTGATTTCTGTAAAAAGTCTCAAATTGGTTTAATTGGCTTAGTAATTCGATAGGTTTTAATAATGAAACCCTTAGATCAATAATTAGAGAGTTTAATTTCAATTGGTAATATGAAACCGGATTAAAATCAATAACTGGTAAAAAAATTACAACTTAGTCCCTAAGGTCAAGAAAAGTTTAAAATTGACCCCAACTCCAATTAAGTTTAGTAACAAACAAAGTGGATAAGTCTTAAGAATAATCAATATGATACTTAGATTAGGTTTTGAACTCTGAAACTTTTTCCAAACCTTCAATTAGTCTTCCGATAACACTATCTGACCGAGATCTCTACTAGACCGGGAATGGGGTGTTACAAGTATATAATGGACTATTTTGTGCACCCACATGTATATAATTAAAAATTTAATGCATGCGTATTATTTTTGTGATTAAACCAAGAAATAGTAGAGGAAGCAAGGTCCAAAATGATTAAAGTTGTGGAAAGACAATTCAGAATAGTAATTCGGGAACAAACTTAGCTTAGATATATTATGAGTGTAGTTTAAAGTCTCGGGATAGGCTAGAAACCTTCATGAGCATCTTTTGATTTTTTAATTATATCACCTTATAATTGTGATAAGATATGCTTAAATGATCTTGGATTGAGGTAAGTATCTAAATAGTAATGATTATATATGATGTGCTATGCTTGAATCGATGATATTCTGAAATTTAAAACTATCCAAACTTGAATATGCTTGATAGTAGTCTATGTCATACTACTATTCAAATAAGATGAATGACGTATTGAGAAATTCACATGACTTGAATACATGCCTGATATGAGGAACAATAAGCTTTGTTTATTTGATTATACGAATGCGAAACTATGCTCAATTCAAATTCTGACATAATGTGGTAACTTATAAGCTTTGCTTATTTGATTATAAGAATATATGTGTTTAATATTATAAGTCATAAGCTTTGCTTATTTGATCTTATGAATGTGGAGCTATGCTCATTTCTGATATGAATAAGACATGTTACTTGATTTTTTGAATAAAGATCTAAGCTCAGTTCTGACTTTGATATGATAAGATTTGATTGAAAAGCCTTGGTTTCGAGTCAGGCATAGGCATAGTTAGCATGCCATAGAGTCCATAGAGCTCATGTTTGAGGTGGACTACAGTCTTGGACTACGGTCCTTATTTGGCGACAGTAGGAGGGAAGTGTTGTGGTCACTTGGCAATAATAGGAGGGATTGACTGGTACTTTGAGTACCTTTTGTTGGTGACAGTTGGTTGGGGATTCATGTACGTAGGCTACTTGATTCTCAAGGCTATGTTAAAGACAAAATAATGAAATTTGTAAGCTAAACTATTGGATTATTTTAATAACTTATGTGACAAGTAATACATGTTTATAAGATGATATATTTGATAACTTATGTGACAAGTAATACATGTTTATAAGATGATATGTTTGATAACTTATGTGACAAGTAATACATGTTTATAAGGTGATATGTTTGATAACTTATGTGACAAGTAATACATGTTCATGAGATGATATTTTTGATAACTTATGTGACAAGTAATACATGTTTATAAGATGATATGTTTGATAACTTATGTTACAAGTAATACATGTTTATGAGATGCTATGTTTGATAACTTATGTGATAAGTTATACATATCTATAAGATGCTACGTTCGATAACTTGTATGACAAGTAATACACGTTTATGAGATGTTATGTTTGATAACTTATGTGATAAGTAATGCATGCTTATGAGATGCTATGTTTGATAACTTACGTGACATGTAATGCATGCCAATGAGAGGCTATGTTTAAGAAAAATGATGAATTCACAAGCTAATATGATGAATCACCTTGGTAACTTGTGCCATAAGTGACTAATGTTTAAATGATACTTGTGCATAATTGGATTAAGAAATAATGCCATGTTTTCAATCTTGTAGCTATGATGACTTGTATTCGATCAAACTTGTTATTTGTATGAATTCGATGGACCTAGAAATGACAATATGTTTGAACTCTATGAATATGATAAGTTGCCTCCGAACAAGCTTGCTACTTACCTAGATCCAATAGACTTGAGGAAAGAATAGAGTTATATCATAGAAATTTTGACTCATGCTTTTGGTTATTTAAGCTATCTCACTAAGTAATTGCTTACTCTATTTTTCTGTTACATTTCAAGGTAAACATGCTTTCAGTTACCTTTTTAGCTCAGACGTGATCACAAGGGTCAAGAAGTATGTTTTGAAATTTTACCTTTAGAACTCCTAGATGGTGGCACTTAGATGTTATGTAAGTATAATGCATTTTAATCACCCCTTTCATTATGTTTGTATCTAAGCAATATAAGTACTTAGCATGATGTGTAATGGTCCTTAGCGTGATCCGTGGTTGCCTTGGTTTGAGTTATGTTTGCTTTGTTGAATGCTTAGTAGTATCCATAAATGTCTATATGTACATAGGGTTTAAATCATCATGTTGCTTTATGTGATTGAAGACTTGAAGTATCTATCATCATGTTAAGATCCTATCATGTCTAAATTGCTCGAATGGTTGCTTGTTGGTTAAGTTATGTCAGATATGATGTACAAATGATTTCTTGTTGGTTAAGCTATGTCAGATATGATGTACGAATGGTTGCTTGTTGGTTAAGTGATGTTAGATATGTTGTTCGAATGGTTGCTTGTTGGTTAAGCTATGTTATATTTGGTGTTCGAATACTTGTTACTTATGGTTACATGTTGGTTGTGATATGTATGAATCCTTGACCACTTAGTTCAAGCATGGTCTAAAAAAAGTGAATGAACATAGGGATTTTGTTAGACTAAATTTATTTGTTGACTTCTAAATATGGTTCCTTTTAACTTAGAGATTCATAATCTTCAAATTATGCAACATGATTAAGTAAGTAGGAATTCAAATACCCTAATGGTTGTGATTCTTCCTTAAGCTTGATGTTTTAATTTTGGATAAGACTGTAAGCTTTAAAGGCAACTTGATCTTAAAAGAATTAAACTTTGGTTAATGATTGAAGAAAACAATTTGTACACCTGCCTTTGTGTTACTTTTGATGTTCGATCTAAGAGCTTACATTAGATAATCCAATCCTTTGTTTGCTTCTTAACACCTCTTAGTTCGGCTTACTCCTAAACTGGGTTAGGGGTGTTACAACTTTACATCATCTTCCCCATCATTTTTATCCCTTCTTTCCTCCCCATCTTTCTTTAAAGCACCATATTTTTAAAGCTTAAAGGTCTAAGCTTTCTCCATCAATCCTTCCTTCCAAGTTACAAGAGTGAAGTATGTTGATCCTCTTTCCAAGGGCTTCAAGAAAAACATAATATTAAGCCAAGAAGGTAGGTTTTCAAAAATGGGTTTTAAGAGGTTTAAGGTTTTCTTTGAGGTTTAAGGTTATAAATTCGGAGCTAAGTGTATCCTTAGTGGTTACCTCAAGTTTTGATTTGTTTTTCTTGTTGTTATGGCAGGATGAGGTGTTTTGGGGGTTTCATCAAGCTTAGATCAAAAGAGAAATTGAAGGGCTTTGCTTGGAAGCTTGATTTCGGGTTTATTTCTTAAGGTCAATACATCTCTAGCTCCTATATATTCTTGAAGATCATAAAGTGATTGTTTTGCTCGATTTTATGGTTTATGATTGCTAGTTTGGGTTTTAAGGTAGCTTAGAGCTTGTAAATGCAATTCCCTAATTAAATGTTGTTAAGGTGTAATAAGGATAGAAAATCACTTTAATTGACTCCCATAAGATGTAGGATTAAGTTAAGGGGGTAAAAGTTACGTATTGGGGGCTTGGAAAGTGGTTTCCAAGCCTTGGAAGCCATTTTGGGGCTTCAGTATCGGTACGTGGGGAGCTCGTACTGATACCGTGTGTTATATATGATTAACACATGTGAGTTTAAAATGGCATATTGATACGCGTAATGAGGGTATCGATACCCACTATTCTATTGGAATTTCAGTAGCTTAAAATGGTATCGGTATACTTGGAGCCGTATCAATACCTAGGGGGTATCGGTACGTGGGGACCTTGTATCATTACAGGTCAACATTCAACCCCTTTCTCTATAAAGCCAAGTATTGATACGCTTAGGTTGGGTATCGGTATCCAGAGACCAGTATCAATACTCTTGGGTGGGTATCGGTACCCACTGAGTAATATGCCCAAAAATTACGTTTTAAGTTCAAATGACTTATAATTCGAGGGCTATGACCTAATGGGCTTCAAATGTGGTAAAATAATTTGTAAAACTTAGAAAACGGAATTTAAACATCATGAATGGACATAACATGTAATAACCCAATAATTGTGAAAGAGAGAATAATTATGATAGAGATCTTACAAATGTTTGGTATCATGCCTTGGTGGCATTTGCTTGATAGCTTGGCTTGGAGCCACTTACCTCTTGTGAGCTGTATGGATGCTCAGAGAGCATGTGTTATCTTATGGTTATGGTAAAGGAATCTGGATGTCCTAGAGTTAGTACTACGGTACTTATATAAGAAGAAGTGCACTTCGGGTTGAGTGATCAAGTACATCCGACGTACCTACAGGCTAAGTGATCTGGGTGGGGTTAGAAACCTATCCGTGGCTATGGTGATCCAGATAAGGTAATTAACTCAATACGTTGGGTGAGCTCAAGTAACCTGATTGGCTGAGTGACCTTAGGTAAGGACTACTTGTGGCTAATGTGATCCAAGTATGTCTAGGAAGTATCCGTGGCTATGGTGATTCAGATATGGTTCGTTAACCCGACGACTGTATGAGCACGGGTAACTCGACGGTTGTGTGAGCACAGGTAAAGTAGGGCTTTTTGCCCATTATATAGATGATGCACGGATGTACTTAAGTATGTTATGTGGATGCTATAAATGGTAGCTTAAGCACCCGATGGCTGAATGATTAGGGTATGGTATATATTAACTCGGTTGTCTGTGTGAGCTCGAGTATCTTGATAGGCTATGACCTCAAGTATGGTAAAGCTTGTGGATTATGTAAGGCTTTTTTTAGACTTAATGATACCTTGAGATAAGTGATATAAGAATTCTAGCTAGTGTAGGCTAGACGATATCTCATAGATAATGGAAGCCTTATCTATGCTCTCTTGACTATATTATCTTGCATGCTTATTTTATGATAATCAAGAATTATGGTAGAGTAGAAATGTACCACTAAGCTTTGTTAACTCAACATGCGGATGTGTGGTTTTTCTATGCGTAGGTTGATAGGTCATCCCTTGGAGGAGTCGACGAGGATTTCCCAGCACCGTGCCACTTCAGAGTACAACACTTTTTATTTTAGTTTGGGCTAATGTATTCATAGGGCCTTACCACTGTTGAGTCTATAACTCTATTTAAAATGTTATTTTGTTAAACGATATTTTAAACTTGGAGCTCTTTTTTGTAAACTTATTTACTTTCATGGATTTATGAATGTTTAATGCTTTTAATTGATGGCTAAACTTATGGTTTTAAATTGAAATTTTGATTGGTCGATTTGCGAGTGATATGAATGTAGCACTTTGGATCCAGATTAGGATTGGAGTATTACAATAGTGGTATCAAATCTTAGGTTTACCTGGTTCTAGGAAACCCGGGGGTGGTTTAGAGGCCGCGGTAAGTTGTCTAGTGAATACAAGCCCCTAAAGGTAAGTTGCCTTGTTTCATTATGTTTCAGAAAAAGTTCAATGGCAGGTGATGCCAAACGTGACCAGGAAAGTCGTGAGAAGAGCCATGTCTCTCAAGAGGAAGACTTTAGTAAGGAGTTTGTCCTGGATTTTGGGTACACGAGTCTTTCGGGAGGTACCAGAAGTGGAGGGCTGAGCCACCTCCATGATCTTACCTCTGCTCTCTTGCAAGTGGTGCAAGCTATCCCAAGGCAATCTGAGACTCCTCACAAGACCCTTGTTGAGAGGATTCGCCGTTTTGGGCCAAAAGATTTTGAAGGTTTGGGTGAGGATGACCCGATCAAGGCTGACCAATGGTTAAGGGAAACTCAGGGGATTCTAGTACAGATGAGAGGGATTCTAGAGGATGACCTTGATTGTATTGTCTTCCTTTTTAAAGGCAATGCACATGAGTGATGAGAGACTATTGAGTTGGGACTACAGCTTACACTTCCGATGTAATACCCCAATATTTGCTTAGTGATTCAAATGAAAATAATAAAAAGTTAATGGTTTTAGTTCAGTGACTAAACTGTAAAAATTTTGAAGTTTGGTGGCCAAAGTGAAAAGTTGGGAGAAGTTTAGGGACCAATATGGTAATTTTCCAAATAAGTAATTTTATTCTGTATAACAGTAAATCGGATCGAAATAAGTACCTTGATATCAGTTTTAAGAATTAAGATGTAGAAAAGGTACTGAATTTGGATCGAATAAAATTGTTAAGCGTGCTCAGGCCAGAGAAATATTAGGATGGGTGACCTATGGGAAGGTCTCATATTTATGTTTTTGATTATTATTGATGACTCTGAATAAGTAGAAATGATTCATACGAATATTTGCTGAAGGACTTTTAAGAGAATTTTATCCGATAGAGATTTTGGATAATTATCGGTATTTTTGGATCGAGTCCAAATTTCAGCGTTAGACTCCATAAATATAGGAGATTGATCATGACAATATTATTTATTTATGGAATTTAGAAATATGAGATTTTTGGATTGGGAGTTGATAATACGATTGAAAAAAAAATCGTATAGATGATTTTCGGATAATTGGATCGAACAAAAATCGTAAAATGAAATTTTATGATTTTTTTAAAGGATGGCCGGTTAGGAAGGAACTAAAGTAGTTCCCATGTAATGGAATGACATGTTGGAAGAGCATTTGTAAATATGAATGTAGTTGGAGGACAAAGTTGTAATATGGATAAAAATGAATTTAAAATTCATTTTTAAAGATACATGTGGCATTATTTAAAATTCATTTTTAAAGATACATGTGGCATTATTAGAATACAAAATAAGGGACATGTGGATGAATATAAAAAAAGGATGAACAAGATTTTGGTTCATCTTCTTCCTACATGTCGCGAGCAAGAAAGAAATAAGGGGGAGAGGAAATTCAATTTTTAAGCTAAATTTGGGAGGTTTTAAGCTTGATTTAAGGTATGTTACTCTGTTTTATGCTTCAAACTCTTCATGTTGATAGAATTTTTGCATGGAAAAGTCAAGTATAAGTTATGTTCATGGATGAAGATTTATGATGGAAGTTGAAGTCTATGATGGAATTAGAATGGTAGTTAGTTGAATTGATGATTTAGAACATGAAAACAAGCTGGAATTGGGATTTATTTCATGTTTAAGACATAAACCCTAACCCTAAGTTTTGGAGATTTTGGTTAGGGAATTGAATTAAGGATGAAAATGAATGAATTATGAAATTAGAAGTTTTATTTTGATGTTTAAAAGATTGAATTCCCTTAGTTAGGGTAAGTGACCATTTCGGTTAAGATGTAAAGTAAAGGGGAATTATTGTCAAATTTATTTTAGTGTTGGAAGTAAAGAGATTTTGATTTCAATAAGTTGTTTTAGGTGATTTAGTAATATATATGAACAAATGAAGAAATGAGGAGATTATGTGATAACTATAGAACCTAAATATGGAAGTTTGGTTAAATTCAGAATTTGGAAGTAAGTTTATAAATTCACAATAAATTCTAGAGAAATAGTTAGATGGTGAATTTTATACCAAAATGGAGATATGAATGTCTAGTTTCGTTTCCAACAAACAGAAACTGATTTCGAGTTTTGAGTCAAAAGATATGAATTTTTAATCGAATGGAGGTCAGAAAATTTTCGGAACAGTTTTGGTTAGGGCAGCTCTGTGACGGGAGTTTGAAGAATTTTCATAATTTTTGTAGATTTTATTAATTTATAATGTTTATACCGTTAGAACCGATATCGAATCTAGTTTCTCCAGTATAAAGAAAATTAAGATCCGATGTTTATTCTGCCCAGTAAAAGTGTTTTGCCAAAGGTAGTGCAAGCTGCCAGAAATTAAAAAGTGATACATTTTGTATCTGAATATTAGTTTAAAGAGTTAGAAGAATTTTTTGAAGTTAAATTAATCATCAAGGACTATAATAAGAGTTTATAAAGTACAGGGAAGAAGGGAAATATTTGAATATTTCATATTCAAATAAGTATGTTTGGAAGGGAAATATTTGAATATTTCATATTCAAATAAGTATGTTTGGAATCAAGTTAGCAATGTTAAATTTGAGACTAACAAAAGTATGGTAATATATGTGTTCGATTGGTTTTGTACAGTTCTGAGGGAGACTGAAGGAGACCAAAGTAAAAGAAGAAAAGAAAATGTTATTGAATAGACTTAGTGAGGCTACTCCTACATCATTACAGGTGAGTGCATATATGTTTTTAGCATGACATACGTATGACAAGTTATTTCATAAAATTGTTAAATGGCAGTATACCGTGAATGTTATAAAGCATATTGGAGTATGAACTGTTGCATTATAAAAACGTTTTACGTGATGTATATATGTATGTATGGAAATTTAGTTACTTGCCATTATTTGCAATAATTGTTTTCAAGTTTGCCCTTGGTAATGTAATTTTAAGTTGGACAATATTGAGGTATACCATTAAGAGTATATAAAGTTATTAGCACTTCAATGTGTCATGATGAATTGCCTTATGGATACGTAAAGGTATTCTCTGATAATGAGATTAGGTGATTTAAAGGCATCACCAATCATATAAGGTGATTAGTTGGTTTAAAGGCACCATCAACCGTATAAGTTGGTTAGTTGGTTTGAAGGCACCATCAACCATATAAGGTGGTTAGTTGGTTTAAAGGCACCATCAACCATATAAGTTGGTTAGTTGGTTTAAAGGCACCATCAACCATATAAGGTGGTTAGTTGGTTTAAAGACGCCATCAACCGTATAAGTTGGTTAGTTGGTTTAAAGGCACCATCAACCATATAAGACATTCTACGAGTTAATGACACTTGAAGAATATTATAAAGTTATTGACACTTCAATGTGTATCATAAAGTTAACAGCACTTTAAAGTGTCATATATGTTATAGGCACTTTATTGTCTCTGTAAGCAATAAAGAATAGTACTTTTAAAGTACTTAATATTTACCTTGGGCTATATTCTGGTATTATGAAGTATGTTTTAAAGCTACATAATGATTACTTTATGCTTTCTTGCATAACATTCTTGCATTATAAAGTATGAGATTTAAATGATTATCATGTATCTATAATTGTTTTACATATGTTACTTACCTTATGCCTCACTAAGTTATACTTAGCGTGTATTTAAGTTATACTCGTAGGTAAAAGGAAGTAGAGCGGAGCCTTTGCATCATCTTCTCTTTTTAGAGATTTACGAATCGACAGGTTAGTTTCTAGTACTTATGACATCCTTGTTTCGCGTATGTATTAGTGGCATGTACTAAAATGATCTATCTATTTTGTTAAAATGTTTAAACTGGCCTGTTTTGTACTAAATTTTATATACGTTGTTAAATGAGTTATGTAAATATGTAACTATGGTATAATACTTAAAAGCTAATTATGTTTACATTTTATTTGTTTACAAATTATGAATGATGAATACTATTAAATAATTAGAAAAATTTTAATTTACGTCGATTTTTTTAATATAAAATGTTTTTAAGTTACTGTGATATTTCCAACTCGTGTTCGTTGTACGAATACGGGAAGGGGGTGTTACATTTATTGGTATCAGAGCAAAGGTTTAGCCAGTTCTAGAGTAATTTGAACTCAAAGAAAATGTTTAAAAGTGTACATGCCACTAGGATGTCGTATTTACTTGAAAGTGATACATGTTTGATTGATGCAATTGCTTATTAGTTTAAGTACATGTTATGAGTATAGATGTCAGAGGGAGTAGGATCCCGACATGATACCTGACAGGTGGGGCCTGAGAATGTTTCAGAAGTCGGGGAAGGGGTACAACAACCTATACAACAAGAGATGCCTGTACAAGACCGGGCACATTTTTACAGGCTTTAGATGCGATAATTAATAGACCCCTTGGATTTTTGTACCTAAAGAGTTAAAGAAGTTACAAGATCCCAATTTTCGAGGTGACGATGATGGAGATCCGATGTCAGCAGATTTGTGGTTGAATGATATACAGACGATATTGGCTCGGATTGATTGTGGCGACCGAGGAAAGTTAGAAGGAGCTATCTCTTTTTTGCGAGAGCAAGCTTTAATATGGTGGAATAATGTCACTGCTCAAGTATATGAAGAGGTAAACTGACAGTTTTTCCTCTGAGAGTTTAGGAGGAAATATATTGGAGATGTTTTAATTTGAGAGATGAGATAGCAGTTTATAGATATTAAACAAGAAGGGCGCTCGGTATATGAGTACGAGTGCGAATTTAACAGACTGATTAGGTTTGCCTCTGAATTACTCCTAAATGATAAAGCTATCACTAACAGCTTTATAGAGGGACTAGATACCCGATACCAGGAAGTGTTGGTGGCATTCACTCTCAGATATTTCCAAAATGCAGTTAATAAAGCCAAAGCTATGGAAAATGTTAAAGAAAAAGCTAAAAAGAACCTCAGGGTTAGAAAAGGAGTGTTGAAACATCTTTTGATTCGCGATCACCAAAGCGAGGTAAAGGATATTCACAACAGGAAATATCTGAATTTTCAGCACCCCAGGGACAAGAAAGACAAGTTGGAAAGTTCAAGAATACTTCAACATCAATAAAGAATTCTGTAAATCAACAAGGTCCTCCCCGATGCAAGAATTGCAATAGGAAACATTTTGGGGAGTGTTGGAAGATCACAAGAGCATGTTTCCGTTGTGGTGAGATTGGACATTTTAAACGTGACTGCCCAAAACGAATTGATAGATCAGTACAGATTGAAAGGTCTGTTGGAATGCAAAAAGGCGGAGGCCGTGGATCTATAGGTACGTATTGAAAATTCGAGGACGAATTTTTCCTTGGGGGGAGAATTTTAATACCCTAATATTTGCTTAGTGATTAAAATGCAAAGAATAAAAAAGTTAGTGGTTTTAGTTCAGCGACTAAAACATAAAATTTTTGAAGTTTGGTTGCCAAAGTGAAAAGCTGGGAAAAGTTCTGGGACCAATATGGTAATTTTCCCAATAAGTAATTTTATTCGGTATAAGAGTAATTCGGATCAAAATAAGTACCTTGATATCGGTTTTAAGAATTAAGATGCAGAAAAAGGTACCGAATTTGGATCGAATAAAATTGTTAAGCGTGCTCAGGCATGGAAATATTAGGATGGGTGACCTATAGGAAGGTCTCATATTTGTGTTTTTGATTATTATCGATGACTCCGAATAAGTAGAAATGATTCATACGAATATTTGCTGAAGGACTTTTAAGAGAATTTTATCCGATAGAGATTTCGGATAATTATCGGTATTTTTGGATCGTGTCCAAATTTCAGCGTTAGACTCCATAAATATAAGAGATTGATTATGACAATATTATTTATTTTTGGATTAGGAGTTGATAATACGATTGAAAAAAAATCGTATTGGATGATTTTCGAATAATTGGATAGAACAAAATCGCAAAATGAAATTTTACGATTTTTTTTAAAGGATGGCCGGTTAGGAAGGAACTAAAGTAGTTCACAAGTAATGGAATGGCATGTTGGAAGAGGATTTGTAAATATGAATGTAGTTGGAGGACAAAGTGGTAATATGGATAAAAATGAATTTAAATTTCATTTTTAAAGATACATGTGGCATTATTAGAAAACAAAACAAGGGACATGTGGATGAATATAAAAAAAGGATGAACAAAATTTTGGTTCATCTTCTTCCTACATGCCGTGAGCAAGAAAGAAATAAAGAGGGAGAGGAAATTCAATTTTTAAGCTAAATTTGGGAGGTTTTAAGCTTGATTCAAGGTATGTTACTTTGTTTTATGCTTCAGACTCTTCATGTTGATAGTATTTTTGCATGGAAAAGTCAAGTATAAGTTATGTTCATGGATGAAGATTTATGATGGAAGTTGAAGTCTATGATGGAATTAGAATGGTAGTTAGTTGAAATGATGATTTAGAACATGAAAACAACATGGAATTGGGATTTATTTCATGTTTAAGACATAAACCCTAACCCTAAGTTTTAGGGATTTTGGTTAGGGAATTGAATTAAGGATGAAAATAATGAATTATGAAATTAGAAGTATTATTTTGATTTTTAAAAGATTGAATTCCCTTAGTTAGGGTAAGTGACCATTTCAGTTAAGATGTAAAGTAAAGGGGAATTATTATCAAATTTATTTTAGTGTTGGAAGTAAAGAGATTTTGATTTCAATAAGTTGTTTTAGGTGATTTAGTAATCTATATGAACAAATGAAGAAATGAGGAGATTATGTGATGACTATAGAACCTAAATATGGAAGTTTGGTTAAATTCAGAATTTGGCAGTAAGTTTAGAAATTCACCATAAATTCTAGAGAAATGGTTAGATGGTGAATTTTATTCCAAAATGAATATATGGATGTCTAGTTTCGTTTCCAACAAACGGAAACTGATTTCGAGTTCTGAGTCAAAAGATATGAATTTTTAATCGAATGGATGTCATAAAATTTTCAGAACAGTTTTGGTTAGGGTAGCTCTGTGACGGGAGTTTGAAGAATGTTCATATTTTTTCTGGTTTTTTTTTAATTTTTGAGGTTTATACCGTTAGAACCGTTATCGAATCTAGTTTCTCCAGTATAAAGGAAATTAAGATCCGATGTTTATTCTGCCCAGTAGAAGTGTTTTTCCAAAGGTAGTGCAAGCTGCCAGAAATTGAAAAGTGATACATTTTGTATCTGAATATTAGTTTAAAGAGTTAGAAGAATTGTTTGAAGTTAAGTTAATCATCAAGTACTATGATAAGAGTTTAGAAAGTATAGGGAAGAAGGGAAATATTTGAATATTTCATATTCAAATAAGTATGTTTGGAATTAAGTTAGCAATGTTAAATTTGAGACTAAAAAAAGTATGGTAATATATGTGTTCGATTGGTTTTCTACAGTTCCGAAGGAGACTGAAGGAGACCCAAGTAAAAGAGGAAAAGAAAATGTTATTGAATAGACTTAGTGAGGCTACTCCTACATCATTACAGGTGAGTGCATATATGTTTGTAGCATGACATATGTATGACAAGTTATTTCATAAAATTGTTAAATGGCAGTATACCGTAAATGTTATAAAGCATATTGGAGTATGAACTGTTCCATTATAAAAATGTTTTACGTGATGTATATATGTATGTATGGAAATTGGGTTACTTGCCATTATTTGCAAGAATTGTTTTCAGGTTTGCCCTTGGTAATGTAATGTTAAGTTGCACAATATTGAGGTATACCATTAAGAGTATATAAAGTTATTAGCACTTCAATGTGTCATGATGAATTGCTTTATGGATACGTAAAGGTATTGTCTGATAACGAGATTAGGTGATTTAAAGGCATCACCAATCATATAATGTGGTTAGTTGGTTTAAAGGCACCATAAACCGTATAAGTTGGTTATTTGGTTTAAAGGCACCATCAACCATATAAGGTGATTAGTTGGTTTAAAGGCACCATCAACCGTATAAGTTGGTTAGTTGGTTTAAAGGCACCATCAACTATATAAGGTGGTTAGTTGGTTTAAAGGCACCATCAACCATATAAGTTGGTTAGTTGGTTTAAAGGCACCATCAACCATATAAGACATTCTACAAGTTAATGACACTTGAAGAATATTATAAAGTTATTGACACTTCTATGTGTATCATAAAGTTAAGAGCACTTTAAAGTGGCATATATGTTATAGGCACTTTATTGTGTCTGCAAGCAATAAAGAATAGTACTTTTAAAGTGCTTAATATTTACCTTGGGCTATATTCTGGTATTATTAAGTATGTTTTAAAGCTAAAGAATGATTACTTTATACTTTCTTGCATAATATTCTTGCATTATAAAGTATGAGATTTAAATGATTATCGTGTATCTATAATTGTTTTACATATGTTACTTACCTTATGCCTCACTAAGTTATACTTAGCGTGTATTTCTGTTAAACACGTAGGTAAAAGGAAGTAGAAGCGGAGCCTTTGCATCATTTTCTCTTTTTGGAGATTTACGAATCGACAGGTTAATTTCTAGTACTTATGACATCCTTGTTTTGTGTATGTATTCGTGGCATGTACTAAAATGATCTGTCTATTTTGTTAAAATGTTTAAATCAGCCTACTTTGTACTGAATTTTATATACGTTGTTAAATGAGTTATGTAAATATGTAACTATGGTATAATACTTAAAAGTTAATTATGTTTACATTTTATTTGTTTACAAATTATGAATACTATTAAATAATTAGAAAATTTTTAATTTACCTCAATTTTTTTAATATAAAATGTTTTTAAGTTACTGTGACATTTCCAACTCGTGTTCGTTGTACGGATAAGGGAAGGGGGTGTTACATCCGACATGGGATGTCTTCTTGGATGAGTTCAAGAAGAAGTACATCAGTGAGGTTCACATGGATGAGATGAGAGATCAGTTCTTGCATCTAGTTTAGGGGGACGGAACAGTGTTTGAGTATGAGCAAGATTTTCTACAGTTGAGTCGCTATGCGCCGGAGTTAGTTGCCACCTAGGAGTAAAGGTGTAAGAGGTTCAGACATAGATTGAAGGTTGATCTTCAAATACACGTGACAGCGATTCCACTTGGGACATTCTCTAAACTAGTCAACAGTGCGAAGGCACTTCAACGACTTCAAGATTCAGTACTGAGTCAAGTTGAGGACTTTAGAGGCTTTGTAGTGGGGACATAAAATGTTATAAGTCCTTTACCGGCTTCATCTTAGAGGTTTCACGCTCCGAGTGGTTCGAAGAGAGTTGCTTCAAATCAATTACTGAGGGACAGTCGAGAATCAAGATCGAGGGTTCATAGGGGTTCTTTGATGTCTGCTCTTGCAGAGAGTATTGTTGGTTCAACCGGATCATCGCTTCCACCAACTTGTGAGCAATGTGATCAACATCAATTTGGGGTACGTTTCTTTCTTTGAAGGGTTTGCTATAGGCTTCGGGAACCAGGTCATATGGCGAATGACTGTTTGGTCATGAATGATGGTATACATGTTCAGTCTCGAAGGTTGACTTCTTCCTAGCATGGTCAGAGTTTCGTGAGAAGCAAAGCTAGGGCGTCGTCTAGTTATTAGGGTAGAGATTTTGTGAGATCCACCGTTAGTGTCGGCGGTCGAGCTGTTGGTAGACAGTCTATTGTTTAGGTCAGAGAAGACAACTTTGCCACCGATGATATGTCAGGTATCGATGTTCCGTTTTGGTTTTTAGTTGTTGCATTGATGGAAATTTGATATCTCGTTCATGTAATGGTTTTGGTTCTTTTTGGATAAGTGTTGTGGTAAGGTCTAAAGGTTGATGTTGGATTGATTAGTTTGCCAGTTTTGTAAGTTCTTGTAGGTAATGTTCTTATTGTGGGTGGTAAATGGGGATTTAGAGTAATAGTCCTCGTAGACTAGTTAGATTTACTCTCTCCCTAGTTAGTAGATGTTACCCTTGGTATAGGTTGGTCGTATGAGCATGACGTATACCTTAGTTTTTGATCGAAGGTCTCAAAGTTTTAGGGTTTGTGATGAACTAGGTTGTTGGTAATGGACGCGACAAACCATTTCCTCTCTAGTGCGAAGGCTGTGTTCTTGTGATGTTTGTTTAATGAGGGTCTTGTAGGTTGCAAGACGTTCTTAGACCATATTGGATACGTGGGTTGAGAGTAAAAAACTTTAGAGCTGCAAAAGTTTATGAGGGTGTTGGAGTGCTCTTCGAAGAAGGAACGAGCTTACCTCTTGATCATGGATTAGAACACACGATAGAGGTAATGTTGAGTTTGGTGTTAGTGTTCATCAGCTTGTAGTATGACACCGACCAAACTCCTTGAGTGGGAACTCATTTGTGCAATTGAGTAAATACAGGTGTTGTCTCCAAGTGGTTCACCTTAGGACATGCCTGTGTTGGTATGATAAAGAGTGGTGGCGTTGGATGTTGTGAACCAAGGTGTAATGGTGAAGGACTGCTACTCGTTTCCTTAGAGTTAACAATCTTGAAATTGGTTGAAGGGTTTTGAGGTTTTCGTATGATCATTTAGAATCTGAGTATCTTAAGTTGAAGGTTAAGGAGAAGTCAAGGTAAATGATTGGGTTTGATGTGATGAGTAGACCTTAAGGACAAGTCATGAGATGGTTTGGACTCACGAGTGCGTTGGTATAACCTCGAGCTTAATGATTTGAGTGTTTGCTCTATCGAGTTTTGAGATGGGTTACCTACATGTATGGTAAACTATGTGAAGATTATCAGAGTAGCGTAGCGGAAATGTGAGGTTATTGGCTATGGTTATGTGGAACCGAGATTCTTTTGTTGCAACAAATCTTGTTGGAGGAACCGTTTGAAAAGTCCTTGAGGGCTTGTGAGGGTTTCAGTACAATTGTTTGTTGCAATTAAGTGGTTGGGTCATAAGAGCATGTTTGAACCTACGAGGATAGTTGGGTGAGTTTTGATCTTTAGTAAGAGTTCGTAAGCAGCAACAATTTTGTTCATAATCTAGTGGCTTGAGTTGTGAAATTGCATGATCATAAGTTGGCCTTCGTTCGAGTTTGGGGTGAGTTCTAGTAAAGTGAGGTGCTAAGTTTTATCTTAGTTGGCCAAGATGGGAAAGAAAGGTTGTTAATTCAAGATAGATTGATGGTAGAGTTTGATTTTCAAAGTTTCACGTGTTTTTGAAACGTTTGATCAGAGTTTTGATGATAGACAAATAAGTGTTCTAGTTAGTATACCTCCGAGTAGGTGCCGCGTTTCAAACACAAAGGAGGTTTGATTTTAAGAGTTTTGAACCGCAGATGATGATTTAAAGGATTGTTAACCAATATGAATCTCATCCAAAGGGATTTCTTGAGTTGATGTTTGGACAATATCGTTTGAGGTTATTATATATTGTTTTGCTTTAGAGTTTGATATGCGTGTGGCTTGATTGGTGGAAATGAATCGTGGGGAACTCATGAGAATGGTGTTGAGTAGTCCAGTGTTGTGAGCTTTGGCTAAGGAAGTTTGGTGGAGAAATTTCAAAATCAAGGTGAATGTATGCGAGTTGGAAAATGGTTGGATCTGAGATTGTTGCAGCTCATCTATTTGTTTAAATTTCGAGGACAAAATTTCTTTCTAGAAGGGGAGAGTTGTAACGACCCAAATTTCCAAGTCAACATTGGACGTTAACCCGGGTTATAGACCTTTGTGTTGAAGTAATTAGACTCGTTGGGCTAAGTTTGAGCCTTGTTGGATGAGAATTTGGACCATATAAGCTTGGGTAGTAACCTTTTTGAGAAATGGATGAAAGTTGGGGGGTTTAGGTGGTGAATATACTTTCGTAAAATAAAAGGCTGATTCCCCTCTCTTTTGTTATGGTTTTCACGTGAGTTAGGGAAAGACAACTTTACATCATCTTCCTCATCCCTTTTCTCCCTTATTTCCTCCTCATCTTTCTTTCAAACACCATATTTTCAGAGCTTAAAGGTCCAAGATTTCTCCATCAATCCTTCCATCCGAGTTACAAGAGTAAAGTATATTGATCCCCTTTTCAAGGGCTTCAAGAAAAACATAATCAAAAATGGGTTTTAAGAGGTTTAAGCTTTTCTTTTAGGTTTAAGGTTAGAAATTAGGAGCTAAGCTAATCCCTAGTTTTTACCTCAAGTTTTGATTCATTTTTCTTGTTTTTATGGCAAGAAGAGACGTTTTGGGGGTTTCATCAAGCTTGGATCAAAAGAGAAGTTGAAGGGCTTTTCTTGGGAGCTTGATTTCAAGTTTATTGCTTCAGATTAGTACATCTCTAACTCATATATATTCTTGAATATCATAAAGTGATTTCTTTGCTCAATTGTATGGTTTATGATTGCTAGTTTGGGTTTTAAGGTAGCTTAGAGCTTGTAAATGGCAATTCCCAAATTAAATGTTGTTAAGGTGTAATAAGGGTAGAAATTCACTTTAATTGACTCCCATAAGATGTAGGATTACGTTAAGGGGTTAAAGGTTACGTTTTGCGGGCTTGGAAAGTGATTTTCCAAGCCTTGGAAGCCTTTTCTAGGCTTCGATATATGTACATGTGTTATATATGATGAAAACAATGGAGTTTTAAAGGACGTATTGATACGTCTAATGAGGGTATCGATACCCACTGTTCCACTGGAATTCCAGTAGCTTAAAATGGTATCGGTACGCTTGGAGCCGTGTCGATACCTAGGGGGTATTGGTACGCGAGGACCGTGTATCGGTATGGGTCAATGGTCAACCCTTTCTTTATGAGCCGAGTATCGATATGCTTAGGCTGTGTGTCAGTACCTAGAGACCAGTATCAATACTCTTGGGTGGGTATTAGTACCCACTAGGTAATCTGCCTGGAAATTACGTTTTGAGTTCATATAGCTTATAATTTAAGGGCTATGGCCCAAAGGGCTTCTAATGTGGTAAAATAAATAGTAAAACTGAGGAACCAAAATTTAACCCTCATGAATGGGCATAACTTGTAATAACCCGGTAATCGTGAAAGGGAGAATAATTATGATAGAGATCCTAGAGATGTTTGGTATCATGCCTTGGGGGCATTTGCTTGTTAGCTTGGCTGGGAGCCATTTACCTCTTGGTGAGGTGTATCGATGCTCGGGGAGCATATGTTATCTTATGGTTGTGGTAAAAGAATCTGGATGTCCTAGAGTCAGTACTACGATACTTATATAAGAGGATGTGTACTTCGGGCTAAGTGATTAAGTACATTCGATTTACCCACGAGCTGAGTGATTTGGGTATGGTTAGAAACTTATCTGTGGCTATGGTGATCCGAATAAGGTAATTAACTCAACAGGCTGAGTGAGCTCGAGTAACCTTATTGGCTGAGTGACCTCAGGTAAAGACTACTTGGGGCTAATGTGATCCAAATATATCTAGGACGTATCTGTGGCTATGGTTCTCCGAATATAGATCATGTATGGATGTACTTAAGTATGTTGTGTGGATGCTATAGATGGTAGCTTATGCACCCAATGGTTGAGAGATCAGGGTATGGCATATATTAACTCGATCGTCTGTGTGAGCTCGAGTATCTCGATAGGCTATGACCTCGAGTATGGTAAATCTTGTGGATTATGTAAGGCTTGTTGTAGACTTAATGGTGTCTTGAGATAAGTGATCTAAGGACTCTAGCTAGTGTAGGCTAGACGATATCTCATAGATAATGGAAGCCTTATATATGCTCTCTTGACTATTTTATCTTGCATGATTATTTTATGATAATCACGACTTATGGTAGAGTAGAAATGTACCACTGAGCTTTGTTAACTCAGCGTGCGGATGTGTGGTTTTTCCATGCGCAGGTTGATAGGTCATCCCTTGGAGGAGCACATCGACGAGGATTTCCCAACACCGCTCCGCTTCAGATACAATACTTATTATTTTAGTTTGGGCTAATGTATTATAGAACCTTACCACTATTGAGTCTGTAACTCTATTTAAAATGTTATTTTGTTAAATGATGTTTTAAACTTGGAGGTCATGTTTTGTAAACTTATTTAAATGCTTATTTACTTTCATGGATTTATGAATGTTTAATGTTTTTATTTGATGGGTAAACTTATGGTTTTAAATTGAAATTTTGATGGGTCGGTTTATTTGTGACCCAAATGTAGTACTTCGGATTTAGATCGAGATTGGGGTATTGCACGAGCATTAACCGAGTTTTGACCGAGTCGAATTCAAGCTGTTTACGAGCTGCTCAACTCAATAAGCACCTCTGTTTGATCCCAATGACCTGAACCTACAGACATAAAATTATCCAAAAATTTCAATCCAATAATTAAACTGATTTTAAAAATTACTTATATTTGAATCCAACGAGTGGTCTTATTAGAAAAGATGACGTTTATTCTAAAAGATCTAGATTCGAACCAACTTTACCTACAAAGTGTATATTTTACCAAAAGATTGAAAATATTAACAAATACCTTTTTATAATCACTTTAAAACAGTTAAAGTACAGTAGAAGTCCCTCTACTATACCTAATAGTTCATTTTAGTCCCTCTACTATAAAAAGGAATATTTTAGTCCTTTACGATACCTAAAAGTTCATTTTAGTCCTTTTATTGCAAAAAAAATATTTTAGTCCCTATACGAATGAAAAGTTAATATTTTGATCCAAAACACTAAAGTTATTGATAGTTGGCATAAATATTTTGGTTTAAACAATCTTTAGGTCTCTCTCAATTTTAAACTAGAGCAAATTAATTTCTCAAAACATTTTTTTTGTGAATTTTTACATGCAACTTTTAAACACTTATGAAATCTAAATGCAAAATTAATTTATATTCTAACTTCAAATTCCATTGTCTCCACTTACAATAATATTACAATTATGAAATTTTTTGTGAACAATATTTTTTCTTGAAATTTTTAGATTCGATGTGAGAGTAAGGGTTTATTTGAAAAAGATTATACACAAATTATTAAAAAAAATATTTAATATTTTATTAAAATTTTCAAAATTATGAAAACATATTATAAAATTATATTTATTAATAAAATAAATAATTTATTAATCTATATATTTAACTTCAATGAAAAGGAAAAATGTACATCACATCGTCATTTATTAATAAATTATCTACTTTAAAATTTTATTATTATTAAAATATATCAAGATGTTCAATTTTCTCAATTTCAAAACTAATAAGGACTTAAAGGGTGTTTAAACCAAAATATTTAAGCCAACTATCAATAACTTTAGTATTTTAGACCAAAATGTTACCTTTTCAAACATACAAGGACTAAAATGTTCATTTTTATAGTTGATGAAATGTTAAATTTTCAAGCGTATGGGGAATAAAATGTTCTTTTTTCTAATAGAGGGACTAAAATGAACTGTTAGGTATAGTCGAAGGACTAAATTGAACTTTAAAGTAGAGTACAAGGACTAAAATATTTATATTTATAGTATAAGGACTAAAATGAACTTTTAGGTATAGTAGAGGGACTTCTACTATACTTTAACCCTTTAAAACTATTTTTTGATAAAAAAAAGAGATACCAACACATGCCTCATTAATAAAGCTCCCTAAACCTAACTGGAGGGAAAAGAGTACATGTGAGGGCATTTACAAAGCTATTGGAAAATCCTTCAAAACCATACGTAAAACACAAACAACCGGCAAAGCTTAGAGACCTAAATCACTATTCACCCTTGACATCAAAGAATGAGGTGGATTAGAGAAATAAACCACCTCCATTTTACACATAGAGGCAAGCTTCCAAGGCCATCCGCCACCATGTTGTTCTCCCGCGATATATGATTCAATTTGACCACCCATCAACGCCTACTCAACTCGAGAAGATGCCATGAAAGCGAGCACATACCAACTGATTTAACATCATGTCTCAAAATTTGCAATGCATCCATGCTATCGACCTCAAGGATTACTCTCCAAAATCCCCGATCCCAAGCAGTCAAGAGACATAGATATGCTCCCCAAAGTTCAGCTTTAAGCACAAAACAAACCCCAAGAAACTTTGAAAAGCCAAAAATCCATCGCCCTAAATAATCCTGTGCAACCCCTCCACACGACGCAAAGCCGTCCGAAGCATGCCTTGCACCATCAGAATTAATTTTCACCCATCCCTCCTCCGCTAAATACTATTGAGCATTTATAGATGCATGATCAGTGGTATGAGGCTGCCTTTGCCGCAAGCTAGCAAAAGCTTTTCTTGACAGCTTAACAAGGTGGTGACTTTTCTCCAAAATCGAACCCTCAGATTCAATTGGTGCTGCAAACAGAATAGCATTACGAAATAGCCAAATATTCCAAACGATCGCGCCAAATAAGAGATCCCTATCAACATGATCTATCATGAAACGATCACCCTTGGTAAGATTTAAAATCACCCAATCTTTCAAGTTCAAAGAGAAGAACTCATGAATGGCATCAGGTTTAATAATCGGTAATCAAAGTTGTCGTGACAAAGGACATTGCCGTAACACATGATCAATATCTTCAACTGAATGTCCGCAAATCTGACAGCTACTATCAATCGTGAAATGGTGCTTCAAGCGTTCCTCATTCGTCATCAATTTTTTGGAACACACTAACCAAATGAACATCTTAATTTTCTGCAAACCCCGGAAATGATGAATCTCCTTCCATGAATTATCAGTCACATTCGAAACATTTCCTTGACGGACAACATACGCCGAGCGCGCATAAAACCATCCATTCGACTTGCCTAACCACGCCACAACATGATCGGGGCACCAAGGTTGCGGTGCTCTAATGGAAGCAATATGCAACAATACTGCAGCCGGTAGGAGTTGCTGCAGCAGCTCCCAGTTCCAACCACCATCTGAGGATACAAATTCAGCCACTGAAGGCATTCCCAACGTCGCAACATGAACAGGATCAACATAGTTAATAAGAGGCCCAAGGTTGTGGAGCCAAACATCATTCCAGAAATTGACAGTCGATCCATTACCTAGGTTCCAATGCACATTAGCGCAAATATCCTCCCAAACCAGACACAAACCCTTCCAAAGATTAGAGCAAGAACTACGAGATAAAGAATCCGAGATCCTCTCAGCACATTTGTATTTGCAACGTAAAAAATGAACCCATAAAGCTTTCTCTTTATTAATCAAATGATACGCGAGCTTCATCAAAAAAGTCGCATTTTGCATGTCAACACGCCGAAAGACAAGGCCACCACAGTCTAAGGGTTGACAAACCTCACTCCATTTAACCAACTGAACTCCCCCTCCCTCAGAAGTGATTCCCCAAATAAAACATCGAGTCAAACGCTCAATTTAAAAACAAGTCTTCCATGGCAAGACAGTCAATTGCATGGTATACGAAGGGATAGCTTCCAAGACTAATTTAGCTAGCGTAATCCGCCCTGCTAAAGATAGCGCTTTAGCTTTCCATCTGCTTAATTTTCGTTGCATCATCTGTAAAATATAAGCATAAGACGCATGAGAGATTCGGTGGTGAAGAAAGGGTACACCCAGGTATCTCCCTAGGTCCTTGACCTCCGAAACCCAAAACCAGCACTAATTTGGGAACGGATAGTGGATGAAATGCTTTTGGAAAAGAAAATTGTAGTTTTTGCTCGACTCACACGATGACCAGAGGCCCTACAAAAATCATGTAAAACTCACCGAAGAACTTCTATCTGCGTCGTCGATGCTTCAACAAAGAGTAACATGTCATCAGCAAAAAATAAATGAGATATTTGAGGTCATATTTTACAAGTCACAAACGGCTTCCACAATCCCTTATCAATATCCACCTGAATGGCTTGCGCAAGTTTTTCCATACACAGAACAAAAATGTACGGAGACAACAGATGACCCTGTCGAATGCCCCTAGATGTAGGAAACGAATCTGTCAAAGCCCCATTCCACTATAATTGCGTCGAAACAGTAGAGACACACTGCATTATCAGTCTTTTCAACGAAACAAGTAGGCCTAAATCAGATAGAGTTTCCTCAATAAAGATGTATTCTAACCTGTCATATGCTTTCTCCAAATCGATCTTAAGAGCCATCCAACCTCGTTTACCCAACTTACGCCGCATTGTATGAATAACATCTTGGGTAATTATAATGTTGTTAGTTATAGAATGACCAGGCACGAAACTCGTCTAATTGTCTGAGACCCATAATGGCAAGAATGGTTTCAACCGTTCAACAATAATTTTAGTGACAATTTTATATAGAACGGTACATAACCCAATTGGACGAAACTGAACAAGTGTCTCCAGAACCGGCACCTTAGGTAGTAAAACAAGAACTATACGATTGATCTACGAAGGAACCACTCCTGAATAAAGATCCTATGCATTCGTTGAAAAAAACCAGCATTCAAACCATCGACCACGGGTGCTTTCGAGGCCGCAGTACCAAAAATTGCATGATGAACTTCTTCATTGGTTACCGGCATGGCCGTGTTTTCCAATGAAACCATGTCGACAGGAAAAAAGGCCATTTATAGCATAATCTACATTTGCATCTAATCTATTAGTAAACAAATTGCGGAAAAAATCAACGGCAGCTACCTAGATAGTAGCCTGATCCGTGCACCATTCATTCGATCCAATTTTCAAAGCTGAAATTTTGTTCGCTCTCCTATGAGCCATAATTGACGCATGATAGAATCTTGTATTCCGATCACCATTAATAATCCAATCGCTACAAGATTTCTGACGCCAAAAGCTTTCCTCATGGTCCATAACTGCCTCCAATTCAGCTTTAACCTCTTTTTCTAAAGACACCAAAGAATCTAAATGCCAAAGAGCAAGAGCGCGGTCAATGCCCCGCAGTCTAGCACGAAGTCTCTTTTTCCTTTGACCAATATGCCTAAAAACATCCATATTCCATGAAGATGCCGCCTGTCAAAAAGTAGCAACATTCTCCTCAAAACCCACACCATTCGACCAACAAGATTACAAAAAATCCCCAAACTGCCGATGGTCATTCCAAGCATCCAGATAACGGAATGGGTGATTAGGAGGAGGAGTATGAACATTGGACATCCAAAGAACAATCGGACAATGATCAGAGCCAAGACGATCAAGATGGGTAACCAAGGCCTGTGGAAAGGCCGAAAGCCACGCTGAGTTCCCAACATATCGATCAAGTCTCTGATAAAGGTGGCCCCGAGCCCACGTAAATGGAAGCTGCTTTGAAGCCATAATATAAATAGTGTAGGAATTTATTCAGCGTTAATGTTTCAAATATAAATCCATAATATAAAGTAATAAACCCACGGAGATAATGCAATCCCTTATCCAATTGCTTTGAACTAGGCCGGGTCTGAAATCTGAACGGTTGTTAAAATCTACAACCAATTGCTATACACAAGCCAGCAATTTGTGATGGACTTAAAAAGAAAAGATATAACAATGATATTAGCCGAAATGGAAAATAAGCCTCTAGCAATGATATAAGGGTAAACTACATTGAAGGTCACTCAATTACTAGTAAAGTTACTATTTGTTAATTAATTATTAAAAGTTATAATTGGGTCACTCAATTAAAGTTTTAGTTATGCTCGGAACACTCTTCTATTAAAATATAAACGAGCATCTAACAAGGTTTGCTATAGTCTTTAAAACTTACATATTCTACCAATTTAGTCCTAATTCAAAAATAATTCAATAAATTTAACCCTTCATTTTTTTTAAAAAAATATATCAATGTAGTCATTTTTGTTCTCTCAAACCACTTGCATACTATCGTTAATACTAGAATATTTTTTTAAAATCATTAATTAATCTAATACACAAATTTATAAATGTAAAGATATTTATAATTATTTGTTAATGTTATATTTATAATTAGTATTTACATTAAAATTAAACTCATTGGAATTTATTTAAAATTATTTATTAATACTTTTGGTTTTTAGTTATCACTGCCACATAATTTTCTACAAAAACTTCAGATTTTCGTATTACTATAAAGTTTTCTTAGTAATTTCATATTTTTTGAATATTTGTATTATTTCGCTTTTATTTTAAAATAAACTAATAATTAAACATTTTAAGATACTAAATATTTTTTATTTCTTAAAATTATTTTTTTATTTCTTAAACTGTCTACAAAAAGTTCAGATTTTCTATTTCTTAAACGATTTCATATTTTTTATTTATTAAGATAATAATTAAACTTTCATTTTAAAAAATGTAGAATTTTTGTAATAATTTTATTTTTTTTATTTACAAATTTATTAATTTTTATTATTATGAAAGTCTATAATATTTTATTAATGTTTAAAATATGATGTATAAGTTGTTTTTACATAATGAAGCACAAGCATGTAGGAAGAGATGACAAATATATTTTTATTATATTAATATTTAATATTTTTTATTATATGATTCATTTATGTAATTAATTATAAGCTTCGATTAAAAACTCAACACTGTAAAACCTATATTTGATTTTGATATAACAAAGTGTTTAAGGACCAATTTGTAAAATTAGATAAATTTTTAAGTATTCAAAAAGTCTTACAAAATGACAAGTGTTGTCACTGATTTTTTTCACCTTTGTAATAGGTGTTATTGTTTTCATAATTAGTGTATTTGCTATATGTTAGTATAATAAAATATTAATGTAGTAATTAGTGTTAGTATTATGTAGGTGTCATATAATTTTGTTAGTATGCTTAGTGTATTATAGTTAGTATAATTGTTAGTGTAAATGGTTAATATAAAACCCAAAATATAAAATACACGGCCCATTTATAAATATCCATTAAAATACATAGAGTCCTTTATAGAAATAGTATATAGAGTCCATTTACAAAAATAAAGAGCCCATTTAAAATTGCATGCCCATTGTTTCTAAAATATAAGGCCTGGTCGGCCCAGTTACAATTGAATCCTAAATGCCCTAACCCCCTTTTGTTTCCTGCATAGCTGAAGGACTATTGGATCGAGCATATCCAATAGTATGGATTGCACACGGTTTATACATGGGATCCAGCTGGATGAAGGCAAACGGTTCGTCATCTGGATCGTAGATCATAAAGCAATCCAACACCCCAGGGTGCTTAGCAACAGAGTACGCGGATCATCACTAGCGCGCGGTAGTCACGCGCTCGACTTTCCAGTTACCACCAATCATTTTCATCTTTTTCGCTGCTCCACTCGTTCCGATTGCTCATTGCCGGTGTCGTTCAAGTCATTAGAGACATGCAAACAAAGAAACAAGAGCAGTTAATCCCTAAATCGAAGCATTAGATGGAAAACGATATCATAACAGAAGCAAAAATGGAATGATCGATCCCTAAAATGGTGCCATAGCAAAGATCAAGCATTCAGAGGAAAAATCAGGGATTTGTGCTTAGAATTCAAGCATTTCTTGTACTATAAAAAGGATTGTAAAATTCATGTAAAAGAAGAGATTCATACGAATTCACATACAAGAATCATTCAAAACATACACAGTTTATATGCAATATACAAATAGCATTCGGAAATCCAGAAGTTGTAGCAATTTAGCAAGTGTATTCAAGCATTTCTAGGGGAATAAAAACAGATTTTTTGGTAATTCTTTCTTTCTATGTTCAATTTCGTTTTTAAATAGATAAAAAGGATCGTTTTACCTCATTTTCTTTGAAAACGATGCTGCGATTTGATTTTGACGTAACTTCGGTGAAAAACATACGATTTGAGGGTCACCGAAATGTGGGACATTAGGGGTTTTCTGGGAAATTTCACCGCCAGCAATGGCGGTCGGTGCCAGTGGAAGGCAACCGGTACAGCAGTCCATCATCGTGTTCTTCAATTCATGAAGAACACATATGAACTTATCAGAGAATTCAAATGGAGCCAAGTTTGATTCATTTTGGGGGAAGATGTATAAAATGATTTTGTTTCTGATAATAGCCTTATAAACCAACCCGATGACTCGACCCGTACCTGGCTATAACCCACGCCCTTCTTTCCTGGTTCTTGTATCGCGGCACTCAGGTTATCAATTCTTTCAATTTCTTCCTTTTTCTTCTCAATTTGGCACTGGTCTTTTAATTGTTTTCGAATTATCCCTCACATTTTGTTTTCTTTTAATTTAGTCCCCGATACAGATTTTTCTTTAAAGTAAAACTAATTACCTTTTCTTTTATTTTAACAATTATTTAAATTATTAATTTAATTTAAGTAACTTAGTTCCTTTTTGTCTTTATATGTACATGTGTATGTGTGTAAAACCTTAGGAATATGATCTTTTAAACTTAGTATAGAGACATATGTGCAATAAGACTTCATTCATATCTTGAAATAAAATACACTTAAATACATTTAAATCTTAATAGTTAAAATGAACGTAGAAATTTCTTCTAGGGTTAAATCGCTGATTAGGTTTTAATAAAAACTCTAACATACTTAAATCTCTTTGTTGGTTTGTTTAAAAAAGTGAAAACTTAATTAATGTGGTGTCTTATCAAGCGGGAATGATGGGTTAGCGCTAAAAGTGTTGGCGGTGATTAAAGTTCATTTCCCGGGCGATAAGGTCGTTAAAATAGATTTTTATTCACTTAGCGAACAAATTAACCGAAATCTTGAGAACTTGCAAATTCCAATTTTGAAAATACTTTTTTGAAATCAATTAGGTACCAATTTTTGGGCGTTGCCGCGGTGCTAACCCTTCCCCATACGTAACCGACCCCCGAACTTGTTTTCTATTATTTTTTTGTTGACCAAAATTGTTGTTTTAATAAATAAAACATTTTATTAAAATAACCCTTGTTTTAAAAGTGATCCAATCACACTTTTTTTCAAAAAATATTGGTGGCAACTCTGTGTTTTCTTAAGTTTTCCGAATAATGTTGAAGCCTCCTAAAAAGGGTTACGACAGCTTGGCGACTCTACTAGGAAATTTTTGTTTTTAGAAAAAGGGTCAGGCCACAATTTGTTTTCAAAAATGTTTTTTTAAAGGAATTTGCAAGTTCACAAAGGTTTCAATCTATTTGTCTTCTTAATGAATGTAACTCTATTTTACGCATTTTAAAATTGTTACAAAAAGCTCTATACCCGAGATTCATCCCGATTGTTAAGTGAAGGGAAAATGCATTGCTCATGTCAGAATATTGATTCTCTGTATGTGCCTAGCAAGTACCTTCGGGACTCATATGCCTCATGTCTTCGTAAGGATACTGATCCTTCGAGAAGACATAGGAAGTGTCATCTTGAATTGAACTTGGTTCGTTTGAAGTCTATAATGGGTAAAAACCAGGGGCCTTGCTACCCTTAATAGGGGAAAACAAAGACAGCTCGGGTACCCTTTAGAGCCTAACCAAGTTTGAGAATCTAGAGCCTACCCTAATAGAGCCATGCAGAAAACCTAGGGTTTTGAGTCTGGTCAAAATTGTTGTGAATAATCCATAGAGACATGTCCTAAGGTGTTGGAATGTGCTTCCCAGAATTGTTCGTGAAATTATTTTGGTCTCTTTGTGTTTTCTTAATTCTAATCCTTTTCCTTCTTGTTTTTCTGTTTTGCATATTCATTCATGCAACATCATTCCATATCAGAAGGGGTTGATTCTCAAAAATATTTACTCAACTTTGAAAAGCTCTCGTCATAGATGGAAGGATCCTGAAAATGAAGATGAGAATGCAAAAGTGTGACATTGGTCTGAGGTAAACCAACAAACACTCAGGGACAGTCTAGCAGCCGATCATGAGACAGAGACTTCAGAATATGCCTACATCAGTATCAAACAGAATAACATGCAAGAGCTACGGGAAATTTAGGAGCATTGTGATTACGGGACTAAGCAGTTGTTCCATGAAGTCTATGGTGATATAGTATATCTCCTTTATGTGAAGGTAGACGAGCCGTTTCTCAAAGCCATGATACAGTTCTGGAATCCCGGGTATTGTTGCTTCACTTTCAATGGAGAGGATATGATGCCCACGTTTGAAGAATACTTGGCTCTATTCAACTTTCGCAAGGTGAAGAAGAACTGGTTCTATGACAAACCTCCTAAAAACAAGAACCCACACTCAAGGCTCCAAGCTCTCGCCGGTATGAGTGATGGTTGGGTCAAGGGGTTGATACAGAAGAGATGAGGCAGCTTTAATTTCCCTTGGTCAAGCATCAGAAATATAATTTTGATCTACCCCGATAGAGAAAAGAGTTGATCTCCTAGCCATTGCAATCTATGTATAATCACTAATTTTGTCCGGGAAGACATGTTTTTATTCTTTACAATAACGGGCTTATATATGTTATTACTTTCTAAACAATGTTATGGGATTTGCTTACCTTATATTTTTCATTAAATTAAAAAAACTAGTTATTTGTTAGTACTATTTTAATTAAGTATATATCTATGTTTTGTTATTTGTTATCATATTAGTCGATTAAAATAAAACCCTTGAATACTATAGTGTATTATTGAAATATTATTATTACCTCTTAAATACTATCATTATATCTATATACCATTATTATAATTTCCATCATCACCATTTCCCATTATCGTTGTATGATATTCCTAATTATATATTACTACATGCTATTATAAGTATTGTTATAGTTCTGTATTTTGTTTTCTGTTAAACTAGAGAAAAGTAAAAAAGAGTAATACAAATAGGAAGCCCAAGTTTTTGTATACATAGCTGCCCAAAATACAATGTGGATAAGTGTTATAATAATTAATAGGTCCATTTATTTTAAGGAAAAAGTCCATTTACAGTCTATACACATATATGGCCCAATTGGGCCCAACCGAATTAAAACCAAAGCCCTTTCATAATAATCTGATAACAAAAACCCTAATTCCCCATTTCTTGCTTGCACAGCCCATTTCCCACCATCAGATCTGGCAAGATCTGACGGTCCAAGATGGAGCAAGAGGAGACCCCTTAGATCATCACGCGCCACACGCGCGGCTCATCATTCCTTCACTCGCACGTGTACAGTACCGGCCGCCCTTTCGCTTTCTCAGTTGAGCGTGATGTCTATTCACATGCTTCCACGTGTCGACACCATACCTCCATGCTGGTAAGGAGAGCCAATGGCCTGATGCCACGTCTCTGTTGTGCTCCACGTTGGCCTCTTCTCTCACTGGTCCCCATTTCCACCGGTTGCTCACATGCAATAAGACGCACAAAAAATAGATCAAAGGCAGAAAAACAATGAAAATGTCAAAGAGTAATGGAATCGGGGGACAAATCGGCAATACATATGATGGACCATTTCATTTAGAAAAATCAGAACCAATAGGGAATTTTTGCATGTAATTTCAATTCAAAAATTCCATGTAATTCGGGGTATATAAAGGCAATGCCCTAAATCAATTGTAAGCATACTGGAATATTCAGAAAGGAATAGTAAAAAGGCAGCAAAACCTCACATTTATAGAGGTATAACATCTCCCTTTTTCATTTCAAGCATTTACATAAAGAAAAACATAGAGATTTAGGGTTTTTGTAGTTCTTACCCTTGTAGTTCTCCCCTCCTCTCGCGTCAATCTGTCTCCTACCGTTGTTGACAAGCCTTATGACCTTCCTAGGTCGTGTACGGTGAAACGAAAGGGTGGGAATGGCATAGTAGTCTTTCGGGTTTCAATTTCGTCTCTGGTTTTTTTATTTTGGAAGGCGTCTAGCACGGCGTCTCGACGGCTATTTTTTAGTTTTCGCGGCGGAGGACCACCGGAATCTGGGTTCATCAAGAACCAAGATGAACACCGATGAAGGTGTTATAATAGGGGGAGGGTTCTATTTTTTTGCTGAAAGGGGAAATGAAATAAAAAAAAAGGGGTTTTATAATTTTTTCGTGTTTTAAAAAAGCGAAAATAGAGTAAAAAGGATCCCCGCGTCGTTATAATCACGTCTTTAGCCCTTCTGCCTCTTAGAATTACACGATTAGTCCCCCTACGTCCCTGAAATCCCCTCTGAGGCTATTCCGCCTTTCATAACTACAGTATGGGTCCTTGTAATTTTATATGTTCTTACAATTTTGTCACCATCATCCTTTTAATCGAGTCCCATAATTATTTTTTTATAATTTGGTCCAATTTCCAGTAACTATCTTCCTTATTCATGCATTTGTTCCTAGCCCTTTTAGATCAAAATGTTGTTTTTAGTTGTTATTTAAATTTCTTGTTCTTTAATTTATGGATGGAATGTTCATGATTGCTTTAATACATAGAATTTACATGGTGATTATAATGTATGTTTCACAATATGGTGTATATAGTTTTCTAAGATAGGGTATAATGTTTAGTTCATATGTAATATGTGTTTTATAAGATAAGGTGTTTATAATATGTATACCATAAGTTGTTATAATATATGAATAGATAGTATAAAGCTTTTTAATGTATGTGATATATAGTCATAGTTGTTACATGTGGTTTTTGCATATGTTTAATTAGTTTAGTTTGGGCCTTCTTTTGGGCCTACTAGCTTTTAGAGGGTTTTGGGCCTTTGGTTGGGCTTTTAGTTTTAGGCCTAGTATTAGTGATTTGGGCCTTAGGTCTTGGGCCTAGCTAATAGTTTTCTTTTGGGGCTTTAGATTAGGTTAAATGGATTAATTCAAGTAATTTAAATCGCGTGCTCGTCTCATAGGGGCACGACTATTAAATTAATTAAGTTAATTCTATATTTGGTTTCTTTAGAGCCTTAGTTAGATTAGGGTTTGAATTAATTCAATGAATTTTAATTTGCTCTTGGTTCATTAGAGTAAATGTGAAATTCATTAAATTAGTTGAACGTCTCTTAATGATTCTTATGATAAAATAAATTTTGAATCTAGATTGACGTTAAATTTCATACTAATTATCATAATATGTCGGGGTTTTATTTGTTTAGGGCTAATTAATTTAAGGTTAAACATTAGAATCACCTAGTTAATAATTAGGTCACTATTTGGGCTTTCCATAATTTGGGCCTTTTAGGTTAAGACTTTTAGTAGGTCCTTGTGTGGTTAATTTTCGAGTTTTTTTTGTCATTCTCTAATTGTCATGGCCCATCAATTTTGCATTAATTAACATGAATCATAAGAATGGGAGGTATTCATTAGTTCGGATATTTGGGTCGTAGTAGTTCGAGCTTAAAGGATGTTGACCAAATATTTGAATTAATCCTTACCAACTCAAGGCAGAATTAAAACTTGACGAAGTGATTACATCATTCCTTAACTGTTTGCACCATGCATAAAGGTGACATGTTAAATTCGAACCATAAATTAACACGGTAGTCGGGCTTATTCGATGTCGGTTTAATCTATGGTCCGATGTATCGTCAACCTTAGTAATTAAATGTCTGATTAATTTAAACCTGCAAATTCGAATAAGCCCGTTCAATTAAGGTCACCGAATTAAATTCTTTTCAAATTCTGACAATTTCCTTTGATTAAAAGCAACAAATATTTTGGTACCGATTTTTGGGCATGATGGGGGTGCTAATCCTTCCTCACACGTAACCAACTCCCAAACCCTTTCAAAATGAGGTTGAACCTTTCTTGAAAATGTGAATGCAATTGAACGAGCTTCGATAATTGGTTGCCTTTGAATTAATTTTTCATTTAATTTCTAAGGAATCGTCGACATATGTTGCACCATCTCATCAAGCTCTACACCTGAGCCCCGTCCCTTAAGTGGGAGTGAAACGCTACATACCTACATGAGTAGCCCTCCACGGGTCGATAATTCACTTCCGGAATCCGCGCCTCTAGACATGTGAACAGCCCTCCACGTCATTAGGGCATGCTTTCCCTCGAACCGAAATCAATTCGCAAGCTTGTAATGGGCCAGAATTGGGGTTCTTGTTGCCTTAGAAGGTGATGAGATAGGTCCGGGTACCCCAATTAGAACTGAACTCATGTGTGTGAATTTAAGAAGCCTACCCTTATTAGAGGCATGAAGATAACCATAGCGAATTAGAGTTCTTGTGTTTAGGGCTTTCTTCTATATGTTTGCTTTTCGCTTAATTTATTTAATTTTACCTCTTCTCGTTTGCAAGTTTATTTTTCACCTCATGGCTAACCTTTTTCTCTTGTTTCCTGTTCTTTTTATCTTTATTTCGCATATTACGTCATAATCAATAAGAGCACATTGAGTCTGGGAATAGTTTGAAATTAAAAACTAGATCGATGGGGGACTTAGTTCGCAGCAATGACGAGAAGAATTCTGACGTTCAGATATGGTCAGAAGGGGAACAATTACATGAGGGAGATAGTATTGCCAGAGGGTTCATATCAACCATGTCAGCCACGACATTCATGAACACTAGATTTAATGATGTGTCTGATTTGAAGTCAGTATGGAACAGTTGGGATTTCAAAACAAAGAGCACTTTCAGAGAAGAGTATGGTGACATCGCATATTTGCTAGAGGTCCTAGTTGATCAAGCACTACTGTAAACTTTGGTAGATTTTTGGAACTCCGCCTACAGTTGCTTCACAATTGGTAACTTCGATCTTACTCCTACAATTGAAGAATACCAAGATATCATAAACTGCAAAAGGATTGATATGGGACGAGTGTATTCGAAGCCAAGTAAGAACAAAGCTTTTCGAGGCAAGCTTGTCAAAATATTGGATACATTACTGTCTTAGGTTGAGCAGCAGGTCACCACTTGGAACATTAAGGAATATCTTAAGTGGGAAGGAATCCTGACTTTGGCTTCTGTGCGCCTTGTGGGTCGAGTTCAGCGGAACTTGTTCGCGTTATTGATCTATGGATTGGTACTATTCCCTCAAGCTTTGGGCCTTGTTGACCCGTCAGTCTTGGATCTTTTTGAAAGCTTGAATAGTGGGACTAATCTAGTACTTGTGATTCTGGCCGAAACCTTCCGATCTTTGAGATTCTGTCGGGAGAATAGAGGAGGACACTTCCAGGGATGCCCGCAGCTTTTGACGGTTTGGTTTTACAACCATTTTTGGACTAATCCCAGTTTCTCTAGGCCCCTTTACGATGCTAAGTTCTCACCCTTGGAAGAGTTCTTACGAAAGAATGATTGGCCAACCCGGAGATCTGAGGAAGTATGACAGGACGTTCTCTGGAACCTAAAGGAAGAAGATATAGTTTGGAGGGCACCGTGTTTATTGGCGAAGAATGTTCTCTACAGATGCGGAGAGTATTCATGGGTACCGTTGCTTGGCCTTTGAGGGCATACTGCCTACGCACCCCTGCTGGTTCTAAGGCAGTATGGATCAAAACAGTTCGTTCCAGCCACCAAAGGGCTGAATAAGTTCAACGTAGATTACACAAAGGAGAAGGGCTATAAGGCGATGGTATACAATGCTTCTTCAACCTGGAATAGTGTAAGACGAGTTAGGATCATGAATGCTCCATATATGGTTACTCCTGAATATGAGGTGTGGCAATTCAACCGTGTTAACGACAATATTCCATGTTTAGCCCCAGATAGCATGAGATCTTTAGAAGAAAGATTGGCCACACTCCCCACTGAAGTCGATCTAATGAGAAAACAGCTTGAAGAAGAGCGAAAGAGATACCTCAAGCTCGAGGAGAATGCCCATCAAGAGAAGTTTGACTTCGAGTTAGAAAAGACAGAGTTTGAAGGAGTGGTCAAAGACCTACAAAAGAAGAAAGAGGAGCTAGAACTCAAACTCAAGTTGAAAAAGAAGAGATCTTGCAGCTCAAGAGGTTAAGTAGAAGCAAGATAGTTGCAGAATGAGGGTCGAGCGAAGGGCTGGAGCTCCGGCTTAAGGAAGAGAAAGCACGAGCTGAGAACTATAAGAGGATGTTTCTCGAGCACAAGGATCGAGTGCTCACTTTGACCTAAGAAATGAAGAATCTACGAACCTCCCATTCAAAACAAATTGAGAAAGAACAACACCAAAATAGAGCCTTGAGAGATCAAGTGAAATGTTTGGAAAAGTCTCTTTTCAAACACAAGGGATCGACTAGCAAGTTGAAAGCCAGCAACTCAGAAAATCAAGGTTTGATTGCATGTTTCGAAGAGTTTGAAACTGAGGTTCAACAACTCAAGGATCATGTAGCAAGCATAAGAGAGGCAATTCAAGTACGTCTGACTCCAAGTTTGGAGCAGTTACACTTTGCTGCCTACACGATTTGGAGGCAGGAGCAAGAATTGGCAAGGTAGGGGGCTCAGATGCAGAAGGTTGCCCGGAAGATACAATTTCTAGTCGAGAACGCTACCGAGCTTCATGATTATGTCGATGATGACTCCGAGGAAGGATAGAGGATTGTGTGGATTTTGATAGAGATTATCGACCTCGATACTACCTTGAAACCATATGTGTAGTTAGTTTTCTCTAAGTTATTATAACAGGACAATGTTCCCATCAATGAAATTTGTTTAACGATGATATTTACCGAATTCAGTGTCGTTCTTTGCATTCATGCATAATACATTTATTTGCATACCTCGTTTAATTACCAAAATTAACTAAAAGACTTTTCATTTTATAAAATATTTTAATTCTTAAAAATTCAATCATTCTGCACCAATACAGAACCCAATTATAGTCCCGAACCATAGAGGATAGACTAGCCAAGGTAGAGCAGGGGCAAAAAGACCTCGAAACGCGTTTAGACAGGATTGGCCAAGATATCAGGGACCAAATAGCTCAGTCACAAGATGCTTTTATCGCTCGGATAACCAGTTTATTAGCAAAGATGAAGGCCAAAGAGGGAATCTCCATCGCAGCCCAAATTTAGCGAGCAAGAAGGTGTTTTGTCTCATGCAAAGGTACAACCAGATATGCCAGAACCCAGGAAAATGGTTTACATTAATCTCGTGGGAGTTTCTGCTGACCCTGCTGTTGGGGCATCAGCGAGTCACCATAAGGGAGCTCCAACAAATTAACTCGTTGATTTGGAAGTATGATAGGAGAGTGAAGTGCCAGGTTGAGCATGATGGATAAAGTTGAGAAAAGATTTAGGGCTGATATGGAGAAGTAGTATGAGGAGCAGTTTCATATGCTCGAGGATAGGCTGAAAGCCATCTAAGGGCCCAATGAACATAAGAATAATGCAAGTGATTTGAGTTTAGTGGCCGATTTGATTCTCCCACCCAAATTCAAAATGCCTGACTTCAACAAATATGACAGGACCACTTGCCCATCAGCACATATTACCATGTACTACAAAAAGATGGTTTCTTTTGTGAAAGATGAGAAGTTACTTATCCACTGCTTCCAAGAAAGTTTGATTGGGTCTGCAACTCGGTGGTACCCCATGCTCAACCAAACTAATATCAAGTCATGGAAAGACCTTCGGAAGGCCTTCATAGAGCACTACAAGTATATAAGGACATGATCCCCAGACGAATTATGCTAAAAGGGATGGAACAAAGGACAAATAAGAATCTACGCCAGTATACCTAGAGATGGCGTGATGTGGCCACTCAAATCCAACCACCGATCTCTGAACATGAAATCATGCCAATGTTCGTCAATACTTTAAGGGGCATTTTTTGGTCATTTGATAAACAACACTACCCAAAACTTTGCTGATATGGTGAGAACTAAGGAATCAATCGAAGTAGCAATAAAGAGTGGAAAGATCGATAGTGGGGAGAACACGCGTAAGAATTACAAGAAGAGAGATAACGAGGTGAACAACACAAGCACCTATGTAACTCTGAAGAGTTTCACTAGCAAGGCTCAAACAAGAAGGAAACTAGGGCCCTGAAGAGGGAAAATGGGAAGATGTCGTTTACCCCACTCCCAGTATCATATGCTGAACTATACTCGCAACTGCATAAGGTTGATTTGGTCTGGCCTTATTATGTCACTCCTTTCAAACCACCATTCCCTACGTGGTACGATGAAAAGGTAAACTGTGAATATAATGGTGGCGTCCCGGGACACTCAATCGAGAATTGCATTACATTCAAGAAGTTCATACAAAACATGATAAATTCTAAGGTGTTACAGTTAGATGAACCGAATGTAGCCGCTAACCCGTTACCAAGTCACGGAGGCCGTGGCAAAAATGCAATCGAAGAGGAGTACACCAGGAAAGCCAAGACGAGCGTGTCTGAGGTCAAATCCCCTCTGAGGTAGGTGTTTCAGCAGTTATGCATTGCACGCCTCATCGACAGGGGCATGGAGATCGTGCAGCAAGGAAGCTAGCCGTATTGTAAGTTCCACTAATAAGAAGGACATGACATTCAGTGTTGTGAGGAGTTTAAGTAGATGACTCGGAAAATGATGGATAATAAGGAAATTGAATTCTTTGAGAAGCATGAAGAGAGAAAAGAGTCGGATGTATGCACATCGGATACCCCAAAGATCAAGTATGAGGTAGATAGGCCTTTCATCATATCACTCAAGTCAAAGCCAAAAAGCTCATCCCAAGATGAGAGTTCCAAGTTAACTCCAAAAATATGAATTTTGGCTCTGGCTCCCTTTCCGTTTAAAGATGCTCGGAAAGTCCTGTGGAGCTATACTGTCCATATCTCTATACCAGAGAAGTCTGGATACAAGGAGAGGAGAAACCATCCAGTGAAGAACCCCCAAAGGAGGAGGACCTGGTAGGACCGAGCGTCGAGACGGTAAATGAAGTAGGACATTTTACCAGAAGTAGTAGATGATATTCACTGAAAATGGAAAAAACGTCAGAAGAGCCTAGAGACAAGGGCAAAGCGGTAACCGTCGAACTTGAAAAGATTTTCGGAGATGAACCTCCCCCTAGAATCCATGAGCCAGTGAAAGAGAGTCAGGCGCAGGAATTCCTAAGGTTCCTAAAGCACAGCGAATACAGCATTGTAGAGTAGCTAAAAAAATAGCAAGCATGGATTTCAATACTCGAATTGTTGTTGAGCTCAGAAAAGCATCGGGATACATTGTTGAAAATATTGAATCAGACCTTCATCTCAGACAATATCTCAGTAAGCAAGTTAGATAGAATAGTGGGTCATATTGCTACAGATAACTACATCACCTTTAGTGACGACGAAATTCCTAACGGAGGTATGGGGTCAACTAAGGCTTTAAACATCACCACCCACTGCAAGGGGCATGTCTTACCGGGGATGCTTATAGACAACGGGTCCGCCTTGAATCTATTACCAATGGCGACCCTGCAGAGGCTGTCGGTGGATAATTCACACATGAAACTGTGTCAGAACTCCGTTAGGGTATTTGACGGTACCAAGAAAGATGTTATCGGGAAGATAGAGATACTGTTGTTGATTGGTCCTACCGAGTACATTGTCAAATTTATGGTGATGGACATCCGATCCACTTATAAATGTTTACTAGGGAGACCATGGATTCACTCGGCCGGAGCCGTGCCTTTATCCCTGCACCAGAATTTGAAATTTGTTATTGATGGGAAGTTGGTGAGTGTGGGAGTTGAGCAAGACATTATTGATTCCATGACCACCGACGCTCCTTATGTCCAAACTGATGAAGATGCTATTGAGTGCTCCTTTAGGGCCTTAGAGTTCGTGAATGATACCTTCGTGGCAGAGGGAAGCAAGATCCCACGCCCTAGACTATCAAATTGCACCAAGATGACAATCTGGCAAACCCTGGGACGAAGAGACAAGAAGGGTAAAGGGCTAGGAAGGAGTTTGTAAGGATGCTTGCATGCTAGGAGCATCATCGGCAAGAAGGATCGGTTCAAGCTCGGCTATAAACCCAATTTTCACCAGAGAAAGCTAGAATTGAAGTAGAAAGAATAACAAAAGAAGGCTAGATTCAAAGGAGAGGACATCCCATGGCGACCCATGACTTTCCCCCACTTAAAGAATGCTTTTGTGTCTGGGGGATAATCAATGTGGAAGAAAAGATATACGAAGTTGGTCCAGAAAGCGCCAAATTCGGCAATGAGGAAAGGTTCAGTGAGGTGCTAGAGGGAATGGATGTCAACATGATAGCCAAGGAGGAAAAGAGTGGCAAATACTTGGCCAGAATCCGCCCTTGCCTCCCGGGGGAAACACTCAGCAATTGGATTATTGTATATCTGTCAGTAGTTTTTAGGTCAACATTAGAGTAATGCTCAGAACCAACCCTATTCGCTTTTGCCCGCGAGCAATAGAGATCTTTTGTAAAGGGCTCATATGATAATCTGTTTGCTTTTTAATTCAATAAAAATGATGCTTTCCGTTTTTTCTCAAATGGCAAACATTTTGTTTTCTTTGTTTTACATCCATTCATTACATTCATTATTCATTATTTGTTTCATTAATCCCATAAGATTATTCATTTCTTGTCCCGATACATATTCATTCAAATTGTTTTAGGGTCTCTATTGTTGACTGTATGAATGGTTTCGAGTCTAACTTTGAGATAGATTTTGAGTGATCCTCATGTTTAGCGGAAGTCGAGAAATGGGGTGACGAGATAGATGTAGAGATCCCAGATGAACTACTACGATTAATAAAAAGTGAAGATAAGCAAATTTTGCCTCATGAAGAAAAGTTGGAGATCCTCAATATGGGAACGGAAGAAGAAAGAAAGGAAGTAAAGATTGGTACTACCCTCTCGGTTGAGACCCGCTGTGAATTGATTGAATTGCTTTCAGAATTCAGGGATGTTTTTGCATGGACCTATTAAGAGATGCCAGGTCTGGACACAGATATTGTAGTGCACAAGCTAATGATCAAGCCAGAATATAAGCCGGTCCAACAAAATCTTAGAAGGATGAGACCAGAAATATTGTTGAAGATTCGAGAGGAGGTGAAGAAACAATACGATGCCGAATTCTTGGGAGTCTCTAAATACTCGGAGTGGGAGGCGAATATAGTCCATGTTCCCAAAAAAGATTGAAAGGTCCGTATGTGCGTAGATTATAGAGACCTTAATAAGGCAAGCCCCAAAGATAATTTTCCTCTACCTCATATTGATACTTTGATCGACAATACCGCGGGACATTCGTGGTTTTCTTTCATGGATGGTTTCTTGAAGTACTACCAAATCAAAATGCATCCTGACGACATGGAGAAGACTACGCTCGTGACCATGTGAGGAACATTTTGTTATAAGGTGATGCCCTTCGGATTGAAGAACGCTGGAGCAACCTACCAGAGGGCCATGGTAACCCTTTTTCATGACATGATGCACAAAGAAAGATTGAGGTATATGTAGATAACATGATCGCCAAATCCCAAACGGAGGAGGAGCATATTCAAAACTTGAGAAAGCTTTTCCAAAGGCTAAGAAAGTATCAGTTAAAACTTAATCCGGTAAAGTGCACCTTTGCCGTCATGTCCGGTAAACTTTTAGGCTTCGTGGTTAGCCGAAAGAGGATTGAGATCAACCCGGATAAGGTAAAAGCTATTCAAAATCTCCTACCACCTCAGACCCAAAAAGAAGTTTGAGGTTTCTTGGGAAGATTAAATTATATATCTCAGTTTATTTCTCAGTTGACTGACAAATGCGATCCGGTCATCAGATTGCTCCGCAAGAATAATTCAGGAGTGTGGAATGAAGTGTGTCAAGAGGTATTTGACTAACTCTCCAATTTTAGTAGCACTAGTTCCTAGAAGGTCGTTGATCTTGTATCTAACCCTCTTTAAAAACTCAATGGGTTATGTCTTGCGACAACATGACGAGTCCGGGAAGAAAGAAAAGGTGATCTACTATATGAGCAAGAAATTCACTGATTGCGAAACACGGTACCTGCCAATTCAAAATTTGTGTTGTGCTCTGGTATGGGCTACTAAGAGGCCCATGCAATATATGTTGTATCACACTACGTGGTTGATATCCAAGTTGGATCCTTTGAAGTTCCTGATGGAAGCACCAGCGCTAAATGGAAGGCTGGCCCGTTGGCAAATGTTATTGTCTAAATTCGACATACTGTATGTGAGTCGGAAGGCAGTAAAAGGGAGCGCTATAGCGGACTTCTTGGCAAGCCGTGCTTCGGACGATTACGAATCTTTGGACTTTAATTTCCCTGATGAAGGCCTGATATACATAACAGTGGAGGATGAGATTACTCCAGAGGATGAGTTGTGGAAGCTCTACTTCGATGGGGCATCCAACGCCTTAGGCCATGGAATTGGGGCAGTGTTAATTTCTCTAGAAAACGTATACTATCCCTTCACTAGTAGATTAGAATTCTTTTGCACAAATAACATAGCTGAGTGTGAGGCCTGTGTTATAGGTTTAAATGCAGCCATCGAAAGGGAAATCAAGGTGCTTCAGGTTTCCGAGGATTCCTCCTTGGTAATCTATTAGTTACGGAAAGAGTGGGAAACAAGAGATTCAAAGTTGATCAAGTATTAAGACCTGGTTCAAGAATTAATCAAAAGCTCTGAAATAATCAGCTTCACCTACCTTCCAAGGAAAGACAACCAAATGGCGGATGCCTTGGCAACGTTGGCCGCAATGTTTAAAGCTAGTATTGAGGCTGGAATGAGGCCAATCAAGATGAAAATTTTTGAGATACCAGCTCATTACTGCAGTGTGGAAGAAGAAGCAGATGGTAACCCCTGGTACTATGACATCCTTCAATATATCAAGTTCCAAACCTACCCCAAAGGGGCCAATGAAAATGACAAGAGAACCATTGGAAGAATGGTGATAGGGTATGTTTTATACGGGGAGATTTTATATAAGATGGGTAAGGACCAAATCCTGTTAAGGTGTGTCAATACCCAAGAAGTAAAAAACATACTAGATGAGGTGCATGATGGGCTCTGTGGGACACATGCCAATGGTTTCTCGATAGCTTGAAAGATTATGAGGTATGGATATTTTTGGCTAACCATGGAAAGAGATTGTATTAGCTATGCAAAGAAATGTCATAAGTGTCAGATATATGCTGACAAGATCCATTCCCCGTCATTGCCTCTGCACACCATAAACTCACCGTGGTCGTTCGCTGTATGGGGAATGGATGTCATCGGTCAGATTCATCCCAAGGCATCCAATGGACATCGTTTCATTTTGGTTGTCATTGATTATTTCACTAAGTGGATAGAAGCAGCGTCCTATGCCAGTATTACAAGAGCAACAGACTGTAAATTTTTTAAGAAAGAGATCATTTGTCATTAAGGTTTACCGAAAAGGATTATTACCGAAGATGCTTCCAAATTGAACAATAAAATGATGGATAGGGTGTGCGAGCAATTCAAAATAACACACCATAACTCCACCACCTATTGCCCTAAGATGAACGGAGTGGTAGAAGCGGCAAACAAAAATATCAAGAAGATCATAGCAAAGACTACTGACACCTTCAAACACTGGCATGAAAAGTTATTGTTTGCTTTATTTTCCAATCGCACATCTGTACGAACTTCCATAGGGGCAATGCCATACTGATTGGTTTATGGCACAAAGGCGGTATTACCTATCGAAGTAGAGATTCCATCACTTCAAATTTTAAATGAGGTAAAGATGGAAGAAGCTGAATGGGTGCAGGCTCAGTTCGACCAATTGAATCTCATCGAAGAGAAAAGGTTGAAAGCCCTTTGTCATGGCCAGATGTACAAAAAAAGGATGATGCAACCTTACGACAAGAAAATTCTCCCGAAGGAATTTTCGGAGGAGGATTTGGTGCTTAAAAGAATCCTACCGACTTAGAAGGATTCTCGCGGGAAATGGATGCCTAACTGGGAAGGGACCTTACGTTGTTAAAAGGAGATTTTACGGAGGAGCCTTGATCCTAACAGAAATGGATGGAAAGGTATTAAACAATTCGGTAAAGAAGTAGTATGCGTAAAGAGAAAAAAAAGAGAAATGAATAAAGAAAAAAAGAGCTGAGTGAAAACCCAGAAGGACACTTCATAAAATGCAAATACCTAGAGTAAAAACCCAAAAAGGGCGTTTTAGGTATCCAAAAAAGATGGGGTTCAAGATGAAAACCATAAAATGGTGTCTTGAAACCAAATGAGGATTTGAGCTGAAAACTTGAATATGGCAGCTTAGATGATCACCGCAGATTAGACATCCAAGAAAGGGAACCCTCTCGGGAATCAAGAAGTCTCAGCAGAGAGTTTCTAGCAAGAGATCTATTTCAGTTGATGGGCTCTCGCATCATTCATACAGATAATGATTGGGATGCAACATCATGCTTTGTTTTCTTTTTCTTCTATGTTTGCCATGACTTTCAAATCATTTTAAAATTCTAAAATATTAATAAGGTATTACTTCACAATCTTTTCATGTCTTTTCATAAGCATCCTGCAGGTAGGTTAACGTAGGTTTATGAAAAACAAAAGGTTTCTTGGTATTACTATGTTCTAACCTTTTAAATGCAGACAATGCAAAGAAGTATACTAAGGCCGAACCAAGAGAAGACTTCATTCATTAGGCCAAGAAAGAAAAAATGAGTCCAGACCACATCATGTTACAAGACTGCCACAGGGAAGTAAAGAGATTTTGAGTATAAAATCGTCCCTGGTCAAAAGAACCTGAAAGGGGACCAAAAGAGAAAGAAAAAAGAAAAAGAGAAAAAAAAGGAAAAAGGAAAAAAGAAAAGGAAAAGGAATAAGAAAAAAAAGAAGAAAAAGAAAGAAAATAAAAGGGAGAAGAAAAAGAAATCCAAAGTGAAAACCTGAAATGGCATTTTGGGAAAAATGAATCTAAGGTAAAAACTGAAAAGGCGTTTCAAGACAAGGAGATGTTAGAAGGTTAGAATGAAAAGAAGGGCATAAATGGTAGCACTTAAGCATGAGACAAAGCACCCTTCGTTGCAAAGAGCAAGAAGAAAAAGAAGAAGGAAGTAAAGAATAAGTCAAAGAAGGGCTGATCGAGGAAAGGAAAGCTTTTGGGAAAAGTGATCAAATCCCGTCATACATGCATCATATGTAGACTAGACAACCCTAAGATAGGAACATGTTGACCTACACTATCATGGTGTTGCATTTCTTTACGGGTATTTAAACAAAGTTCAAGGATTTTAGGTAGAGGATTTCAAACTCGCCATACCAGAACTACCGAGCAGGAGGAGGCAGATACTCATAGTTCAGAGTTTTCAGAGCGAAGGAGACAAATAGTCAAAGCTCAAGAATTTCAGGCGAAGGATTACAAACTCGCCACACCAAGGTTTCAGAGCAAAGGAGGCAGATACTCAAAGCTCAAGGATTTCAGGCGAAGGATTACAAACTCGCCACACCAAGGTTTTAGAGCAAAGGAGGCAGATACCCAAAGCTCAAAGATTTCAGGCGAAGGATTTCAAGCTCGCCGCACTAGAACTACAGAGCGAAGGAGGCAGATACTCATAGCTCAGGGATTTTAGAGCAAAAGAGGCAGATACCCATAGCTCAAAAAAAACTTTGGGGCAAAAGAGGCAGATACTCATAGCTCTGCGCTCTAGGGAGAAGAAGTGCGAATAGTTCTATATAGGAGGAACTCAAAGCTCAGAATCTCATCGCAGGGAAGTAGGGCAAAATTAGTGCTTATGGTCTTTGCTTTATTCTTGTTCCACAAGCATAAGCAAAGAGGGGTAGCTGTAATCACTAATTTTGTCCGAGATAGACCCGTTTTTATTCTTTACAATAACGGACTTATATATGTTATTACTTTCTAAACAAAGTTATGGGCTTTGCTTACCTTATCATTTTCATTAAAATTTAAAAAAAGCTAGTTATTTGTTAGTACTATTTTAATTAAGTATATATCTATGTTTTGTTATTTGTTATCATATTAGTCGATTAAAATAAAACCCTTGAATACTATAGTGTATTATTGAAATATTATTATTACCTCTTAAATACTATCATTATATCTATATACCATTATTATAATTACCATCATCACCATTTCCCATTATCGTTGTATGATATTCCTATTTATATATTACTACATGCTATTATAAGTATTGTTATAGTTATGTATTTTGTTTTCTGTTAAACTAGAGAAAAGTAAAAAAGAGTATTACAAATAGGAAGCCCAAGTTTTTGAATACATAGCTGCCCAAAATACAATGTGCATAAGTGTTATAATAATTAAACAAGCTCGTTTATTTTAAGGAAAAAGTCCATTTACAGTTTATATACATATCTGGCCCAATTGGGCCCAATCGAATTAAAACCAAAGCCCTTTCATAATAATCTGATAACAGAAAACCCTAATTCCGCATTTCTTGCTTATGCAACCCATTTCCCACAGTCAGATCTGGCAAGATCTGACGGTCTAAGATGGAGCAAGAGGAGCCCCTCATATCATCACGCGCCGCACGCACGGCTCATCATTCCTTCACTCGCGCGTGTACAGTACCGGCACCGACACCATACCTCCACGCTGGCAAGGAGAGCCGATGACCTGGTGCCACGTCTCTATTGTTCTCCACTTTCGCTCCACGTTGGCCTCTTCTCTCACTAGTCCCCTTTCCACCGGTTGCTCACATACAATAAGGCGCACAAAAAACATATCAAAGGCAGAAAAACAATGAAAATGACAAAGTAATGGAATTGGGGGACAAATTGGCAATATAGAGGATGCACCATTTCATTCAGAAAAATTAGAACCAATAGGGAATTTTCGCATGTAATTTCAATTCAAAAATTCCACGTAATTCGAGGTATATAAAGCAATGCCCTAAATCAATTCTAAGCATACTGGAATATTCAGAAAGGAATAGCAAAGAGGCAGCAAAACCTCACATTTACAGAGGTATAACATCTCCATTTTTCATTTCAAGCATTTATATAAAGAAAAACATAGAGATTTAGGGTTTTTGTAGTTCTTACCCTTGTAGTTCTCCCCTCCTCTCGTGTCAATCTATCTCCTGCCACCCTTGACAAGCCTTACGACCTTCCTAGGTCGTGTACGGTGAAACGGAAAGGTGGGAATGGAAGAGTAGTCTTTCGGGTTTAGATTTCATCTCTGGTTTTTTGATTTTGGAAGGAGGAAAGGTTAGATCTGTTTTATCACGGCGGCTCGACGGCTATTTTCTAGGTTTCACGCCAGAGGACCGCCAGAATCTGGGTTTGTCAAGAACCCAGATGAACACTGATGAAGGTGTTATAACAGGGGGTTCTGTTTTTTTCCGATTGGGGAAATGAAATAAAACATAGGGGTTTTATAAATTTTTTGTGTTTTAAAAAAGGGAAAATAGCGTAATAAGGACCCCTCATTGTTATAATCACGTCTTTAGCCCTTCCGCCTCTTAGAGTTACACAATTAGTTCCCCCGCGTTCCTAAAATCCCCTCCAAGGCCATTCTGCCTTTCATAATTACAGTCTGGGTCCTAGTAATTTTATATGTTCTTACAATTTCGTCACCATCGTCCGTTTAATCGAGTCCTAGAATTCTTTTTTTATAATTTGGTCCAATTTCCAGTAACTATCTTCCTTATTCATGCATTTGCTCCTAGCCCTTTTAGATCATTTTGTTGTTTTTAGTTGTTATTTAAATTTCTTGTTCTTTAATTTATGGATGGAATGTTCATGATTGCTTTAATACATAGAATTTACATGGTGATTATAATGTATGCTTCACAATATGGTGTATATAGTTTTCTAAGATAGGGTATAATGTTTAGTTCATATGTAATATGTGTTTTATAAGATAAGGTGTTTATAATATGTATACCATAAGTTGTTATAATATATGCATAGATAGTATAAGGCTTTTTAATGTATGTGATATATGGTCATAGTTGTTTCATGTGGTTTTTGCATATGTTTAATTAGTTTAGTTTGGGCCTCCTTTTGGGTCTACTAGCTTTTAGGGGGTTTGGGCCTTTGGTTGGGCTTTTAGCCTAGTATTAGTGATTTGGGCCTTTAGGTTTTGGGCCTTAGGTCTTGGGCCTAGCTAGTAGTTTTCTTTTGGGGCTTTAGATTATGTTAAATGGATTAATTCAATTAATTTAAATCGCGTGCTCGTCTCATAAGGGCGCGACTCTTAAATTAATTAAGTTAATTCTAGATTTGGGTTCTTTAGAGCCTTAGTTAGATTAGCGTTCGAATTAATTCAATGAATTTTAATTTGCTCTTGGCTCATTAGAGTAAATGTGAAATTCATTAAATTAGTTTAACGTCTCTTAATGATTCTTATGATAAAATAAATTTTGAATCTAGATTGATGTTAAATTTCATACTACTTATCATAATGTGTCAGGGTTTTTTGTTGTTTAGGGCTAATTAATTTAAGGTTAAACATTAGAATAACCTAGTTAATAATTAGGTCACCATTTGGGCTTTCCATAATTTGGGCCTTTTTAGGTTAAGACTTTTAGTAGGTCCTTGTGTGGTTAATTTTCAAGTTTTTGTTTTTTATTCTCTAATTGTCATGGCCCATCAATTTTGCATTAAGTAACCTGAATCATAAGAAGGGGAGGTATTCATTAGTTTCGATAATTGGGTCGTAGTAGTCCGAGCTTAAAGGATGTTGACCAAATATTTGAATTAATCCTTACCAACTCAAGGCAGAATTAAAACTTGACGAAGTCATTACATCATTCCTTAATTGTTTGCACCATGCATAAAGGTGACATGCGGAATTCGAACCATAAATTAACACGGTAGTTGGGCTTATTCGATGTCAGTTTAATCTATGGTTTGATGTATCGTCAACCTTAGTAATTAAATGTCTGATTAATTTAAACCCGCCAATTTGAATAAGCCCGTTCAATTAAGGTTAATTTTCAATTAAGGTCACCGAATTAAATTCTTTTCAAATTCTGACAATTTCCTTTGATTAAAAGCAACAAATATTTTGGTATCGATTTTTGGGCGTGATGGGGGTGCTAATCCTTCCCCACACGTAACCAACTCCCAAACCCTTTCAAAATGAATCTCTGGTTTTGTGGTGTTCTGATAAACATTGCATGTACACCCCTGATTACAATATCTGGAGGCGCGTAAGAGTGAATGACAGAGCCATAGCACCTACAACTGGGAAGGCTAAGTCTTTAGAGGAACACTTGAAGGTAGTCCCTACAGAAGCTAGCATCTTAAGAGAAGAGCTGAGAAGGGCCAAGTTGGAAATATAAACCCTACAGGAGCAAAACCAACGGGACAGGTTTGATTCAAGCCTAGACGTGGAAAAGTATAAAGGGGAGACGAAGCGAGTGATAAAACTGTATGAAGACTTAGAAAGGAAGTTTGAAATTCAAAGGGTTGATTTCCTCAAGTTTTAGACTACTGTTTGAAATACTGATCTGAGAAAAACCCCAAAATAGTGGACACAGGAAATCGAGCATGTTGTGGGAAATGAGAAAGAGCGTGGAAAGCGGGAAGTTGAGAAGTACAAACGAGCCCTTGCTGAAGAAAAGAAAAATGGTAAGCTGGCAAATGAAAATGGAAATGGCAAACGGGTTCTTAAAAAAGAGAAAAAAAGTGTGGCTGCATGGAAAAGGAAGGCCCACGACAACAAGCTTCATTTATTTGAGCTATAGACAGCATATGACAAGACTAGTGAGAAGCTGAAGCAAAGCCAGGCTTGTGTTGCTAAGTTTCAGGCCAAGATAGATGAATTGAACTGTTCGCTGCATGAATTTCAGAACCATCACACTTACACAGAACTCCAGGCTAGCCTAAATGAGAGTGACTCCTTGAGAGAGCAAGTGGAAGAAATGGATAATATCATTTAGGAGTACAGAACTAATATCTTGGTCCTTGAAGATATAGCTAATGGGAGAAATGATTACAGGTTCAACCACCTTAAAGATAATGCCACAAGATTCCAAGAGCGTGATGAGTTTGACATGACTGTCATGACTCAGGTTCAGGATGTCACTCGACATGTGACGATGCTAGCCACTGAAGCTACAGCTCTCCGTCAGTACATCAAACCAGTAGGAAAGGTTGGACCAAGACTTGTGTGGCTTATCGAAGAAATCAAGGAATTAGGAGTTCGTGTAGAAAAGTATTTGTAGAAAATATGAAATTCGATGTAATAAGGACCTTTTCATATTCAATAAAGAGTTGTTTCTTGATGGATATTTCATAGAATTGATAACCCTTCGCTTGTATTCATGCATTTGCATTGCATTTTTTTGTTTTGTTGCTTTACTTTGCATTTTTGTGTTCACATTTGCGCATGCATTCATGACATAATAAGAATCTAACTTAAATAAAAACATGACAGAAATTCAAAATAGCAAAAACAACTCATAAATACGATACCCGGTCCCAAGCCAGAGTGATGGAAGATAGAGTGGTGGCCTTGGAAACTAGTCACAAAAGTACCTAGGACAGGTTAGACAAGCTGGAAATGGACTTGAAGCAAAAGATGGAATTAGTTCACCAGAAGACAGTTAGCTCGATTGCGGTAATGTTGGGATTCAAAGACTCAGATACAGTAGAAGTTGGAGAGGAAACCAATGCCCTGCCCTGATTCTAGGGAATGACTTTCACTCATCCTAGAATGCAAAAGGAAGCTTCAACACCAAAGGCTAAGCTGACTCTCTATTTTACTGGGTCCTCCGTCCAGAATGAGTTTAAGGCTAATACAGAAGGAGCTCACAACTATGAAGTACCAGACCTAGATGAGATTGCCGACAAGGCTAAAACTGAGAAGAAATGGGAAGACCATTATGAGAAGTTAGAAGGAATGATTAAGTTTTTCCAAGAAGGAAGTATTCATGGTGGTGTGGATGCCAAAGATTTGATCCTGGTGACAAAATTGGTAGTACCTCCGAAACTCAAAATTCCAGATTTTGAGAAATACAATGGGACTACATGCTCGTCAGCACATCTAACCATGTATTGCAAAAAGATGTCGATGTATCTTGATAATGAGAAGCTACTCATCCATTGCTTCTAAGATAATCTAGTAGGATCAGCTGCACGCTTGTATACGCAGCTAAGCCTGGTTAACATCAGATCATGGAAGGATTTATCCAGAGCTTTTAGTGAGCAATACAAGCATGTCTCAAACATGGTTCCAACCCGACTAGTCCTGCAAGGGATGGAACAAAAACATAATGAGAGTTTCCGTCAATATGTACAGAGATAGAGGGGTGTAGCTGCTCAAGTTCAGCCACCATTACTAAAGAATGAAGTTACCCCAATGTTCGTGGAGACATTAAAAGGTTCATTTTATGACCGCATGCTTAATCATGCAACTAAAAGCTTTGCATATATGTTAATGAATGGAGAGCTGATTCTAGCAGCTATGAAAAATGGAAAGTTGGAAAACGGAGAAACAAAGAAACCCTATAAAAAGAGGGAAAGCGAAGTTAATGCCACTAATGTTTATAATCCCAATTATTCAAAGGGTGTGGTCTTTAACAAACCCAATGTCTTGGCTGCAGCTCCATAAATTACAAACCCACTGAAGGAAGAACGAAGATATCAAGGGAACTCAAAACCCTATTTCCCACCAATTCCAATGACGTATGTGAATTGTTTACTGAATTGGTTAAATCCCAAATGGTGCTGCCAAGACATGTTCCTCCTTTCTCACTAACATATCCAGCATGGTACGATGAGAAGGCACAATACGAATATCATGCAGGAGTTAGGGGTACACCATTAAGAATTGCACCGCATTCAAGAAAGTGGTACATAATTTAAGAAAGTTTGGAATGTTGTCGTTTGATACGTCTGAAGACAAGGGAAATCCTCTGCCAAATCACCAAAAAGCAGGAGTTAATGCAATCATGAAGGAGGGAAACAAGAGGATTAAGAAACATGTTGCTGAGGTCAGAGCACCCATGAGGTTGGTATGGGCTCAAATGGTGGCAGTTGGGATGCTAGAAGGAGAAGCCTAGGATCTGAAAATTGAAGATGGATTGTATTGTGGGTATCACAAGGAGAGAGGACATGAGATTGAATGTTGCTTAGAGTTCAAGCAATTGGTCCAAGACAAGATGGATGAAAAGGAACTAGAGTTTCTTGAGAAAGAAAACAAAGAGTGCATGTTGGACATTTGCATATCAGATGAGTCATCATCTATAAAAGATTATTCTGGAATGAAGCCTTTAGTTATTAAGGCTAAAGCAAGAATTAGTGAGCCCGTAAGGGGTGTAATCCCATGACTTATAATTAAGGCACCAACCCTGTTTCCATACAAGGACAGCAAGCAGGTCCCATAGAATTATGCTTGCACAGTGGCGGCCCTATAGGGATCATTTGTTGAAGAAAAAACAAAAGAAGAACCAGTCAATGAAGTAAGCCATTTTACGAGGAGTGGAAGGCTCTATTCTCAGCCAACAGCAGAAGATAGAGATGCAGCACAAAAGAAAGTTGCTATTGAAGAGTTAAAAAAGAAGATGATAGAGATTTCTTCAAAGAGAAGTCAACAGTATACCACGAGCCAGTAAAGGAGTTAGAGGCTCAAGAATTTTTGAAGATTCTAAAACACATGGAGTACAGTGTGGTAGAGCAACTCCATAAGCTCCCAGCTTGAGCTTCCATGTTATCTCTGTTGTTAAGTTCTGAAGGCCACCGTGAGGCCATGTTGAAGATTTTGAACCGAACGTTCGTATCGAAGAAGATCACAACCGACAAGATGGATATGTTAGTCGGTAACATTGCTGTCAACAAATTTATTTCGTTCAATGATGAAGAAATACTGAAGAAGGAAGAGGGTCGTGCAAAGCTCTACACATCACCACAAGATGCAAAGGATATATGCTACCGGGCGTTCTTATTGATAACGGGTCGGCCCTGAATGTTCTGTTATTAGTAATGCTAAAGAAGCTGCCTATAGACAGCTCTCATATGAGAGCCTATCAAAATACAGTAAGAGCGTTCGACGGAACTCAGAAAGATGTGTTGGGTAAAATTGAAGTGTCTTTGTAGATTGAACCATCAACCTTTGATGTTGACTTTGTGGTCATAGACATTAGGCCCAATTATAGCTGTTTGCTTGGGCGACCATGGATTCATACAGCAGGAGCGGTCCCTTCTACCTTACATCAAAAGTTGAAATTTGTGATGGATGGCCAATTGATAACTGTAGGTGCAGAGGAAGAAATCATTGCATCGGTATCTACGGATGCACCCTTTATCGAGATTGATGGGGGTGCGCTAAAGTGACACTTTAGGACACTAGAGCTAGCCAGTGCGACCTTTGTCACTGAAGGGAGTAAGGTGCCTGAACCAGAATTATCCAGCTGCGCAAAGATGCAAGTCAAACAAACTCTAGGAAAAGGAGCTGAAGTTGGAAAAGGATTTGGAAAGAGACACCAAGAGAGGTTGTATCCTGTGGTAATCCCAGCAAAGAATGATCAGCTTGGCTTGGGTTTCAAACCCAACAATAGGCAAAGGAAGCCAAAAATAAGGAAATGTCAGGAAAGAAGATAGGCAAGGCTGAAAGGAGAGGAAATTGAGTGGGAACCGATGACATTTCCACCCCTAAGCCATAACTTTAGATTCGGGGGCCTGCTGGATCCAAGTGCCCCAGTTAATGAGGAAGAGAAAGGAAAGAATTATTTGTGTGAAGCGTTTGAAAAGCTGAGCATCAACGCTGTAATAGACAAGGAAGAAGAGAACGAATACCTGTCCAAGATTTGCCCCTACTCTGAACTTGACAACTGGGCTGCTGAAGAAATTTTTGTACTCTTTAAGACAATTTCAGAGTAATTCTCAAAACCCACCCTTTTGCCTTTTGACCCGAAGGCAATTAGGGATCTTATATAAAGGGTCTATGTCAAACTTTATAATTTAAATTTAATAAAGATGCATTCTCTTTCTTCCAACAAATCTTGTGTGGAAAACTCTTCCCATAAATAAAACTTAAAGTTAAAACTAAAATCATTCATTCCATTCATACTTTTTTCTCTGTATATATATTTATCCCTTTTCTTTTCAGGTCTTCAGATATCAATGACTTAAACGACTCTCAGTCCGACGCTGAAGTTGACTTTGAATCACCTTTATGCTTAGAAGAAGTTGATGATGTTGGTAATGAAGAAGAATATGACTTGCCCAGAGAATTGCTCAATATGGTAGAAGGAGAGGAAAAACAGATTCTCTCGTACAAGAAAGAGTTATAAATATTGAATCTCGATACTGAAGAAGAGAAACGACAGTTGAAAATTGGTACCACCATTACAGCCCATACTCGACAAAGCTTGATCGAGCTTTTGAAAGAATTCAAGGATATCTTCGCCTGGTCATATCAAGATATGCCGGGTCTCGACACTTGTAACACCCTGAAACCTAGCCTAGTCAGAATTGGGCTCCGACGATCAGAAACCTATATCAGAAATGTCCAAATATTGTATTGATATAGACCACAAGGTCGATAGTATCGATTGTGGACTTTAATTAAGTCGAATTATTGTTTAAAAGACCTTAATGGGATTATAATGAATCTTTTAATGGCTAAATTGTAAGAATTAGAAGTTTGGGGGTAGAATTATAGACCATTGAGAGTTAGAAAGATTTACCCGGTTACTTCTTCAAGCAAGCTCCTCACCAAGTTGTCATCTTCTTCTTCCTAAGCAAGCACCTCCATTGGAGCTTGACTTCAAGATGGCTTTTTCTTCGATTTATTGTTATCGAATCATTGTAATCAATCGGGTAAGTCATAATCCCCAAACTATTGTTGGAATCCATGGATAAATCAAGCTTAATCATAAGCTAGGGTTTGGCTATCCATGGAGTTTGCTAGCTAATAGCTATTTTGAGCTTCGATGTTGATTTTGATATCGTTATATTAATTTTGGTATCGTATTATTGAATCTAATCGAATCATTGTAATCAATCGGGTATGTCCAAATATTGTATTGATATAGAGGTCTCGACACTTGTAACACCCTGAAACCTAGCCTAGTCAGAATTGGGCTCCGACGATCAGAAACCTATATCGGAAATGTCCAAATATTGTATTGATATAGACCACAAGGTCGATAGTATCGATTGTGGACTTTAATTAAGTCGAATTATTGTTTAAAAGACCTTAATGGGATTATAATGAATCTTTTAATGGCTAAATTGTAAGAATTAGAAGTTTGGGGGTAGAATTATAGACCATTGAGAGTTAGAAAGATTTACCCGGTTACTTCTTCAAGCAAGCTCCTCACCAAGTTGTCATCTTCTTCTTCCTAAGCAAGCACCTCCATTGGAGCTTGACTTCAAGATGGCTTTTTCTTCGATTTATTGTTATCGAATCATTGTAATCAATCGGGTAAGTCATAATCCCCAAACTATTGTTGGAATCCATGGATAAATCAAGCTTAATCATAAGCTAGGGTTTGGCTATCCATGGAGTTTGCTAGCTAATAGCTATTTTGAGCTTCGATGTTGATTTTGATATCGTTATATTAATTTTGGTATCGTATTATTGAATCTAATCGAATCCTATTGTTTTTACCTAGCTCAAAAAGTTGGTAGAGATTATCCACCGTCTCCAACAAAATCTAGGAACAAGGGAATTTCTATCTGGGAACCTTAAAAGCTTCAGATTATCGAGGTGAGTGTAGTTGAAGTCTCGGGATTAGGCTAGGTGTCTTTCTTGACTTCATTGTTAATAAACTTATCATTGTCAACCCCGCTGTTAGGGATTATTGCATCGAATCACTTATCAGGAATTATGGTAAGCATTGGTAAGCTATCGTGTTGAGTATTGAACATTTTTATTGTCATCGCTATTGCTATTGAACATCGGACATATGTATTGTTATTGTCAATGGATATTGTTATTGTCATTACCTTTGCCATTGTTATTGAACCATGAAAGTGTAAGATATTGGCATAGCATCG